>OU015490.1:57812461-57817461 GCA_907164885.2 Dolomedes plantarius
TTCCGATCTCTATTCATTAACGAAATCTAGGAAAAAAATAATAAATAAAATAAGCGTCAAAATTCGATTTCGCCAACCGAATTCGATGTAGATATGATCGGACCCCGTATCCGCTCCGTTCTCGGAAATGCCGGTTGCCAAGGGAAACGCTGCCAACTAAAACAGAACAGGCGTTTGTTTTATAGCTCCGCGGCGGCAGTTTGAAAAAGTTTTTTGCGCCCGTGAGAAAAAAAATATGTTCAAAAGTTCGAAAAAGTACGCTGTTCACAGATATTTACTCGCTGTTTTATAGGTAACGATGAAAATCGAGAGAGGCCGAAGGATTTGATAGTGAACGGGAAAAGTCAGAGTTAAGAAGAGAAAAAAAAATCGAAATGCTGTTCCTTTAAAAAAGTAATGCAGTTGGAACTTGTTAAATAAAAATGCTGTCATAAATGGTTATTATTCATTCTTAACAAAATATTTAGATCGAAAAAAAGGATTCGATATGCTTTTAGGGTCATCATTTTATATACATAACACACACACACACACACACACATATATATATATATATATAATATAATATATATATACTAGCTGTACCCGTCCCGGCGTTGCTCGGGTAATGTAATTACCAATTTTTTAGTAGCCTTAACCCTTTGTTAATGGGCGTCGCTGTCATCCTTTTCCTCACCACGATTCATTATTTTACCCATATAAATTTAATCCTTTCTGGCACATTTTGGCAAAATTTTTGACATAGGATTACTTAAAACTTTCGACAAAAGTCAGCGAGACGAAAAACGTATTATGATGTTTATTGTGCTGAAATTCTTTGAAATCTTCATAGATTTTTTCCACAAACACACCACAAATTATATGATATTAACTAAGTGTTGGCCAAAAAAATTACGGCATTACTAAATGCGATTTTTTAATCGATTATCACTGCAATAGTAATCGATTTCCTTTAACCACCCAATCCCTCATAGAAAACAAACGCCCCAATACATCACGTGCTTGACGTTGAAAAAGATACGCCTATTTTCCCCCGCTTTACCTTCGTCCGGAAATGAAGAACGAAATCTCCAAAATGAGATTTCTCGCAAGAGTTTCCGAATCATAAAATATATTATTAAAAAATAACTACAATTTGTAAATTAATTTTGGTTCTGGCTTTCGAAACTGTGATGTCTAGGGTCTCTGAGATAAAAATTTCGTAAAAATGTAACAACATTTACGTATCGATTCGACAATTTGGAAAAAAGGGTCGCGGCCAAAATCGCGTTTTTTATGAAAAACGGGTGCGTACAGGCGATCGAAAAAAAATCACAATTAATCGATAAATAAAGACAGACAATTTTAATTGTGATTTCCGTATAGTGTCATCTTTCCCGTATAGGCTCGTCTGAAAAAAAAAATTCTTGGACGGATACATTAGGATTTACGGAGCTTTTACTTGTCCGGGAGCTCCAAATCGCGACTAAATATTTATTTACGGAAAATCTAATTAAAAAATCGAAAACAGGGCTTCGAGATGCATAATGAGACCTCGGGGGGCATCTTCGTGTCGAATCTCAAGACTGTCCGACCTGCAGTCTTTGCTCCGTGCCGCGAGCAGACAAAAACTCGGTCACACACACACAGACTTTGCCTTTTATATATAAAGATATATATATATATAAATATAATATATATATATATATATATATATATATATATATATATATATATATATATATATATATATAGAGAGAGAGAGAGAGAGAGAGAGAGAGAGAGAGAGAGAGAGAGAAAGGGCCAAAAGTTCGTAAAAAAAACTTTAAAAATTCACAAAAAAGGAAGAAATCGTGATAAAGAAGTGTGGTTTGCTCTCAAGGAAGTCGAATTTTTTTTTAGCAGCCAAATAAAGTTTAAAAAGTTTAAAAAGTTTAAAACATCACCAGTAGATGGCGCGGACATGCGAGAGATTCAGAAGGATTATGCAGATCAATCTTGCAATAAAAGACCGTGATACATGAGAATTTGGAGGATCGGCCACGAAGTGGAAGACAGTCGTTGGCGGAGGACCGCATTACTGCGGTGGAAAATGTTTAATTAATATGGCGGCGGAATCGTCGACAGGGAGTAGCAGTGCTCCAAAAGTTTGACCAGTGACTCTACCAGTGACTTTTTTAAATTGCTATTTTGCTGCTAAAAACATTCCGACTTCCTTGTGAGCCCTTTCTTGCAAATTGCACTTCTTTATCATGATTTCCTCCTTTTTTTTATGAATTTTTAAAGTTTTTACGAACTTTTGTCTCACCTGGTATATATAACGCAATGTAGAAATAAAAGCAAAGATATCAGTTAATCAATTGATTAGTCTAATATTTCTGCTTGACTTCTTAGTTTTGTTAAATTGTGGTAATATTATGGCATCCTGGTCATATGCCTCGGCTTTACTTACACTGATAAGTAAAAAAATTGTTAGTTTTAATAAAGGTCCTTCCTTTCTGAAAAATTTAGCTTTTTGAAAAAGCTTATAAAATACACTATAAAGATTTCAGCATTTAAATTCACAAGTAGATTTGAAACAATGAACTTTCGATTTGCCCCTCCTCCCTTTTTTTTGCACAAAGCAGTTATGTAAACAAAATTCTCTTATACTACTGTAAATCTGTCGTCATCTCATATCAAAATAGAACATACAATTCTTACCTTAAAAAAAGCGTACACTTAAAAGTTTTAAAAGAAGTATATCATCAATTTTAAATTTTCCTAGTCCATTTCGTTAACTTTTATAGAAGCATTGCCTTGGATAATTTCAGAAAACAAAAAAAAATGCTAAGAAACCGATCCACTCACTAACCGATTATATATATATATATATATATATATATATATATATATATATATATATATATATATATATATATATATATATATTATATATAAATATATATATATATATATATATATATATATATATATATATATATTTATATATATATATATATATATATATTAGTATATATATATATATTTATATATATACTAATATATAAAGAGAGCGGATTTTGTATGTGGAGGGTAATCTCCGGAACCACTGCACCTGCAAAATTCTTTCACTATTTGAAAGGTACATTATTCCAGATGGATATAGGCTATATATTATGTATATCTGATCATGGCATTTTGAAATTGGCAACTTTTAAGGGTTTATTGAAGAAAATTACATTTGGAACTATGCTTTTTATTGGACATTTAAGGTAAAAAAAAATTACAATTTATTGGCTATCAACTGGAAATTTATTGGTATAATATTACAGAACATTATTTAACTTATAACCTTTATGTTTTTGAATTTATGTACAATTTTATGCACAATTTGCGCAAATTGAACTTGAATTATCGAACTTTATTAAAAAATCAGTGTGTTTCATTAAAACTGTGAAATTTATTGATTATTTCAAATAGGCCTATTTTTGTTCCTTTATAAGTGAAAAAGTGTTGCTTCATTTGAGCTGAAATTTTGTATAAATATAGTTGATAGTTCAGATTAAAACATAGGCATATTATTTTTTTTAAATCGGACCCCGGAGTATTTTCAGTTAATGTTTTAATGATTTTGCCCCTAAAAGTTGCTTATTTCGACAGCTTCCACGGCTGTCCTCGCTGACAGCGAGACTATGGGGCCGAATCTTACCAAAATCGGCACGCGGTTGGCCCCGGACACGATTCAGAGATATCCGGTACGATTCTTTTATAATTTGTTTTGGCATTAATTGCATACATTGGCTGTTGTATTTATTATCAATATTTTTTTGCATTAATTGCATACATTGACCGTTGTATTTAATTTGAATGTACTCCGTAGTGATGCACGGGTATTCAGCTAGTGTATATATATATATATATATATATATATATATATATATATATATATATATATATATATATATATATATGTATATCTTGGATTCCGTTTTCCTGGGGCTCGTTTCAATAAACCGAAAGCGCAAAAGTCCATTGGAGAAGCGTCAGGGGATTTTACAGGCATTTTATTAAAGGGGATTCACTTTATTCTTGATTCTGATTCTTTCCTTGCTAAATAAGTGGCAGTTGATTTAGACGTGTGACTAGAGGCTTTGTCCATATGGAGCTCAACTTTATCAACGTCCTTTCCATAAAAGGTTGGAATTTCTTCTTCAAAAATAGGTTCTAAAATATTCTGCCGATAGTGAATTAATTTGGCTTTACTTGAGACTTTTTAAATTTTTAATTTGCCGTTGTAACAAAATTCTGCAACTATCATGGAACTTTCCTGTACACTGATACCTTTGGGAACTGTTTTGTACATCGACGTAGCCATTTCGTAGGCCATTCCCGTCAGTTGAGCAATAGAAAATTGATATTTTTTATTACAGTCACTTAAATACACCTATATCTCAACGAGTGTTACCACAAATTTCCATATTTCAGCAGCTAGGTTTTTTCCATATAATTTCTTACAATTTGTGTTTTTTACAGCAATATGATTTGGAAAATGCAGATGAACTCAAGGTTTAACCTTTTCCTTACGGGGTGGGATAGCATGTATCCCAAGAATAATGGGCCCAAGAATATATATTTATATATATATATATATATATATATATATATATATATATATATATATATATCTATATATATATATATATATAATCCCCGTAATGTCTGTTCTTATAAAGGGGTAGGAAATTTCCTGTTCTAAAGAGGGAGTTGGAAAAATGGGCCTCGTAAGCTAAAGGTTAAACGTGTTTTTTAACTTCAAATCTTTATGAATGATTTTACTTACAGTGTCAGAAGACATTCCTAGTTTCGATGCAATGGATATTTGAGTCGGCGGATTATTTTTTAAGATCAGAGACTTCACTTTCTTGACATATACCTGCTTTCAACTGTCTTAGGATAAGGTTTCGCGGTCATGTTTTCCTTTTTACTTTGAGTTTCTTTAGACGTTTTTTCCTTTAGAATTTAATAATACCATAACAGCG
>OU015490.1:57822461-57877461 GCA_907164885.2 Dolomedes plantarius
CAGATTCCGTTCAAGATATCGCAGTCTGATGGCGCCTGATCCAAATTGGATTAGGGATGGTTGATTTTGGAGCCGCGGACTGGTTGATTTTGGAGCCGAACTTAATTAACGAGTTTTCGGAAGGTGCAGGAAGAGCGGGGCGGGCCGGACTCGAGCGTGAAAGATACTTATTTCCGGGACGCTGGGTAATTGAAAATGAACTTTTCGGAGTGTTGGCCGTTCGGCGAAATTGAGGTAATCCGACGCGATTCATTATCAATTTTTAAGGAATGCAAGTATAGGCTTTGTTTAGAGAAAAGAGATCGCAGGATGGTTCTCTGAGCTGCGCGGATTATTTTAGGTAATTTTTGCGCTTATTTTCTGGGACTTTGGGTGTAATGCAGATGATAAATTGTGCGACAGTACCTTTTAAAACGTTAGTGATGAAATTTTTTTTTCTTGTTGTATATGTATCCAAGTAGCTGCTACTACAATCCGCATCTTGAATCTTACGCATCCGTGTTTCTTTGTCTTATTTAAAGTAGCATAACTTTCATTGTAATGCAAATATTTGACACTCAAATTAGTATGTTGAAATAGGCACTAAATTTCCTTTCGTTTGATACATGAATCATTGCACTGCTTAAAGTGTAACAGTTTGCATAAGCATTCAAAGTTGAAAACATTCAAATTTCAAAAAGTGTTCACAATTTTGGCTACCACTGTATATATATACAGGTGGTTATCACAATAATGGAAACACGTATCAATATAAGCGATGTTTATGAAAGTGCATCATATTCCTTAAAAACATGTCTAGGGACCAGTATTTTTTATAGAATATAGTGCATACATTATTCTACTCTAAGGTAGCAGTAATGAAACTGCGGGCATCATGCTCTTTGGTGTATAGCGTAAGATGTCAACCTTATAGACCGTGCAGAGAAGGCAAATTGTTGAAGCGCGTCAAATTCGATTATCTGTTACAACATTCCCCATGTGCTCTATCACCACGCACCGTGTCCTTTCTCTATCCATCAAGATATAATGTCGCTAAATACTCCGACACTTCCGGAATTGTACTTTTATGTGTGTTGTAATATACTTCAATACGCAGTCATTATGTGTCCAGAATAAAGACAGTTCTAAAAATCTATGGAGAGTTCTTCGACACGACTACAGAACGAATGGCTACAGCTGCTGGGTATTACAAATATATATATATATATATATATATATATATATATATATATATATATATATATATATACCGTAAGACGTACCGTATACCTATATATAGGGTGTCCGGGCTAAAAGTATCAAAAAGTTATGGCTTATTTTTACGGAACTACACATTAGAATTTTTTAAAAAATATTTAAATAGAAAGAACATCTCACCAAGTTTTAATATCAATAGATTTCGATGTGTGCACCTTTTGTAGCGCCGCGGAGAATCTCTTGCTCACGCTTTCACGAAGAGTTCAGAACCTTGTACACTAGGGGGCCAAAAACTTCTAATTGGTTATCGGTGACCATTTGACCTCGTGCTTCAGAAGTCGTATGATCTCTTGGAAGCTGCGAGAAAACTGGTGAGGTTGCATCATCTTGTTTTCAAAACAAAGCACAGGCGTTAAGGGAAATTTAGCTGGTTAATTCGTTTATCCATAGTCATAATTTTAAATAGGGGGCTATACTTTATTGAAACGTTAAAAGGAAAATTTAGAATAGGCGTTAATTAATAAAGGTGGAGCGTTATCTATATATATATATAAAACAGTTCTGTAACTGACTGACTGACATACAATGCACAGACCAAACCGCTGGACCTAAAGGGCTGAAATTTTGCATGGTGAATCTTCTTATAGTGTAGGGGTGCACTAAGAAAGATTTTTGAAAAATACTTCTTAGATTATTTAAAATTAAATTTTTAATATGTTTTAATAACTTTTTTTAAGTTTGCATATTAAATAATAATTGGAGGGTTATGAAATTTACATCACGAGAAAGATCATAATAATTCCTTTAAAATGAAATCTTTTTCGATTCTTTACTTCCCTTTTCTGAATTTCGGTGAATTTTTAAAGATTAAATTTTAGAATTTAATTTAATAAACGCTGATCACGTGATTTCTTTTTCTGGTACTTTAAATAAATTTATCGTCACGTGCATGACAACTAAATAGACAAAAAAAATATTTTTCCCTTGCTAATGCGGCAGACGATTGGACATTATCCAAAAAAATATTAAAATACAGTAAAAGAAATGTTCCTCAAACTGTACTATACCAACTGTACTATATTCTTTAGTATGTCCTATTAGATTTAATTTGAATATTTTCTTCTTCATTATTTTGTCTATAAAATATCCCTTACGATTTTTTTGTAAATTATTTTTTTTTATATCAATTGTATACATTGATCGTCAAATTTATTATAAATATATATACATTTATTTATTTTTTTGGCGTTAATTGCATACATTGACCGTTGTATTTAATTTGAATGTACTCCGTAGCGAAGTGCGGGTTTTCAGCAGCTAGTTATTACTTACACACACACACACACACACACACACACACACACACACATATATATATATATATATATATGTATGTATATATATATATAAATTTCCATTGAAGCACATTTTTTTCACTTTAGCAAATCAACTTACATCAATCAACCAAAATCCTTTTATAAAAGGCAGTAATATACCTCGCAAGATTGCGATTTGTTCACGGCATTTGTGCCGAGTAAAGCACAATAGGCGGAACAGATGTGTGCTCCTGAAGCCCGTAACTTCATCTGCATTTTCCCCGAGGCTGGTCCTGAGTCAACAGCGCGTCTGTCACGTTCACGACCCGAAACGAGAAAAGAGGAGCCTCCGAATTAGATGATTATAGTGGAACTTAATTAACAAGTCCGCAAACCGAGTCGGTGCAGGGGGAGGGAAATGATATATATATATATATATATAAACATTTCGAGCTAGTTAAGTGGAGTAAATTGAAAATCGGAGAGGTTTACCTGAGAACGCTGCGAAATTAAGGTAATCCCTCGAGGTAGTTATGCATTTTTAATGTGTTTATGCGGCTTATAATTCTTGTGAGTTAAGTTTTAATCCTTTTTGAATACTCCCAAAAGAGTTGCACTGCATGATTTATTGCCCATGAGAAAGTAAACAATTTTTCTCAGAGTAATTTCAGAATGAAAACCTTGCTCGAACAGCACAGATTCCCGTTCATGAATCTTATTGGCCGTTGCACAAACACACACACTTGTGAGTATAGGGTAAGTATACCGAATATTAAACCCCTTTTTATTTTCTGTATAACTAGGAAAGTAAGTGAGTACCAACTTGATATCCTTTTAATGCATATATTTTACTACATATAACAATGCCAGAAAATTGAAAATAACCTTACAATTTTCTTGTATGAAATTATAAACACAAGTGTTCCCTTTTTGGGGTCTGAAAAAAGTACTCCTAATATGAGACCCATTCTACAACTCTAAATATGAAATAGAATTACTGAAAAATTCGTACACAATGATTGTACAAAACTGTACACAATAATTAGATAACAGTTACCTATATACACTAATAGGTGAAAAAGAAAAGTGGCATTCTAAACAAATTAGTTGCTTTACACAGCACATTTTGTTTACTTTTTGTTTTTAGATTCAAACTTTTCACATTGTTTACAAATAAAAAGTTCGTCCGCTCCACAATCTTCATGGGCCCACCTGAAACACTTTCTACATTGATGCCACTGCTATCCCCGTTTCTCTTCTGAAAATAAACAACCGCAAAAAAGGCATTCGGTGTCGTTTTTATCAATGCTATCTTCACTGCTGTCATGGAGAGAAATTTTTCATAATCTTCAAATGAGCTGAACTCATCATAGCTATAATTAGTCTTCTCCGTTCTCTGTTTTTTAACTAGTATTGCATTTTCATCCATCTTTAATTTTCCCCTTCCTGTAGGGACCCTTTTGCTTTTTCCTTTTCCCTTTATTGTTTCCTTATCCTTTACTTTTTATCTTAATATCCATTTCCTTGTTTATAATTTGATTTCTCATCTTTTAGGTCTATTCCTTTTTTTCTCATCGTTTTTTCGAATATGCTGCAGTTCTTTTATTAATGCTATCAATCAATTTATTTTTATAGGGCGATGATGTGATAATATCGGCTTTAAGGGCCCTACTTGTTTTCAAGGTGTTTTTCTAACGTAACGTAGGCGAAGGATATATTTCTTCAGGAGTGACTAAGAACTGGTTTGAATTTGTTGTTTCATCAATACCTTCCACATTGTCACTACTGCTACATGGTTGTGTATTTCACCTGGGCGCCATTGCATCTGTAGCTTCAGAGGAAACAAGGCTGTGAGAGTGAAAACTAAAATGCCTAATATGAGACCCTATCTCATATTAGGCATGCTTTGGGGTCTCATATTGGGCACGACCATGTTGTTGAATACGCCAACGATTTTTTTAGGTTAGAATTGACGATAGCTTAAAAACAAACAGGCGTGTTTACACCCCACATTTATAGCTACCTATCCAATACTAACAGTTTTAATAAGAGTTTCACATTAAAGGTGAAAACAGTCAATGAAAATGGTGATGCAAAAAGTCGACGAGCACACATTCAGGAAAAAAAATACTACACCTTTGTGTGCGCTTGAAAACACTCGACCGACTTACGGATTACGAATGATGCAGTAGACTACAGTTTTACGTTCCAGTCGCCAGGCGGCAGCAGTTTATACGTCCTATAAGCTGGGGTCTCATATTAGGCATACTTACCCTATATATATATATAAATATATATATATATATATATATATATATATATATATATATATATATATATATATATATATATATATATATATATATATATATATATATATACACAAACGGGAAGTGTATATCTACTCTGATACGCAATGCAAAAGAAGAAAAAACTACATTAACGTTTGAAAAGGCTTTGTCGCTAGATTTAACGACTGGATTATCTCCGATGTCTCAGAGCGAAAAATATCCTAAAATAATCCCCAGACACCAGAAAATCATCTTTCGATCTCTTTCCTACCAACAAAATACGTACATACATCCTTTAAAACTGGCGAAAATTGATAATGAATCGCATCGGATTACCTCAATTTCGCCGAAAGGGAGTACCCTAGAAAAGTTCATTTTCAATTACCCATCGTCCCGGAAATAAGTATCTTTCACGCTCGAGTCCGGCCCGCCCCGCGCTTCCTGCACCTTCCGAAAACTCGTTAATTAAGTTCGGCTCCAAAATCAACCAGTCCGCGGCCTAATCCAATTTGGATCAGGCGCCATCAGACTGCGATATCTTGAACGGAATCTGATTTCGCCAAAGGAAGCCCCGAACAATCGCCCCCCTCGTATAATCCACGGGAGTTTTCGAAAATTTCTCCCCCACCACCAACAACGATATGTGTTCGGCAACCTTCATTAGGAGGTGACTTATCGGGGCGTGCAGGCTAACCAGAGCATATTTTTACACGGAATGTCAAAGATTATGAGTTGCCCGGGTTATTATCGGCTTTCAACGGTTAATTAATTTTTCTGCCGGATTTCCCCACTGTTTGCTTAAAGTTCAAATATCGATGAGTTATATATATATATATATATATATATATATATATATATATATATATATATATATATATATATATATATATATATATACATATATATATATATATATATGTATATATAAATATATACATATATATATATATATATATATATATATATAAATATATAAATATATATATATATATATATATATATATATATATATATGTATATATATATATATATATATATATATATATATATATATATATATATATATATATATACATATATATATATATACACACACACACATATATATATATATATATATATATATATTAAATATTATGCCCTCCATTCTAGCCTTTAAATTCCCTGTCCTAAATCCAATCCCCAGTAATATCAATTTATCGCTTTAAAACCCTTAGCCACAGAACTTCCCATGAAACGCATGCCTTTGTATTTGTACACGTGTATATGTTCGAATTCAGGAGCGGGTTAGCATCACGAGCCCCTAAATTTGCTGACCCTACAAATAATATCCACATGTTTTATCGACCTCTCGCGTTTTATGTTGAAAGGTGATATTATTCCGAGTCATTCTTCTGAAATGAACGGATATACTTTGTCGCTCTAATAAAGGATTTGGCCCGATTACTTCCAAATTTAATTTTATACCTTTCAGGCTGAGTCTATCTCGAGCCATGTAAATCTGAGCTAGTTTTCCCTTTCAGGTTATAATTTAAGGACGTGATGTATTGAGTATATTACACACACACACACACATATATATATATTTATATTTATGTATATATACACTCAAGAGCCAAAACATTATGACCACCTGTCAACACAGCGCAACACAGCTTCAACCCGCCTTGGCATGGATGCCACAAGTCGTTGGTAAATGGCCGGAGACAGATTGTACCAGATGTTTAAGCAACGGTCACGCAAATCCGAGATATTGCGAATTGGTGGTCTTTGAACTCTGAGCTGCCGTCCCATGACATCCCAAAATGTGTTCTATCGGATTGAGATCCGGTGAGTTAGGCGGCCAGGACATTAACTGGAATTCAGCATCATGTTCCTGGAACCACCCCAACACAATTTTAGCCTTGTGACACGGGGCGTTGTCCTGTTGGAACATTCCATTTCCAGCTGGAAAAACACAGGCCATGTAAGGGTGCAACTGGTCCGCAATGATATTCAGATACCCTGTAGCATTCATGGTCTGCTCTACCACAACCACGGGTCCCAGAGACGCCCAAGAGAACGTCCCCCAAAGCATAATACCGCCACCACCGGCCTGTGTATGACCTACTGTACATTGAGGGAGCAACAGTTCGCCTGGAAGACGGCGTATCCTGACACGGCCATCGGCATGATGAATGACAAACCGTGATTCATCTGACCAGGCAACTCTCTCCCACTGATCCATGGACCAGTTGCGATGTTCCCGGACCCAGCGCAGGCGCAGTTGGCGATGACGCTTGGTCAGTAAAGGCACACGAGTGGGACGTTTGCTGCGTAGCCCCATATCCAACAGTGTCCGCTGAACAGTGTGCTGCGATACTATTCTACTTGGCCCTGCATTGTATTGGGCTGTCATCTGAGCCACTGTCTGGCTCCGGTTTTGCTTCACCATGTGAGACAGTCTCCGACGACATTTTACTTTGATAGCGTGTGGACGTCCAACATCATGTCGTCTACTGCTGGTTTCACCGTCATTCATCCACTTTGCATAAGTACTAACAACTGTAGGTCGCGAACAACCCACGAGTCGTGCAGTTTCGGAAATACTTGTTCCGAGCCTTCGAGCCATTACAATCTGACCTCTATCAAAGTCGCTTAGATCCGCAGCCTTCCCCATCACACACAGAAGTGAGTGAAAGAATGATTCTTCAGACTCTCCAGCAGCAGTTAAATACCACTTCCACCTGATCACGTGCCTTCCACGTCATCCAGGCGAATTCATTGCAAAATGTAGGGGTGGTCATAATGTTTTGGCTCTTGAGTGTATATACATATATATATATATATATATATATATATATAATAGAATGCTGATGGAGATAAATTATCCCACACCTACCGATGGACTTATGTCTGCATTAATGTAAGCTAGAGTTAACAAGAAATTCCAGTATAAGGAAAACAGGAGAAAATTAAACCACGTTAAACTGAAAACGCTTAAATCGAGTATCGCGTATCGAGGGACTGGTGTAATTTAAAAAGTAAAAAATACCTTTAAATTAAAGTCGACATCACTGGCAAAATTTTCGCCATGGGTTAACACTTAGCTTAGCTAACCCTATAGCACAACTACAAAGCAACCTTAAGACTGCATTAAAATATCGTCAAAGTCTTTTTCAGCCTTCTCGTCGGCTGGGAAAAATTGTCACCCACGCGTCTCTCCGAACTGAGTCCAGCCACTCCAGAACTCAACTATGATCCAATAAAAACCAATCACCCAAGACTCACATAGCACACAGTCCCCCGGAAATAAGAACTCATACTCGAACTTAATTGCCGGCGCATTAACGACTCTATCAACAGTCGATTAAATGCCGGCATTAAATGTTTTCCGACCCATTAAGGACTATAAAAATAGTTCAGAACTTGGGACAGGCCCTGGTACGCGATATAGGAAGCTATTAAAAATTTCCATAATGGCGTAATTCTTAATTAAAATAATGTTTTCATCACTAAAAACAATTAAGTGTATATCAAAGTTAAATTGCGTTTTGGTGGGCCAAATAAAATATCAATTTAATGCCCGGGAAATAAAACGACTTCCCCCCCCCCCCCGCCTAACGACCGTCCTGGAATTCGTTCACTCCCTGGGCATTTCTGACGCAAAATGATCGATTGGGTTAAACACTTAACATTCCCCGCGATTTAATGGACCTTCCAGTAAATAATTATAGTGACAAATTGTATAAGCATTAATTTAATTTAAAGGTCCGCTTTACTTCCCTCCCCCTTCATATGCTGAGTATTTAAATAAGGGTTTGCAAAATTCATAATCTAGGCTATACGTTTTAAGAGGTTAAATCGGAATTATCAGACCAGCTTAACTGTTTGTAAGTAATTGCTGAAAACCTGGACAAATTAAGTTAAATTTTCAATTGGTGTATTTTGAATGAAGTTCGTTTAACAGACTGATTTTCTTAACAAATACGTTTCCCATTCAGGATGGGCCACCAAAATGTAATTTTCAAAATATTTACCGTCTACTAGCAAGTTTTCATTTAATTGTTATTTGGGTGTTCTTGAGTACATGAAACTGATCCCTTTCTGTAATGTTATCGCCACCTGCCTCTTTCTGACAGAGCAAAATTTTGAAATCTGTGACCTCCTTGTGACCACAGTAAACTTTACCAATAAAAGACCTTGTCGTGACCGCCATAAACTTGTCATATCTGTGACCTCCTTGCGACAACAGTAAACTTTTCCAATCAATGACCTTATCGTGTCCACCATAAACTTGTCAAGTCTGTGACCTCCTCCCTGAGACAGCGGTACACTTTTCCAATCAATGACCTTATTGTGGCCGACCTAAATTTGCCAAATCTGTGACCTCCTTCTGATAACAGTAAACTTTTCCAATCAATGACATTATCGTGACCGCCATAAACTTGTCAAGTCTATGACCTCCTCTCTGAGACAACAGTACACTTTTCCAATCAATGACCTTATTGTGACCGACCTAAACTTGTCAAATCTCTGACCTCCTTCTGACAACAGTAAACGTTTCCAGCCAATGACCTTATCATGACCGCCATAAACTTGTCAAATCTGTGACCTCCTTGTGACAACTGTAAACTTTCCAATCCATGACCATATTGTGACTGCTATAAACTTGTCAAATCTGCGATGTCCTTGTGACAGCCGTAAAATTTTCAAATCCGTTACCTCGGACCTAGTGAGTCTTTCTGAGTCGACACAACCGCTAATTTTCTGAAGGGCTATCTATTAAAGGATAGGAATTTGTAATCCAACCAATAAAAAAAAATCACATTCGACTCAATTCTTACCATTCAATGCATTCACGTCCCAGAACTTTCCAAAAGCACGCCATTATCTAATCGGATTATCTCCATTCCCGTTTAACTGGCAGCAGTATCCTCACTCGCTGCTAATTTTCAATTTACTCGACATCTTTCACTTTTAAAGGCTTATCATTACACCCCACCCCCCCTTTTTCCACCCCCCTCACAACGCTACTCGAAAACTAATTAAATTCCACTAAAATCATTCAATTTACATCCCGGTTCCGTTTTAAATCACGTGCCATCAAATCTGGATCTCTTTTCTAGTTAAACAGAATGAGAAATTATGCAAAGACTTCCACGGCGCAAATGTGTTTTACGAAAGGACAAGTTGAGGAGTTTCCGAACTTTTTCGGATCCTCCGAGAGAGTCAGCAGCGTCGCTTTTACGTCGGCTTTCATTTACGGGCGCGACTTAAGTGGGATAATTGGATGGGGTTAAGTAACGACGCACAGTGGAGTATTTGACGCAAAAACCTGGCCAAAAGTGTAAAAATAAAAAAAAATTGCGCAATAATTGTAAAAAGTGCATTTTATCATTTCTAACAAATTGCTGAGTGAATCACATCATTTCCAGCAGCATAAGTAACACTCAGCACTTTCTGGCCTCAGTTGAAGAACACATTTCTTTGCGAATGGACGTGTCATTTGATTGCGTTTCAGCATTGTTGTTAGTTTAAATCTATATTTTTTGTGTCGTTAAGAATTAATGCTTTGAAATTGAATCAGGTTTACGTGTTAAAATAGGGCAACAGCTTTGTTTTAAAATATATAGTAATAATTTATTTAGTTTTATCATTAACATATTAAAAAAAATGAAAACTTGAAAAATGTTTTTTTTAACCAATTTAGCTGTAATTTAAGCTTCTTAAAGTTTTATGAAGGTGTGTCGGGGCTTGTCAGACCTAATTTCAATTATAATCGTCATCGTTATAGTATTGAGAGTCTATTTCAAAGAAAAAATGTTCCTCAAACAGCTGCCATTTTTATATAGAATTTTTTTTTTTATAAAGAAACCTTTTTTATTTTCATGATAATTTCTTGACGGGTGTGATTTGAAAATGACTTGCAACTATAGATGTAATCTGTATAAATCTTGTTAACATATAAAACTGTATTTCTTCTTAAGCCTTTGAGACAAAAAAGATAAGTTTTAAGAAATAAGAGTGATGAAGAAGATGAATTTGAAGAAGATGACTTCAGGAGAATCAGATTGAAAAAGTTAAGCTTCTGAAGTCACTAGAGAACTAAGATCTCTATAGTTACTAAACTTTGGAAACTATTAAATGTAAAAATATATATGTATATATGATAAAGATTGATTTATAAAGCTAATTTTATATTTAAAAAAATTTAATTTTAAAGTTTTAAAATTTAAGAAATTAAAATTTTTAAATTTAAAAAAAAATTACTTTTTTTACAAAAAAGGGAGTATTTACAAAGTAAGAAATAACAATAGAATATTACAAAGTAAGTTAACAGGCAAAAGCAATGGTTTTAACTTTAAAACACGTGAAAAATATTTTTGGCAGGGTTTTGCTAAAAATACTCCACTGTGCGACGTTTCGGGCTGAAACAACTGGCGTTCTAGTGGTTATAGTGACATCATATCTTCCAATTGCTATGCGGCAGGAAATATATGTAAGCAACGGTTTATCATAAATAGGATTTTCTGCTAAAATGGGTCAAATTTATAGGGAATGTTATTCTTAAACATACATGCATACATACATACATACATACATATATATATATATATATATATATATATATATATATATATATGTATATGTATATGTATATATATATATATATATATATATATATATATATATATATATATATATATATATATATATATATATATATATGTATATGTATATGTATATATATATATACATATATATGTATATATATGTACATATATATATATATATGTACATATATATATATGTATATACATATATATATGTATATATATGTACACACATATATATATATATATATATATATATATAAAAGAAATATGCCAAATATGAGTACTATTATACACTGATAAACTTACAAAGTTAGAATTTGAGGATCAGAGACGGTGTTCTGTTTTTCCTTGCGCCAGCATATTTTTTCGGGTTAAAAAGCGACGTGAAAATAGAATAGCACGGTTGTGCGAGAGAGAAAGAGGAATCACGTAAAACCCAGTAAAAGTTTAAGGTCACGAATGGCGTCAGAAGGAGTGTTTATTTCTGTTTCGAGGACCTAGAATTAGGGTAACCTGGCTACTTTACTTCTGGCTCATCTGTACCTGTTTTGCGCTTCATTAATTCCAATAGTGAATCGAAAATCGCAGTACTGAAGAATTAACATAAATCGAGGCTGTCAGCTGCATTCCTGTTTATGCAGAATGAGAATGGCCGAAAATTTTACTCAGTTGTTCATATTTTTCTTTGATTTTTCTTTGTAAGGCAGCAAAAACTGATCGTAATTCAAATGCCAAGCTATTTTTGGTCAAAATGTATGATTAAGTAAAGTTTGTCCCCTTTCTTTCATTTTGTTTCTGTCATGAAAACTAACTATTTTAATAACTCTCGATGATAAATAAGAAATTTCGATTAAGATATTAAAAAAAATATTTTTATGAAGCTAACTGGGATTGAAATGAATACTATCTTCAAAATGGAATTGTTAGTTAAAATTTCAATTTTTAATTCTGTGATTCTCATTTTTTTTCTATCCAAACAACAAGGAAACACTGCCATTTTATTCAATATTTTCTATTAAAAAACAATGATCAAAAATTTTCTTAGATTTCCTTTATAAAGTTAATTGTTGGTTAAATACCAGTTATCTTTTAGAAGCAGTTTTTAACCAATCACAAATTTAGAATTTTGTTTATACCTCCTCTAGAAAGAAATTTATCTATATAAATCATTCTAGACAATGAATTACTTATTAATTTAATTAAAAATCTTTATATTGAATTAATAAATTAATTAAAAATTTTAATCCAAAATACACTGAAGTGCCACTGAATTAGGGATAGCAAAGCCTATGCAAATTGTGTAGCGCTGCGCATCATGTATGCAGAAGTGAGGGCACTGTGGTAACTGCATATATAGCGCGTACTGTGGTTGTTCTGAATTAGTTGTTAGAATTGCCAGTATGGGTAAACTGCCTAATTTAGACGCCTTCGATCGTGGACAAATCGTAGGTGCGCGACGCATGGGCATTTCAATTTCCGAAATCGTCAGACAGCTAGGATTCTCAAGGTCGACAGTGTCAAGAGTATACCAAGAATACATGGATGGTGGAAAAAAAAACTAGCGATCGGGCAAACTGCAAAGGACAAGCCGTCGACTTACGAGAGTACCATTGCTCTATACTTGCTATCGGGCTGCACGTCTTGCCTGGGCAAGAGGTGCAGAGACTGGTGCCAGAGACTGGAGTGTAGAGGACTGGAAACGAGTAGCATGGAGTGATGAGTCTCGATTCCGACTACTTAACGCCGACGGGAGGCTGAGAATATGGCGTCAGGCTCATGAAGCCATCGATCCTGCATGCCTGGCTGGAACTGTACAAGGGCATGGTGGCTCAATCATGGTCTGGGGTGTTTTTTCGTTGCACAGTTTGGGATCTTTGGTGCGTGTACCAACCTCCCTCAATGCAATTCGGTACGTAGAGTTGCTGGGTGATCACCTCCATCCGTTTATGCTTTTCTGTTATCCGCACGGTAATGGAGTTTTCCAGCAAGACAACTGTACCTCTCACAAGTCCCGGTTGGATACTGGCTGGTTGGATGAGCATTCCTCTGACTTCTCTGTCATGAATTGGCCACCTAGAAGTCCAGACTTAAATCCTATTGAGCATCTTTGGGATGTTTTGGAACAAGGCGTGAAAGACCATCACACAGCACCAAAGAACCTTACTGAATTATGGACAGCTTTAGTAAATATTTGGCAAGCCATTCCTGTGGAACGTTTCGAGAAACTTGTTGAATCTATGCCTCGTCGTGTGGCAGCCGTTATCAAGGCCAGAGGAGGCCCAACTCGTTACTAGGTAGGTATCCCTAATTCAGTGGCACTTCAGTGTATGTTAAATTTTATGTATAAAGCAATGTAAACTGACAATGTCAGCAACTAAATATGCTGTACGTGATTAAAATGTCAGGTGCCTTTGAGATAGACATTTTTGGTCGAAGTATGAACTTTTAACTTTTGCTCTATGGGACTCCCTTGATTTTTGTAATTCTAAATTTTTCTACTTTTCTCAGAAAGAGAGTTTCATTATTGGTATTTATTGGTAATGATAAAGAAATTTAGATTAAAAATATTCTTAGAGTCTGCTTATACAATTTTTTTCTCCATTTGTCATCACTCAATGCCGCTTTTAGGCATTGAGTGATAACAAATGCCTCACTCGGCGCTCCTCAATTCCCTTTGAGGGGCGCCGTTTGCACAGTGCAAACGCCTAAATCTAGTCTTTTTTTCATTTGCATTTAATGTATTCAAATTGAATGAGAAGAAAAATGGTCACTACTGCCATCTGTTATCAGTTTAAAGAAGTAAAAGCATTTTGCAACCTTTAATTGAAATTTTTTTTTCAAGATTCTTTAGGTTAAAAAGACCGGGAAAAAAATCTGTACCGTGCAAATGGTGGAGGTTGTAACCCCTGAAAGGGTTAAGACTGCTGTGTACTAACCTTATTGGATTCGCTCAGTTAACCCATGGAGAAAATGTGTTTACTATTGACAGCTACATAAATGCTGATAATCCAATAAAAATGGTATTTTCAGATAGCCTGAAACTTTCCGCACCTTCAACAGGATTTAGTTTATAAAGTACGTCCACCAAACGAATTTACGAGCGTTTAAAACACCCTATGTGCCAAGGTGTAACATTTCTTTCTCTATTACGGAGTACAATTTTTTAAAATAAATATTTCAATCCAAGTCGGCAATCTTTGGACACATTTCCTCCATAGGTTAACATAGAGGTGAGCGAATCCAATAGGGTTAGTACACAGCAGCCTTAATTAACAAAAATCTTTCTAAGATCCCATTATAATCTCGAATCTATCAACAGACTTTCCTCTATGGACAATAACAGCACCTGTCACAAAATAGCTTTCTGTGGATCAGAACTTTTTCATCTCATTTTTAGTTCAGACTTCATGTTCTGTTTCACAGTTTACTCCTCTTTTCAGCCAGCTAGTTTCATCGCAATCGTAACTGCGATCTTATGTATGACTTCACGTAGAAAGTCAATCGTATACGCTTCTATTTCTTTAAGGCTGCTATGTACTAACCCCATTGTTTCCGCTCACCTCAATGTTAACCTATGGAGAAAATTTGTCCACGGATTGCCGACTTGGATTCAAAGATTTAAAAAAAAAATAAATTGTACTCCGTCATAAAGAGAGAAATTTTACATTTGTGTACATTTCTCGTTTTTTTAAATGCAATTAATATTTAAAAATTTAAATTTTTAGGGGAAATCTGGTATAGTGTGTTTTAAACGCTCATAAATTCCTTTGCTGGATGAAATTTATAAAATGAATCCTGTAGCGCTTTGCAGAAAAGTTCAGGCTATCTGACAATACCAATTTTATTTCATTATCAGCATTTATGTACCTGTAAATAGTTGACAAAAATATATTTTAAATAAAAATTTTGCGGGCAGCCCTTAACCCCCCTATATAGAGAGAGAGCCATTACAATCCCTCAAAATGTCAATCCTAAGGGGGGTGGAATTCTCGAACTGTCAACTAGACTTCTACCACCACAAGAGACTGCAAGAAGAGGAAAATGGAAATACGACTTTTTTCTTAGTACATAGCACCCTTAATCCATTGAGAGTTCATTTTTTCAGTTTTTCTCTTTGTCGAATAGTCTTTAGCAACCTATGATGCAAATGAATATGTACTTATACCATATTTTTTCCTTTTTTGATATAATTTTTAAACTCCAAAAGAAAACTGTGCAGTTTTGTGTCTTAAAAGACAAAATGGAAGAATTAAGAGAAAATAGAAAAAAAAATTAACCCTGAAGAACTAATTACGTTAGCAGCCAAAAACGATATCAACGAAAGAGATTTTACGAAAATTTACCAAACTGAATAAAAACCGTAATTTCCGTTTTGAACGTAAATCAACCGAAATTGAAGAAAGTTGCCAAACCCGTCGCCAAATTTCCTGTATAGAAATAAGGTTTTCTATAAGCATATAAAAGTTTTATATCTATACTAGTTGAAAACCCGCACTTCGCTACGGAGCACATTCAAATTAAATACAACGGTCAATGTATGCAATTAATGCCAAAATAAGTAAATATATATATATATATATATATATTTATTTATTTATTTATTTATTTTTATATATATATTTATAATAAGTACGACGATCAATGCATACAACTGATGTAAAAAACAAAAAGATATATTTATAAAAAAATCGTAAGGGTTTTTTTATAGACAAAATAATGTAGAATAAAATACTCAAATTAAATCTAATAGGAGATACTAAAAAACATTGTGCAATTAATATAGTACAGTTTGAGGATCATATCTTTCACTGTATTTTAATATTTTTTTGGATAATGTCTAATCGTCTGCCGCATTAGCAAGGAAGATAAAATATTTTTTTGTCTATTTGGTTGTTATGCACGTGTCGATAAATTTATTTAAAGTTCCAGAAAAAGAAATCACGTGATCAGCATTTAATAAATTAAATTCTAGAATTTTATCTTTAAAAATTCACCAAAAAATTATAAAATGGAGGTAAAGATTCAAAAATGATTTCATTTTGAAGGAATTTTTATGATCATTCTCGTGATATAAATTTTATAACCCTCAAATTATTATTCTAAATGCAAACTTAAAAAAAGTTACAAAAACAGATAAAAAATTTAATTTTAAAAATCTAAGAAGAATTTTAAAAAAATCTTTCTTAGTGCACCCCTACCCCATAAGAAGCATCGCTTTGCAAAATTTCAGCCCTTTAGGTCCTGCGGTTTGGTCTGTGCGTTGTATGTCAGTCAGTGAGTCAGTCAGTTAAGGAAGTGTTTTATAGATATAGACAACGAAAGGGAAAAAGGATTTCATTGTTATTAATGAGAAACGTAGAAAGTAAAAAAAAAGTAATCCCAAAAACGACGTTTTCTTAGACTCCTTTTTCAAGAATTCGAGATGTATCTCCGAAAAACTTACCTGCAAAATGATGTTAAAAATTTCTGATTCTAACAGGTAGATGAACATAAAAAAAGACCAGCTAAGTGTTGTTTCATACATTAATATGCAACATCCTGACAAAAGCTGTAAGGAAATCCGGGAAAATGCACCCAAAATCACTTTGTTAAGAATTTTCCATTGGAATTTTTTTCGCTAAACTGTTGGATACATTCATACTGAAAATAACGTGTATACTGTCACGACGTAGCCTTGTTGTAGCGAGCTGGCATTCAGTGCTGAGGGTACTCGGATCGGATCCCGACGTGTATCAATAAATGCCTCCGTGTGTAGGCCTTATTTGGGCACGTTAAATCCATAGACCGGAGACTACCTCTATGAGGTCAGAGAGGGTGGGATTGGGTACGATCCCCCCATATGTCTCAACCAGGGTGTGCTCGGTCAAAATTGAGGTGGCAACTCTGTAAGACTGACTCCGACTCTTGTAGTGCTGTATAAACCGGAGTCGCACAATTCAGCCCGAAGCTTATATGGACTTAAAAAGAAAAGACAAAACTTTTGTGCTCGAGGAATAAACAGGAAATCCAACGTAAATAATGCACAAATAGCAGTAAGGTGCAATTTTGCATACGGCCGTTTCGAATCTGCAAAGCAGCTTCTTCAACAGTGCAAAGAACTTAGTGGCAGCTGAAAAAGCTGCTATTTACTGCTATTTGTGCTTTATTTACGTTGGATTTCTTGTTTATATGGTCTTGGTCTGGAACTTCCAGCCAGGGGTTTTCCATTAGTGACAACAACAGCATGTATCTCGGCATTTATTTTTACGTGATAACTGACAAATAATATATTTCTGCGACATATAAGTGCTTTCATGCAAACTGCTCTTTTAAGATCTCTTGAGTGATTCAGTCCGAGAATACCCCAATTTTGGAAGTCGTACCGGATAAAAAGTTTTCCCATTACAGAATTACATGAAAGTATAATAAATAAGTTCTATATTTTTACTTCCTCCGATTCAGTTTTATTTAAAAATTTTTATTACCATGCGTGCACGCTGCTATGGTAAAGTGTATTTCTCGTATATTAATCTGTACATAAAAGGTTGTACGCTAAAATAAAAGGCAATGCTCGTGTATTAATATGCAAATAAAAGGCAATGTTCGTGTATTAATCCGTGAATAAAAACAACATTTGAAACGGTAAGTTGAACCACATAAGTTTATCCTTAACCTATCTATCTATCTATCTATCTATCTATCTATCTATATATATATATATATATATATATATATATATATATATATATATATATATATATATATATATATATATATATGTATATATATATATATATGTATATATATATATATATATGTATATTATATATATATATATATGTATATATATGTATATATATATATATGTATATATATATATATATATATATATATATATGTATATATATATATATATATATATATATATATGTATATATATATATATATATATATATATATATATTATATATATATAGTATATATATATATATATATATATATATATATATATATATATGTATATATATATATATATATATATATATATATATATATATATATATGTATATATATATATATATATATATATATATATATATATGTATATATATATATATATATATATATATATATATATATATATATATATATATATATATATATATATATATATATATATTTGTATATATATATATATATATATATATATATATATATATATATATATATATATATATATATATATATATATATATATATATATATATATATATGTCACGACTTGGACTTATCTGAATTGAGATCAAATAATTTACAAAAAAAAACATATAGATGGCAGCCCCTTTCAAGTCACTTAATTGGTTATATAACGTTTGCACGACCCTCCAGCGATGCTCGCTACGGGAATTGAAAATTTAAACGCACAGCCTGAGTTAACGTGTTGTCGAAAGGATGTATGTTACGGGGTGAGAAGCTGAGAAATGACGAAATAGCCGTTGTTTGAGCTACCGTTTTCGCTAGAGTTAGACGTGAAGAAAATCTAAGTAATTATGAACTGAGGTGTCTTTCCTTACAGCTTCTAGCCACGGCTGCCTACTAAAAGAACAATTTATATGGCCAAGTAAAGGGCGCGTCATATATATATATATATATATATATATATATATATATATATATATATATATATATATATATATATATATATATATATATATGACATGCGTCTTATTCACGTAGCTCCCGCTTAACTTTTTACCCTAATAATAATTATTGATAGTGAATAAAGGCCTGTGGCAAATAACTACAATTAAATTACATCCAAGAGTTTTATTCTTAATATTAACTAATTCAATTCAATCCGTGCCAAGTTCATTATTTCCCACCCCGGGACGTGCGACCAGCAACGATAAAATCTAATCCCTCTCTGCTAAAACCCTTTGTTTCAAAGTACGCGGAACGCTCCGTGATGTTTACATCGAAGATGGCCCCGGGGCGTGGTCAACATGTCAATCAGATTTAATTCTATTAATAACCGATACGGTAATTCCCCTGTTAATCTGCCCGGTTAATCGCGGTTAATCCGCCGTGCGTAGAACTATGAAAAACTGTGACTTTTATGCCACGAAAATAAACTATCCTGAAGCCCCCCTGTAAATTATTTTAACTATTTTCCTCTCTCTAATTAGTGCTTAACTAACACACACACACACATATATATGTATATATAAAAGGATATGCACGTATGTGTGTACATGCACATAATTATACATACAAGTATATGCTTGTAGTCTATTTTGAAGAAAATCAAAATCATCATTATCATCGGTCATAAATTCGGACCATCCTATTTGGGGTGTTTGATCTCTCCTCCAAACGCAATGCAGCGCACTCTGTAAAAAAGAAAAAAAAACCCACAAAAAAACCTGTATCCGAGATAATTCGGTGAATAAAATATGAATCAAAGTCGTAAAAATATTTCACCGTGGTCAGTAGCCTGTGCCCCCTCCCCCCCCCCCCTCCACTTCGAAGAAAAGGGAAAAAGTCAGGAAGAAAAATATCCTCCTCAGAAGAGAGAAAACACAGAATCGAAAAAGAAAGAGAGAGAAAATAACCTCATTAGTGTCTTTTCTTCTGTGTTCTCCCTGCTTAAAACTCTCCTCCAGAGCTATTTCTGTCCGTGGATTCTTCATATCTATACGTGACCGGGTAGAGAGAATACCTCCCGCTTCATCCCGCTGCTGAAAATTTAATACCGGGGCAGGAGGGGATATTCCGCGGCGATATTAATCTGGGCAATTTATGGACAACCGTCGTCCGTGTATCTTGCCGTGTCACTGGCTTTTTTTCCCCCTTCCTCTCTGCTGCATGTGCGGACTATTAAAAATGGAAAAATCACATTAGATGGGAGGGGGAAAAATAGAGATGTGGGAGTTAAAAAAGCAGTTTATATTTTCCCGGCGTCTGTAGTACTGAAGTCATGCATAGTTACGGGGGAATTAATCTGGATAATTAATGGATAACCTGTTATATGTTCGTGCATTGATTATTTTCTTTTAAGCCTTATTTTCTTGGGGAAAAAAGGTCTACAGTTTTAATCTTAATAAACTGAGGATGTTCATGAAGAACCTCTAAGATGATGTGTGTGTGTGTATATATATATATATATATGTCGCACCTGTTCTAGAAGAGTGTTACAACTCCGAAATTTTCGATTTTGAGATAATTGCACCACAATGCTCTATAAGAAGGGCTTCTCATTTTCAAATAATGTTGTAAGTCCAGTACCAACACAATCTCCTAGATGGCGCTTATTATATATATATATATATATATATATATATATATATATATATATATATATATATATATATATATATATATATATGTCGCACCTGTTCTAGAAGAGTGTTACAACTCCGAAATTTTCGATTTTGAGATAATTGCACCACAATGCTCTATAAGAAGGGCTTCTCATTTTCAAATAATGTTGTAAGTCCAGTACCAACACAATCTCCTAGATGGCGCTTATTATATATATATATATATATATATATATAGTACACACACATATATATATATTTATGTGTGTGTACACATTCCAGTCACATTAATGTGACCACCTGGCACCTATCGGAGTGCGGACCACTGCGTGACGGGCAGGGTGAGATTCTGGAAATTCAATGAAGTTCTGGAAGGTACTCACAGGGAAGTGGAGGCATAGTGACTCCAGTTCCGTTGCCAGTTGACGTAGGTTGCGCGGTTGAGGATCCACGGTTCGAACAATCCGATAGAGGTGGTCTCACAGATTCTCGATTTTGGTATAAGTCCTGGGAATTTGGGGGCCAGGGGAGTACAATAAACTCATCCTGGTTCTCTTTGAACCACGCACGTACACTAGGAGCTGTATGACACACGTCGCACTGTACTGCTGGAATATGCCATCGTGCTGAGGTAAAACAATCCTCATGTTGGGGCGGACATGGTCTGCAAGGTCAGATGCATATTTCCTTTGATCCATCGTGACTTCCACAATGATGAGTGCACCCAGAGTACGCTATGAAAACATTCCCCATAATGCTGCCTCCCGCAGCTTGGACCCTTTCGGTAATTGTTGCAAGGTATTTGTTTTCTGGACGCAGTTGGAAATGGACTCGTCACTAAAGACTATATGTCCTCACTCATAGCAGTTCCAAGTTGATCGAGTTAAGCACTACTATAATCGATCTTGACGGAGTACAGGCGTGACGGGGGTAAGCGGCGTGACGGTCGGCGCAAGCATAGATTCCGCTCTGTGGGCCGCCTGTCAATGATCATGTTGGACACTTGTGTGTGGGTCACACGTCCGTTGGTTGATATGGACGAAGCTGATGCTATGACAACTTATCTGACAACCGGTCTGTCTTCTAGTTATGTTGTTGTCCTAGGTAGACCGATGAAGTTCTGAAGCTTAAAACTGCCGTTGTTGACCAACTCTTGCCATCATCGTCTGATTACGGTATCGGTTCGACTCAGATGTAGAGTCATTCTTCGATTTGCCCAACAAGCTTCTTTCAATCCGATGACACGACCTCTTTCAATCTTTGAAATATGCTAGTAATCAGCAAGAAACCTTCAAAGAGTCATTGTTACAGTTGACTTAAGATATCCACAGTCGACATGCAACAGACATTTCGAACATCAGATATAGAATCGCTCCTTATATACACCTGCTGGATGTGCATTTCTGAAACTGTGGAGTTTTCACTAATAATTCGCTGGACACCAAATTTTAATCATTTGTATGTTCGGAACGTGACGAAACATCTTTGCTAACGAAATTCCATTACAATCAGATAACTCGTTTTTGGTGCTTCGATGTTTTTGTTATAGTGTATATATATATATATATATATATATATATATATATATATATATATATATATATATATACACTGCTGGCCACTGTAAATGCAACACCCTGAAGGAAACAGGCAAATAACATGAAATTTACAACATGCATTAGCGGAGGTAAGATATGCAAATGATTAGAATTTCAGCGCAGACGCACTTCACGCGCGCCAGTGGCGCCACTTCAAAGCGCTATTTAAGGCTTGGATATTTTGATGATTTCAAGTTCGGCAATTGTGTTTTTCTTGTGGTTTTTTCAAAAAAAACGATCAATTATGCCTCGTCGAAAACAGCGATCATCTTTTGATCAAGTATCCGAGTTCGACAGAGGAAGGATAGTGGCCTACCGAGATTGTGGATTATCTTTCAGGGAAATCGGTAGTCGTGTTGGACGAAACCAAACAACTGTAATGCGGATATGTGATCGTTGATGCAGGAGGGTACGACGGACCGGCGTGTTCGATCGCATCCACCTCAGCGCACCACTTCACGTGATGACAGGCAAATTGTGCGCATGGCAGTGACGGATCGCTCAGTCACATCACGAACCATAGCACAGCACATGCAGTCTGTAACGCATCATCCAGTGTCTGCGCGTACCATTCGACGCCGTTTACAGCAGAGTGGTCTGTCCGCAAGACGTCCATTGCTTTGTCTACCCTTGACGCAGAACCACAGACGTCTCCGCCGCCAATGGTGCGATGACAGAAGGATGTGGATGGCAGAATGGAATGAAATTGTCTTTACTGACGAGTCACGCTTCTGTCTGCAACACCACGATGGTCGCATTCGAGTCTGGAGACACCGTGAAGAGAGGATGCTGAACAGCTGCGTTATGCACCGCCACACTGGTCCTGCACCGGGTATTATGGTATGGGGCGGTATTGGATATCACTCTCGCACACCTCTAGTACGCATTGCCGATACTTTAAACAGCCAGCGCTACATCTCCGAGGTGTTGGAGCCAGTTGTCCTTCCTTACCTTCAGGGCTTGTCCACAGCCATATTTCAACAGGATAATGCGCGACCACACGTGGCACGCATTGTCCAACGGTTCTTCGTCAATCGCCAGATTGAATTGCTTCCCTGGCCGCCTCGCTCTCCGGATCTTTCGCCGATAGAAAACATGTGGTCCATGGTTGCTCTACGATTGATCCAGATTCCATCCCCAGCTGCCACAGCAGATCAACTTTGGCAACGTGTGGAAGCTGCTTGGTCTGCTGTACCCCAAGAACTCATCCAAAGTCTCTTTGAATCAATGCCGAGGCGTGTGGCAGCGGTGATCTCCAACAATGGCGGCTACTCTGGCTACTGATTTTGGCAGGAACCACACTTCACAGAAGTCTATAAATTTAATCATTTGATACTTGGTCAATATGTTATCTACAAAATAAATTTTGTTGTGATATCTCTTGTCTTTCTTGGTGTTGCAATTTTGGTGGCCAGCAGTGTATATATATGTCAAAACATTATTTTGAAAAATGGGGGCTTAAAAATAGCGAAATTTAACATGAAAATCATTGGCAAACCCCGTTGGAAAAAAGGGTTTTTCCCCGTTTCGGAAGATGACCTCGGTTAACGAAAGTGGATTGAAGTTCCATCGGGGAAAGTTATTTTTAGATGTACAGGGTTTGGCGCAAAAACAAATGCTTAGAGGATTCTAGATTTTTCCATATGGTGCTTTGCGCATGCGCGATAAGGGGTAACACGTTAATGAAAACTTAGAATGAGGCAGAGCGCGGGAATAAGTTGTTGAGATTAGACGCATGCTCTGAGAGTTTGAAAATGGCGACTGATGAAACGTGCGTATCTTGGAGAGGTGGTTTACGGGAAGTTGAAATGAATAAAAGCTAATTAAATTAGACAATGCTGAGTGCTTATTTGAGTATCTGCCTTCCCTCTGTGCCATGCACTGTTAAATAAAGAAGACTGAAAATTGATATATTATAGCAGGCGTAAATCCAGCGCCTGTCATATATATATATGTACACATATATATTTATATATATATAAATATTATAATATATATATATATATATATTATAAAAAAATATATATATATATATATATATATATTTATTTATTTATTTATATATATAAATATATATAACTATATATATAAATAAATAAATATATATATATATATATATTTATTCTAAAGGTCTTTAATTTAATATTTGCTAAAAAGCAATCGAGTGGTCAACAACCATAAAATTTATATATATATATAAATATAATATATATATATATATATATATATATATATATATATATATATATATATATATATATATATTATATTTATATATATATATATATATTATATTTATATATATATAAATATATGTGTATATATATATATATATATTTATATATATATATATATATATATATATATATATATATATATATATATATATATATATATATATATATTTATTTATTTTAAAGGTCTTTAATTTAATATTTGCTAAAAAGCAATCAAGTGGTCAACAACCATTTAATTTGGTGGTTGTTTTCATATGGCAATAATTTTTTCTATGTAGACTTCCTGACAAATATAAAAATTCTAGAATTTGTGTATTTTCTTTTTTTCTTTGTATTTGTTCGAGCATACAAAAAAAATGAATTCCCAGCATTCGTTTCTATAACTACCTTTCCTCCAACAACTGAGACACAAAAAATACAAACCCGAAGTTAGGGAACTTACTTCTGGCCGACTTTATTAAGTGCGCTCAGCGATATTAGATATATATACTTGTTTCTGTAACCAGAGGGTTACAGACAGGAAATAAAAGAGTGTGTTTTTCCTGGAAGAAAAGAACACATTTTTTTGTGGGGGTGGGGGGTCAAATTAATGAGATGTTCTACTGATTTCCCGGAATTGACTAGCGGAGGAACGTGACTTTTTCCGTACCGGCGTAACTAGTTATTTTTTTTTCTCTTGTTTTCACGGCGTATCGATTTCGCACGTGATTAGTCTCGAAATATATCGAAGGTACATATCGATTTCGCAGTTATTAGAATGGGTCTTCTTTGGTGAGTGAAAGTTCCGAAAGATTACTCGACTAATAAACAAAAATTATTTATTTGATTATAGTTTTCCCTCAGATGTTTCGATGTAAGTTGTGATAGATAATATCTATATCAATACATCAATACTTATATATCTATCTATGCATCTCTCTCTCTCTGTCTCTCTCTCTGTCTCTCTCTCTCTCTCTATATATATATATATATATATATATATAATGCAAAATATAAACAAAACAAATAAGCAAAAAATAAAAAGCAAGCATAGACTGCTAAATCACTTTAACTTAAAACATATCCTGGAAAGAAAACATAAAACATTTTCAATAGAGGATAGCGCAGAAGCTTCATATCCTCATAATGAAAAAATACAAATAAATAATCGAACAGAGATAGATCTCTGTTGGATTATTTATATATATATATATAGTTAATATAGTACAGCTTGAGGAACATATATCTTACTGTATTTTAATATTTTTTTGGATAATGTCCAATCGTCTGCCACATTAGCAAGAAAAAAAATTTTTTTTTGGTCTATTTCGCTGTCAAGCACGTGACGATAAATTTATTTAAAGTACCAGAAAAAGAAATCACGTGATCAGCATTTAATAAATTAAATTCTATAAATTCATCTTTAAAAATTTAACAAAAATCAGAAAATGGAGGTAACGATTCGAAAAAAGATTTCATTTTAATGGATTTTTTTCTGGTGATTTAAATTTTATAACACTCAGATTATTATTTTAAATGCACACTTGAAAAAAGTTACAAACACGGCTTAAAAATTTAATTAAAAAAAATATAAGAAGAATTTCTCAAAAATCTTTCTTAGTGCACCCCTACAGAATCGCCATGAAAAATTTCAGCCCTTTAGGTCCAGCCCCTTTAATACCAGTCGCTCATAAATAATCAGATATTTAGGGAAACATTATAAGGTCGATCATTTCGCGGTCGTAATGATACACCCCGAGAAGTTTAGCATAACTGCCGGTAACTGCTAGTATTCTGGTTACATGTTTTGACATGAAATGTTCAATCCTGCCCGTCCCACGCATTTCGAATGACATCCACTCCGCCGTGTGTGACGTTCCATCCCGCCTCTGCGTTAGTCACTGTCGACTGAGCGAGCGGCAGCATTTATTAATGGGTTTATGTTCATCCTACTCGACAAATGGGGTTTAGAGCGTTATATGTAAGTATGTAGCAAGCTGAGAGCCACTTCGTTCTGTTGGCTCCTTCCTGTTTAAATTTGCACTCTAGGGGTGGCTGAAATGCAGTAATACACACACACACACACACACACACACACACACACACACACACACACACACACATATATATATATATATATATATATATATATACACAGCGGTACAGAGGTAATTGACGTCATTTGGTTCCGCAAGCCACGACGAGAACCGAACGAATTTTTCCCTTAAAGGGTAACATAACCTGAAATAATTAGCTACTGAACCTCAGGGATGTCACATTTTACTTGGCAATTTATCAATGGAGACTTCCGGTGGTGTAGTGGTTAAAAGCGCCACTCCACATGTCCAGTGTTCAACCCTGTGACTGGGCAAGGTCGACTTATGCCTCTCATCCCTTAAGGCAATTGCCTATGTTCGGAGCGAATTTTTTTAAAAATCCTTTTTTAAAGTATTTTTTGTTCTATTATGGTAAAATAGCACTTAAGAATTGAAAAAGGAACAAAAAATTACCTGTAAATACCATACTTTTTTATAAATTGGTCAATTTGAAGTAATTTTTAATAAAATTTAGCTAAAACGCCTATCACTCTGCACAAAATTCTAATGCTATTTATTTTAATTTGCTTATCACACGTAATACATATGACAATTATCTTCAAAATGACCTACAATCTAAGACAAATTTTAAAATGCAGAAATAATACAGACAATTTTATAATCAAATATGAAAATTTTCCCTGATTTATCATTCCTTTCCTTATAAAAACAGCCCCAAATAAAAAAACTATTTATTATACATCAATTATTGTTCGTCGTTTCATTAAAAATAGCATCTAAAGCATTTCCTGAAAATATTATCGAATTATACGCATTATTAGGTGAGATATCATGATAACGGTAGAGATATCTGCTAAAAAACATAATTCTGAGAAAATCGCATTTAAAGTTTGTCACTTCAATTTTGTAGAACACGATGTTTTTTTTAATAGCTATAACTCTGCTTCTAATTGACATAGAATGAAATTCAAAACAGTTTTGAAAAGAGAAAAGATTGAATTACGCGGCTCTTACAAAATATAAAAATTGCCAATTTAGTCAAAAAAATGCTGTTTTCAACGTAGGCAGTTACCTTAAGTGGGTGGATAAAATGAGGACTAAGCATGCATGGGAACTAACTCTAGGGGTCCCGTGCCAGGTTGACCACCTGACCGAGACATATGCTGTATGGCACCCAAAGCCCAAGGTCATGAAAGCGGAGATGGGAACCGCAGGCCTCGCTCCACAATGCTGAAAAGCAATTTGGACTGTTGTGCCATGAGTTAGTTATTTATCAATGGATGTGGTTGCTTTTTGTTACAGAATCTCAAAACTAGAGAGAGAAATAAAAAACAATAATTACATAAAAAATTAAATAAAACTTCACTTAACCTGTGCGAGGGGTGTTTTCTTGGAAGAGGAGTTCCCATGCAATAAAACAACAGGAACTCGCACAGGAGTTCTTTGTCTTTTGTATCTACCACTGAACCCTGCTGGAGACTCAGATTTAAGGACTTCCACTACAAATCTATCGAGAGAAACTTTGTTCTGCCTGCGTTTCAAAAAGAGCTCATTATGGCTAGCAAGAGCTTTGTCAAGGGATACTTTTAAAAAAATGTTTGTAATTAAACCCACTTAGAAGAAATTTCTTGTAGCAATGTAGTAGGGGGCTTCCCCCCTTCCCCACTCGAAGAAAGTTCCTCACCCGATATATGTTGCTGTGCCCTCTAAATTTCATGCAGCTCCTTGCTGTTGAGATCTTGTCCGTGTTAATTATATATATATATATATATATATATATATACACATATAAGCTAAATATCTTAAGTTCAGCACTGAGCATCCACTGACTCATCAATTTCTTCATCCCTGACTTCCAGACCTTTCCCACACACACGATGTCGTCCACTAATGGTGCAGCCTCAAAGCCTTCGGAGTGACCCTCCATCTTTGTTCTGCAGAGAAAATAGGCCTGCAGCTACCACACTCGCATTTGTCTCTTGTCTCATTGTGGTTCACCCATTTTTTTCTGCTGAGTGGTATCACAAACCCTCTTCTAACTCATGATGAATTATTAGAACAGAATAAAAACTCAAAATGAAAGAAAAAAAGTACTTGGATAAATATCTTAGGTTCAACTCTGAGCTCGAAACTAACGCGTCGGTCCGTATTTCGACCAGAGAGACAGGATTGCTTCATGCACATTCTATAGAAGTATGTCGAGTACTACTCTAAGGTAGAGGTCCGAAGTATTCTCTTTTCTTCGAAATGCGTCGAGTACCGAAGCAGATTGTTAATTAATATATATATATATATATATATATATATATATATATATATATATATATATATATATATATATATATATATATATATATATATATATATATATATATATATATATATATATATATATATATATATACACACTTGTTATAAAAAATTAAGCAAAAATAACAAAAGGAGGGATAACACGTTCAAAACTAGGGCAATCTGTTTAAAATGTGGATATGTTATTAAGTAAAATGTGCTGAACAATACTACATTATGCAAAATAGTGGCGCTGCAGTCTGAATACGTCATTTGTGAGGAGCATAAAAAGTGCATGTTCCAGAGCAAGGCAAGAATTGTTGCTGCGAGGCTGAGATTAGACATCTGTCATAGCCTAATTTTAACAGTGACTTCCAGGCATCATTTGACCGAAGAACTGCGATGGCGAGCTATTGGGATACTAGAGGCAGGACAAAGTCAGACAGAAGTGGCCAGATGGCTAATTGTGAGTCCGTCTGTGGTTCATAGACTTTGGCAAAAATTTCTAACCACGGATTCGGCATCCAGGAGCTTCAGCCAAGGACGGCCATACGCTACGACGAGTTCCGATGACCGATATTTGTCATTATGCGCACGAAGGAATAGAACCGCAACTCCGCCTGCAAGATCCGTCTGCAGATCCTCCGACGCTGCAAGCTCTGGAAGGTTGGTATCAACGTCAACCGTGCGTAGAAGGCTTCACGAAGATGGTCTTTTTGCGAGACGACCAGCCATTTGCGGCCCACTCCCGTCACGACATAGGCGGGAACGTTTGCAGTGGGCACGTCAACATGTCCACTGGACGCGTGATCAATGGAGAGCTGTTCTCTTAACGGATGATTCCAGGTTTAGCCTCCAAAGCGATGGTAGGCGTAGCTTATCTTGAGCAGGAAACAATTCAGCGCATGGAGTGGTCATCTCGATCACCGGACCTGAATCCTATCGAGCATGTTTGGGACCCTTTAGGACAACGTATAGCTGCTCTCAATCCTCCTCCTAGAACCCTAGCCACGCATTCAACTGCTTTGCAAGAGGAATGACTCTCACTTCCTACAGAACTCATAGACCGCATAATTGACAGCATCACACATCGCTGTATGTGTGTATTGCTTCTTGGGGGGATCATACGCCATATTAAATGTACTTTTCCTATACCAAACTGACACATCCGATTGGGCATTGTATGCATATGGTAGTTTCTATAACACCATAATTGTCTGGCAATTTCTTTTTGTGCTGTATTATATCTACTTATGTGTTTTATAATGTGTATCAGTTACATTAAATTCTACGCGTAACTCTTTGAGTAATCGCTATTTTTGTGATTTTTCCTTAATTTTTGATAACCAGTGTATAACAGTCCCGTAACTGACTGACAGATAACGCACAGACCAAACCGCTGGATCTAAAGGGCTGAAATTTTCCATCGCGATTTTTCTTATAGTGTAGGGGTGCACTGAGAAAGATTTTAAAAAAAATTCTTCTTAGATTTATTCAAATTAAATTTTTAAGCTATTTTGTAACTTTTTTTAAGTTTGCATTTAAAATCACAATCTGGCAGTAGGTCCGGATGTATATATGACACCTCTCGGCGGATCGCGGAACAACGGTGAACTGGTTGTGGATTAGGAGCGCACGTTCATATAACCGTCTCATTTGCATATTTCCCCAGAATTCGCTCGTACCAGCGCCACCTGTCGGCTGTTTTATGAGTTATTTATTTTTCCTGTCTTAAAAAAATCCCGTGACCTAGGGATGCTAACCCTGCAATCCTTTTTTATGTTGGTTATTTTTCCGGTTTTTATGAATTTTTAAAGTTTATACGGACTTTTTGCCCACCCGGTATATGTATATACATGTATATGTGCGTAATATACACATGTAAGTAGTATAACACCGAGTTTGAAGATTCCCGATGGCAACTGATACACCACCTCAACTGCTACCAACCGCAGTTAAATAATCAGATATCTAGATACACTAAAGGTCGAATGTCGATCATTCCGCGGCCGTAATAATGCACTCCGAGAAGTTTTAGCATAACTGCCGGTAACTGCTGGTATTCTGGATACATGTTTCGACGTGGAATGCTAAATCCTGCCCGGCCCATGCATTTCGAATGACGTCCACTCCACCGTGTGTGACATTCCACCCCGCCTCCGTTTTAGTCACTGTCGATTGTACGGGCGGCTGCATTTATTAATGCGGTTATAGTCAGTTATTCTATGCGACAAATGGGGTTTATAGTGAGCATGGAACGTTATTAAAGAATGTGGATTACAAAGCCTTGATGCGTTCTGCTTGTTTCTTCCTGGTTTGTTTTTCTTCCCCATTGCAAGAAAAGTCTTCTATCGATAAACTTGTGCGAGATAAAAACTTCGATTCTGAATATGGAAAGCGAATAATTTGAATATGAAAATCACCCGCGGTTGGTGGGTAAACCGTATTGGAAAAATGCAGGGTTATCAGGCAAGAATCATCCGATTAAAAAATTAATATTTTCCATAATTACAAACAGAAAATTATGGGGAAAATTATGGGAAAATGCACGGTTATAAGACAAGAATCATCCGATTAAAAATTAAATATTTTCCATAATTACAAACAGAAAATTATGGGGAAAATTATGGGAAAATGCAGGGTTATCAGGCAAGAATCATCCGATTAAAAAAATTAATATTTTCTATAATTACAAACAGAAAATTATGAGGAAAATGCATGGTTATCAGGCAAGATTCATCCGATTAAAAAATTAATATTTTCCATAATTACAAACAGAAAATTTTGGGGAAAGATATGGGAAAATGCAGGGTTATCAGGCAAGAATCATCCGATTAAAAAAATTAATATTTTCTATAATTACAAACAGAAAATTATGGGAAAATGCAGGGTTATCAGGCAAGAATCATCCGATTAAAAAATTAATATTTTCCATAATTACAAGCAGAAAATTATAGGGAAAAGTATGGGAAAATGCAGGGTTATCAGGCAAGAATCATCCGATTAAAAAATTAATATTTTCTATAATTACAAACAGAAAATTATGAGGAAAGATATGGGAAAATGCAGGGTTATCAGGCAAGAATCATCCGATTAAAAAATTAATATTTTCCATAATTACAAACAGAAAATTATGGGGAAAGATATGGGAAATGCAGGGTTATCAGGCAAGAATCATCCGATTAAAAATTAATATTTTCCATAATTACAAACAGAAAATTATGGGGAAAGATATGGGAAAATGCAGGGTTATCAGGCAAGAGTCATCCGACTAAAAAATTAATATTTTCCATAATTACAAACAGAAAATTATGGGGAAAGATATGGGAAATGCAGGGTTATCAGGCAAGAATCATCCGATTAAAAATTAATATTTTCCATAATTACAAACAGAAAATTATAATTAACTAGTCGCTGCACGACCAGTATGGTCGCTTTTAGTTTTATATTTTCTTTTGCAAAACAACTGAACTGAACGCAATATATATAAGGGATGTTACCATTCCCTGTCATCATAAATATCCGTTGTTAAGGAATATTCTCTATAAGGCTGTTTCTAAAACATCGTGATTAAAAAATATTCCATTACTTCAGAACAGAGTTAAAGATAAGACTGAGGAACTCATCACCAGTGATTTTAAAAATTACATTCCTCTCTGTATGTACTATTTTTCAAAATTTAGATATCTACACTTTATCATTACATAAGAAATTGTTGTAGAAAAATTTTCAAATAATTTTTAGAAGAGGAGTAAAAATTCAGCAAGTACTAAATTATAATGTGGATTACATCTCTCTCTGTATGTGCTATTATTCACGATTCAGATATCTCCACTAAATTATATCAAATAAATAAATTGTTGAGAAAAGTTCTTCACTTATAAAATGGAGTAAAAATTCAGCAAGTACTGAAAAAAGTGTAGAAAATTAACTGTTTACTGGCTCTCGGTTGCTATGCCGGCGACGGTTAAACCTAACTTCGCGGTCATTTATGCTCTCTCTTCCACGCCCCTCTCTTAATGAATTATTTCTTGTTCGCTTTTTTTCTTGAGACTGTTCCCAATTTTCACTTGATCGTGAAGCTCGCTTTCGAGCATTACTGATTTCAGTGCGTAAATCCATGTTGACACGCCGTTGCAAATTGCGGACGGCCGCTTATGTTTACACCTGGTAGTTGCAGCCGTTGCCATTCGGAGTGTAGAAATATCGTCGATTTTTGTGCCGCATACCTACGCGTTATATATATATATACATACATACATACATATATATATATATATATATATATATATATATATATATATATATATATATATATATATATATGCCATTGTAGAGGGAAAATGTTAAATTTATTTTTGCAGGTGTTCGATATGACTTCCTTTTGTCACCCGTATACAATATAATTGCGATATGCCATTTCTTGCCAAACACGTTGTTTCACTATTAACTGCATGTAAAGCATCACAAATGTGTTGTTTTAGTTTCTGGAAAACTTGAGGGCAAAGGTGGTATGAACACAAGATTTTTGACATATCCCCGAAGGAAGAAGTCGCATGGGGTCAAGTCCGGTGACCTAGGAAGGTAGCTGTGTAGGACCAAATCATCGGTTGCACTGCGACCAATGTAATGGTGTGGTAGTTCTCTGTCTAGAAATTTACGAACTCCCAAATGCCAATGGGGCTAAAAATTTAATATTTTTCCTTTACAATGACATATTAATTATAATTTTCTGTTTGTAATTATGGAAAATATTAAATTTTGTAATCGAATGATTCTTTCCTTATAACACTGTACTGGGTGGGCAAAAAGTCCGTATAAACTTCAAAAATTCATAAAAACCGGAAAAATAACCAAAATAAAAAAAGGTTTGCAGGGTTGGCATCGCTAGGTCACGGGATTTTTTTAACACGGGAAAAAATAACTCAAAAAACACCCGACAGGTGGCGCTGATGAACACAAATCAAAGGAGTGTATCATCCCGGTTGTATCTGTCTGGTCCATCCAATCTGTTGGAACTGAAAGATGCGATCCGCCGAGAGGTGTCTTGTATATATTCCGACCTGCTGCACTCAGCCGTTGCTGGATTTGTGACTCGCCTGCAATGTATTATCCCCTGTGGTGGGGGTCATGTGGAACACCTACCGCTGTAATAAACGATTTAGAATCATTCTTTTCGTTAATTGCGTATCTTTTATTTGATGTGTGTACGTCAGTGCCACCTGTCGGCTGTTTTTTGAGTTATTTTTTTCCTGTCTTAAAACAATTCCGTGACCTAGCGATGCTAAGAATTACCCTGCAAACCTTTTTTTATTTTGGTTATTTTTCTAGTTTTTATGAATTTTTAAAGTTTTTACGGGCTTTTTGCCCACCCAGTACTTTATGTAGAAAATTTAATTCTCACAGAACATGAAAAAAAGTTCAAATTCTGTGGAAAAACAGTTTATGATGAAATTTTTAACGTGATTTTTAAGAATGAAGTGTTTTCGGTGCTCTAGCCTTGTGGTTGTCAACCCTGGGTTCTTGGGCGCACGTGCATTCTCGAGAGTGTTGAAATGCCCTCGACTTTATTTTGAAATTTCTTTTACATATTTTATTATTTCTATGGTGCCCGGTAAAAAAAAAGACTTCTGTAAAAAAAAGTGATTTTTAGATATTTGTTAGTATTGATGAAAAAAATCTTTTGACTTGTATAAAAGGCTTAAGTCTATTAAAAGCCTACTTAAGGAGAATGTTCAATGGGTTGTTGTTGTTGTTTTCCAATGAGGGACACTTGTACATGAAGGCATCTGCACTTAATGCGCTAGAATAGTTGGTTGATTTCACTGGGAGCACCATATAGGGGAATCATCACCACCCCCTGGTGCCGACCCAAATTCGACCGAGCACCTCCAGGGATGACATCTGGGGGATCGTACCTTCTCCCACTCTGTCTGACTTCCTAGAAGGAATTTCCGGTCTACAGATTGAAAGTGCCCCTATCCGGTTTAGACACGAAGGTATTGAACATCACTCATCGAGATGCGAACTGAGCATCCCCCCCCCCATTTTGAAGCGCAACCCGCTACCTCTAGGTTACTTCGGGCCCCTAAAATGCTCTGTACCAGATACGGAATAATGTAGAACTTATTAACCCTAAAATCCCATTATACTAAACTCTTAAAATGGCCTGGGCTTGTCTATGCCTCGAACACATAGACTATGATGACCTTAAGAGAAGACACTGGATGTATTCGAAAGAAAAATTGTAAAGAGTTTTTTATGGGGGTGTCGACGTATACGAATTATGGAGAAGAAAATTGAACCATCATTTTATAAACACTCTGACTTAAGTTTTTAAAAAATTAGTTTTTTAAGGGGACAGTGGACTTTCAAAATTGTGAAATTTGTCCAAAAATTCGATTTTTTTATTTTATTGAATTGTGAAACTACGGACGAGTAGGAATATGTTGCAAAAAAGAATTTTTAATTTCTGTGATTACTTTCCTAGTTATAGGTATTTCTAATTAATTTAGATATTATGTGGTTACGAATAGCAATAACTTTAAATGTGTTTTTCTCAAAATAAAAATTTTCATGTCATACGAATATTCAAACTGCTCCAGGCGCAATTTTAAATATCGTATTGTTTTGAAATTTAAGTTTTATATACTTAACTGTATATCAAATAAATCTTATTGAAAATAGTTATGCTTTGTAGCTCAGAATTTCTAAATATTGAACTTGAAAAAATTATTTATAGGTATTTTGCGTAATAAAAAGGGTGTTTTCACTATTATTATTTTTTTCTCTTTGTATTTTTAATGAATGCTTAAAATAAGCAATATGTTTCATTGTTAGTTCTATAAGGTATCCTGTAAATAAAAATTACCGTATTATATGAAAAAGAAATGCGCATGGAACATTTTTAATTAGGCCAATATTTGATATAATTAATAATTCATAATTTATAAATTATTAATATTTCATCATCAAATTTTAACTACTTTTACACATCTATGGTACTAATCATATATTCAAATTTCAAGCAAATCCATTCAAATCAAAAGACTGTTAAGTTTGAAGGTCCACTGTCCCCTTAAAATAAAGTTTTTTTCACAAAGAATGAAATGGGCTGGTCATCTCATGCGTTTGTCTGAAAAGAGTGGTAAAAGAAAGATTTTTTTTTTGCTAAGCCAGTGGACAATTTGCCCAAAACAAAAATGGTCTGGTTCTATTCCTGAGAACCTTCACCTTTCAGACTGTATGAGTTAGGAAACTATTGCTGGGAGAACGGCAAAATGAAGGATGCTCCTCGAGGAAGGCCAAGGACCGTACTGGGCTGTTTTGTTAGTGCTGATGACAATGAACCCTAAAGACATATTTGCAGTGGTGAGAATCAAATGAATTAGCAACAGGTTCTATGTAAGGGGTGTCCAACCTTTTAGCTTCCTTGGGCCACATTGAAAGAAGACGAATGTTTTGGGCTGCACAAAAATATGCCTAACAATAAAAATAGTTGATGAGTAAAAAAATTAACCCTACACAGCAGGATTTTTCCTTTTACCACTGTAGTTTTTCACACACATATTTGGGCCTTGACAATATTAAAAAAAAAATATTTAAAAAATTCTTTTTGATTTTTTTTTACTATTATTATCGAAAAATTGTGCTTGATGCATATATGAATCATTCTGCATTAAATTAAATTTTTGCTATGCATACTTCAGGTTATTGGTGTCTTATATCTAAAAATTATAACTAAAAAATTAGAAAATATAATAACAATGCAAATTCATTTTTCGTAGATTTAGTATAGGGTGAAATTTTTATTGATTCACATATGCATCACTATGCGGTGTAGGGTTAAAATATATAATTATTATATTTATTTCATTATAAATTTTATTAAAGATAACTATAAGAGTCATAAAAATTAATTGTGATATTTGGCATTGAATTGGAGAAACTAATGCACTCTGGGTTAAATGAAGTTGTCCCAATTCTCAGGGATTCTCAAGATGTTCATTCGATATTTTGGTTCTAATTTGACTCTAAGTGTCTTTCACATTTGTGCATACTAATTTTAATTTTAATATCATTACAAATAGGAAACATTAAATCTGTAAAAACTTCGCATATCATTTTTGTAACGAAATTAATATACAGAAATTACATACAGAATCTATATATATAAAACGCGTAGGTATGCGGCACAAAAATCGACGATATTTCTACACTCCGAATGGTAACGGCTACAACTACCGGATGTAAACATTAGTGGCCGTCCGCGCGAGTGTGTAGTGGCTCGACGATAGCACGTAATTTGGTACAATTTAATCGCTGTATTTTACTCGTGAATAATTTTAATTTAGTCACGAAATAATTTTAATTTATTCATTTGATATGGTTAAGTGGAGATCTCTGAATTGCGAACAATAGTACATACAATAGTACATACAGAGAGTGATGTAATCTACACTATATTTTAGTACTTGCTGAAATTTTACTCCTTTTTATAAGTGAAGAAATTTTCCCAACAATTTATTATTTGATGTAATGATAAAGTGTATATATCTTCATTTTGAAAAATAGTACATACAGAGAGGGATGTAATTTTAAAATCATTGGTGTTGGGTTTCTCAGTCTTATCTTTAACTTTGTTCTGAAGTAATGGAAATTCACATTTTTTAATCACGATGTTTTAGAATCAGCCTTATAGTGAATTTAGCAATGATTTTAAATTTTTTGGCTAAACTCCCACTAACCCTTAACAACGTAAATTCATGTTGACAGGTAATGGTAACATTCCTTAGATATGTTACTTTCAGTTGAATTGTTTTGCAAAAAAAAAAATATATATAACTAAAAGCGACCATGTTGGTCGCGCAGCGGCTAGTTTTGTATAGAATTAAGGATATTTCAAATGATGTATTGTCGACTTGTTGAATGGACAAAGCGGGGTCTATAATGGCCGCCTGCCATCATCGTCAAGGCGGGCTACTGATATTTTTTTTCGCTTTGAGCTCTCTTTCTGGGCCGCACTAATTCTTGCTTTAAGCCGCATGTGGCGACCGGGCCGCGGTTTGGAGACCCCTGTTCTATGTCCTAATGACCATTTTAAGTATACCAAAAGATATACTGAAAGGTAGTTTAATAATTCATAAATTAATTACTCAAATAAAAACAATAAAAGAGGTACACAAACTAGATTATGTTTTAAGAAAGAGTTTTAAAATATTAAATGCCTGACAAGCTATTATTGAAGATATTTCCATATTGCTGTTTGATTGGCGTCCTCACTCGCAATTTTCTTTGCTTTTATCAGAGGGTACGTGATTTATTCTTAACAGTATTTGATTTGTAGGTGTAGGATTCCCTTCCTTTCCGATTAGACTGGACCGTCCGCCCGGTGTAGGATAGGTATATTTAAAAAAAAAAATGTTTGTCTTGTGAACGATGCAGCTGACGTCCATTAGCAGAAGGGTCGCGGAATCGATACCTACATTAGGTATCGGTTCTACAGAACCGGTGCGAACCGGCTGAATCCCGCCACTGCATATTTGTATTCGTCATAGAATTAATGTGGATGCATTATTTTTTTCCTTTCTAATCTTCAGAGTTACTTTTTGATGTTTCTTGTCAAACGGCCGTATGTTATAGTTTCTTCAGAAGCTGAAGCAACTGTTTTAATAACTACATCAAGTTTCTATAGATTCATTGGTGATACTCTAAGAAATATAGCCTTGGGTTCACGAGTATCACATCTTTTACGTTCTTAGGGGATCCTCATAAACAAGAGGAATTTGTTGATCAGGATCCCCTTGTCAAAAAAAAAAATCGTCACAAAAAATATATCGGGAATTTTCAAGCAGGAAAGGGAAATTTTCGTACTCAGATCGTAAGAAAAAAAATATATAGGGGATTTTTAAGCAGGAAAGGGAATTTTTCGAACTCGGATCGTCAGAAAAAAAAGTATATCGGGGATTTTTAAGCAGGAAAGGGCATTTTTCGTACTCTGATCGCCAGAAAAAACATATCGGGGATTTTTAAGCAGGAGAAGGAATTTTTCGTACTCGGATCGCCAGAAAAAAATATTTCAGTGATTTTTAAGCAGGAAAGGGAATTTTTCATACTCGGATCGTCAGAAAAAATATATCGGGGATTTTTAAGCATGAAAAGGAATTTTTCGTACTCGGATTGCCAGAAAAAAATATTTCAGGGGTATTTAAGCAGGAAAGAGAATTTTTCGTACTCGGATCGTCAGCAAAAAAATATTTCGGGGATTTTTAAACAGGAAAGGGCATTTTTCGTACTCGGATCGTCAGAAAAAAATATATCGGAGATTTTTAAGCAGGAAAAGGAATTTTTCGTACTCGGATCGCCAGAAAAAAATATTTCAGGGATTTTTAAGCAGGAAAAGGAATTTTTCGCATTTGGATCATCAAAAAAAATATATCGGGGATTTTTAAGCAGGAAAGGGAATTTTTCGTTCTGGCATCGTCAGAAAACGGCAGAAATACAGGAAAAGGAAAATATTAACCCAAAAATTGGTCAAAATGGGCAACAAAAAATATCACTGACATCACGGAACACTTCCCGTGTCCTCCCAGGCCACCGGCTAAGAACCGATATTCTACAGAAGGGGTGGCCAATTCAAAACAATCGGAGGAAAATATAAATGACAGCGGGCCAACTGTCATTTCGGAGCGAAATTTGATAACTGCAGTGCTGAAGGCGAAATTGCCTTCATACACTATAAAAATTTTAACTTTAAAATAATTTTAAATTTTCAAATTAAAAATTATTTAAAATACGTATTTCGCAATACAAAAATGTATATGCGTTTTGAAAAAATGAGAAGATTACTGAAAGCAACTTAGTAAAATCAAATATTTTGGCAACTAATAACTTCAAAGAAATAGTTCTGAAGAGCACTTTTTTGAAATCCCTGAACATATAATAAAAATACATTTCTTTTGGGGGAAATAAAACATTTATTTCAGAAAAAAGTATCTGTTTTCTTTTCAAATTGCAATCAAGTGTGATTCCCCCAAAAATATGTTTCTATTACAAAACAAGACATAAAATCGGTTTTTCATAATAATCAAGAAGTAAAAAATTAATGAGATGCTTGCGGATGGCACTTGGTGTAGCAAGGTAAAATCAACGTCAATTTCGGATGACGAAACACGAAAGAGGTGGGATAAATTTTTATTTGTAAGACAACTTTTTATCTTGTACTCAGTGCTTTACAAGTGGTGCCTAACATGGAATTAGTCTGCGAAGTATTTCAACATCAGTATTGTTAGAGTCGCCAGTTTGTGGTCGTCACTGGGCGTCACATGTTTTTATATACCACAAAACCAAAACACCATTATCACAATTTAAATATGAAAAATTAAATAATTAGTACATAAATTTAACGTTGAAAATTCGACTCGTACAAATTAAAGAATAACATAGACACCGAAAATTACGAAGCAAAAAACTTAACAACGAATACAGAATAATTCTTTTTTCTGCTACTCTCGTACCGGATCATCGTAGTTGCCAGGCAACTACGATGGTTCTTCGAAACGTGAAATACAAATATTTTTAAATATCGTCTGCAGCATAACAATATATTCTATCTCAATTGTTTTAATGCCATAGGACGGTTATGAAGTCCTGTCTGCGGCCTATGGGCCGCCATTTGGCCGTCCCTGGTCGACAGAGTTAGAACTGTCTTCCACAGAGCAATTCTATGGTTTCGACTTTGTCACTTTTTGATTACAGAAACATCCCAAAATTTATATATCTAAGTTGCTAGGCCGACTTTTTAGGCAGTCCGTGAGAGGAAACTGCTGCATCAATTTACTTCATTTTGGTCGTAAACGAAATATTGTAATCTGTAGATTTGTCAAATTTGGTTTTTGTAACCGCATTTTCTATTAATTAGCGATAATTTACAATTAAAAATTGATTTCTGCGCATGCTCAGTGGCATGTTTAAATCTAGCTTTAGAAACTCACCGTTTTTGCGCATTCTCAGCGACATGTTTCAATGATAAACACGTTTATTCTGAGGAGTCTCTCTAGATCTGTATGTGCCATTTTTATTTTTATGACAATTATGTTTGTGAAATGAAAGACTAAACCTGATGGAAACTGTTTACTTCGCGCTGTTTAATTACCGATAATTTACAATTTAAAAAAAATTGCTTTCGGCGCATGCTCAGTGACATTTTTAAATCTTGCTTTAGATACTCACTAAGCACAAGGCCGCCTAAGCACATTAATTTGTTTCTGCGCATTATTATGATTTTCAACATTTGACAATGATGTCTTGAGTATAATGTGTGTATTAGTACATTTATTTACTATCTAGCCGTCTTGTTTTGACGGGTACCGACTAGTCTTTTTTAATTCACCCATGGAAAGAGAGATGTCGAGGCTACAGCTGCGGTTACAGGCATCTAGTCGCAAACAACAATGAAAATAAATAAATGTAATTGTAAGAGCGAGTAATTTAAAATTGCTTTATACACGCAAAAGTTGTAAGGCAATGTTACCTTCCGAATTATTTGTCTTCTACACATACGTTGCGTGCCCTTTTTGAAAACAAACTTCACAACAATCTTACTACCAGCATTTGCTTAAAGCCAATTAATTCATTACTCTCAAAGGGAAAAGAGTTTATGACAATTTGATCGAAACAACAAATAGAGCGCGCGTAACGTAATCTAACACAATGCAATGCGTTTCTTAAAAATGCGCGAGAAGCGCTATGAAATAGACTAAGAATAAATGTCACGGAGGAAACCAGCACTTGCGATAATGAAGGTGGTTTTTTCTGTTTTTCGAAATTTGTAATACGATAAATTGCGAAGATAAATATACATTTTTTCATATTCCGTATGCATTCGAAGAGTAGAGGACATTTTTAATTTAGAGAGAATAACTTTAAGTTATTCGTAAGCGTTACACCTTTAACGTATGAGAAAATATTATAATAAGAATCACAGAAATTTTCTTTCGAAAACGATTATTAGCAACAGTGAGTAAACAAATCTATGTCTTAATTTTTAAAGACTGAATGTTAACCTTTAGCTTACGGGGCCCATTTTTCTGACTCCCTCTTTAGAACAGGAATTTCATACCTCCTTTGTAACAACAGCCTCTAAGGGGGATATATATATATATATATATATATATTCATTCTTGGACCCGTATTCTTGGGATACATGCTGTACGATCATTAAGAATATTTAACAATAGAGAAACATAAAAGAACAATACACAAAACTTTCCAATTTGTTATATAAGATTTATTTTGTTAATGGAATGTATAATAATACAACTGCAATGCAATGGGAATTAATTTTCAATAATAACCTAGAATTCAGTTACCAAAAATGGTGGTTGAATAGTTTAAGGAAATCCATTAGTTTTTTGCCATAAATGCGTTTTAAATAAAATTCCATAATGTGATTTTACAAATAAACCTGAATGTTCCAATTTTTTAAAAAGTAATTGGAATTTCTCAAAAAAATGAATGAATAGGATTACATATAGTATAACAAAGAATAAATAGCAAAAAGCGTTTTCAAGAGAAATTCCACCCTAAATCATAGAGCAACTAACCAAAAAAAAAAAACAATCAGAAGAAAATTACCCAAAATGCATCTGTCTTTACAATGAATATAATAAATAAGAAAAATTCCATTAGGTTTAAAGCAATAAATGTATAAAAAAATTATTCCAAAAATTCTTAAAATTGAAGAAAGAAATTTAGCAATTTAAACATTAATCTTTAAACTATTAATTCTAATACATAATAAATATTTTTTTAACATAAGCAAAACAATTTTACAGGTGCTGCCATCTTTTTACAGAAAGGTGAAGCAATGCTGATCACATGCTATAATAACCCGTAAGAAAAATATGATATATTAACATATATATATATATATATATATATATATATATATATGCATTCTTGGGTTACATGCTATACCGTAAGGAAAAGGTTATAGGGTTCTGAAAATTGCTTAAAATATCTTTAATTAGGCCAGACTTAGAAGAAACTTTTCAGGCCAATTCTGGAGTCATGAAAGTGCATGGATATTAGACCATACCTCTTTGTTTATTATTATTTTCATGATATATTAGTAAAAATTGCTGTAAGTAAAATATTTTCTTTGTTTAAGGGGGCACAGGAGCTTGATCTCGACAAAATAACTATAAATATCGTGTAATTTTAACCACAAAAACTCAAATAATATTAGAAAAAGAATTTTTCTATCTTTATACATATAAAAGTACATATCTTTAAATATGTCATACATAAAAATGAAAATTATAAATCTATAAATAATTTTCAAATTAGCAGTTTAAAATTTTAATATGATTAACTGGTGATTAAAAATCATAAAGTGCAGCACGCATCATACAGTTGAGAGATATGCTTATAGAAAATAATCAAGGGTCAGAATACACTTGTAATATATTTACCTGTAATGTAAAACCAAATAAATTGTAATAAATATTATTTAAAATAAAAATTGAGCATAAATTTAAAAAACTTCAAAAATTATAACAATTATTTTCATAATTTCCCACATGAAGAAAAGTGTTCCAAAATTGCACATTTTTCTGGTTTTAAAATGTAATGTAGTAACATGAAATATACATATGAGTGTAGTTTTATCAGTTTCCTATTGATAGTTTGAAAGTAATGCTGCACGCAAACTCAAATTTAGCAGTTAATCATATAAAGTTATAAACTGCTAAATTATTTATATATTTATAATTTCCATTTTTATGTATGACATATTTAAAGATATGTACTTTATATGTATAAAGAAAGAAAATTTCTTTTCCTAATATTATTTGAGTTTTGGGGATTAGAATTAGTCCATATTTATAGTCATTTTGTAAAGCTTCAAGGTCATGTTCCCCCTTAAGTACACAACCTTGTATCTTTCACACAGATAAATTACACTTAAGTTAACTTCTCGTAAACCTTGCTCAAAGCTTGTGACGTTTTCAGCTCCCTAAAATTCCAGTGGGATTGTTGAAACGAGCTCTTCGCGTGCCTTCCTCGTAAGATCAATTATTTTGCTAGCTGTGAGTCTAGCTTGCTTTTTAAGAGCTATTGTCATTGTAAAATCGGAAACATGTTTGTTATTTATTCATTTTAGATTCTTTGGATAAAACTGTTATCGATGTTTTAAAGCCAGTACATTTGCTATCATGGCAAATCTCCAATCTAAATGTTAAACTAGGTGGAATTTTTCTCACGGTAGTTTACTGGTCGCCAGATTAGCAAAGGCCCTCTTTTATTGCGTATGAAGATGGACGCTTAAACTAGGTTTGGGCACTTATATGTTCAACTAGGGAAATTTTTCTCACGCTAGTTTACTAGTCGCAGATTATCAAATGAATTTTTTCTAACGTATGAAGATATACGCTTAAACTAGGTTTAGGCGTTTAAAGAGTAAACTAGGGGAACTTTTCTCACGGTAGTTTACTGGTCGCAGATTAGCAAAGGTCTCATTTTATTGCGTATGAAGATGGACGCTTAAACTAGGTTTGGGCACTTATATGTTAAACTAGGGAAATTTTTCTCCCGCTAGTTTACTAGTCGCAGATTATCAAATGACTTTTTTCTAACGTATGAAGATATACGCTTAAACTAGGTTTAGGCGTTTAAAGAGTAAACTAGGGGAACTTTTCTCACGGTAGTTTACTGGTCGCAGATTAGCAAAGGCCTTCTTTTATTGCGTATGAAGATGGACGCTTAAACTAGGTTTGGGCACTTATATGTTAAACTAGGGAAATTTTTCTCGTGCTAGTTTACTAGTCGCAGATTATCAAATGACTTTTTTCTAACGTATGAAGATATTCGCTTAAACTAGGTTTAGGCGTTTAAAGAGTAAACTAGGGGAACTATTCTCACGGTAGTTTACTGGTCGCAGATTAGCAAAGGCCTTCTTTTATTGCGTATGAAGATGGATGCTTAAACTAGGTTTGAGGACTTAAATGTTAAACTAGGGAAATTGTTCACACGCTAGTTTACTAGTCGAAGATTAGAAATGAATTTTTTCTAACGTATGAAGATATACAGTTAAAGTAGGTTTAGGCGTTTGAATATAAAACTAGGAAAAATTTTGTCACGGTAGCTTACTTTTCGCAGATCAGCAAATGACTTTTTTTTAACGTATCAAGATATGCGCTTAAGCTAGGTTTAGAATTTTAAATAGTAAACTAGGGGAGCTTTTCTCTGGTCAGTTTTCTGGTCGCAGATTAGCAAATGACTTTTTTTTCAACGTATCAAGATATGCGCTTAAACTAGGTTTAGAATTTTAAATAGTAAACTAGGGGAACTTTTCTCTTGTCAGTTTTCTGGTCGCAGATTAGCAAATGACTTTTTTCGTATGAAGATAGACGCTTAAACTCGGTTGAGACGTTTAAATGTTAAACTCAGACGTTTCAATGTTAAACTTTTCTCTCAGTTGTTTTCTAATTGTAGATATAAAAATGACCTTTATTTTGGGCATGGAGGTCGACGTTCAAACACAAATCGAATGCTTTTTTAAGATATTTTATATTAATTACATTTTTTCAAACAATAGTTTTGATTTCAAAGCAATACATGTACATTTTAATGCTGCGTAAAAAATTAACAACTCAAAGAGTTAAAAATTTTCGAAACTCTTTGCTCCTTAATTTAACGCCTACCTTAAAAATTGGAAAGCTGGAATTAAAAAATATGCATTTTCCATTCCATGATTAGCAAAATACTGAGAGTAAAATTCCCCGTATCTTAACATGTAGATTCAAAATGTGTGGTGTCACCTTATGCCCCACCTTAAATTTGCGTATTTTAATTTTAGTTTAATTTTTCACCTAACCGTTTAGTGTTAAAAAGTAAGCTGATGTAATGTAAAAAAACAAAATTTGTTTTCCCATGTTAATTTGTAACTGTAGATTGTTTTAAAAATTTAAACACTTTATAAACAGGGTATTGCCTTTTCACCTACGTTTTTTTGGGGATTTATTGGAGTACACTAGTCACCATTAAAAAATTTTGAATTTGTCATCGAAATTTAATAATATACTTTGATTTGTGTTCACCATTATCAGCTATTGGCATAATGGTGCTAATTGTGCCATTATCACCATTGTTTCAGTTTATCATCCACACAAAAAGAATTTTCATTCAACTTACAACTATAATAAATACTTAAAGTAAAAAACCGTGTAGGAATGCGTCGCAGATAAATAAGCTAGTTTATACAAAAATAAAAATCCCATTTCATTTACAATGTACGAATGAACAACAGAAATAACCGAAAGCAAGTCTCAAGTAGCAAATGAAACAAAAAAAAAGAACTGTACTTTAAGAGAAACAAATGATTTATATTTGAAAGTTTAGCGGTCGGAAATGCCCGTTTGATTTTTTTATACTTCATCGTAACCGACCTCAATAAAATACTTCTGCGGTTTGTTGTGTATTGATCAATTGCAAAAAGTTAGCCATTGACTGTGACCGCCGGTCGGAGGGCTTTTCTATTCAGTGATCTCACTGGTAGATGTGTTGTGTGGAGTTGAAAATAATGTTTCCATTCGCAGTAATTGAATTGTCGGGTGATGTAGTAAATCATAACGTTTCAAAAACTTTTAAGACCTGATTCAGACGTTTACAAGGGAATTAAAAAATACAACATTTGTTGATTGTCGCTGTAAAAATGCTATTACTGTTTATATATATATATATATATATATATATATATATATATATACACTGAAGTGCCACAGAATTAGGGATACCTACCTAGTAACGAGTTGGGCCTCCTCTGGCCTTGATAACGGCTGCCACACGACGAGGCAAAGATTCAACAAGTTTCTGGAAACGTTCCACGGGAATGGCTTGCCAAATATTGGCTAAAGCTGTCCATAATTCAGTAAGGTTTTTGGTGCTGTGTGATGGCCTTTCACGCCTTGTTCCAAAACATCCCAAAGATGCTCAATAGGATTTAAATCTGGGCTTCTAGGTGGCCAATTCATGACAGAAAAGTCAGAGGAATGCTCATTCAACCAGCCAGTAGCCAACCGGAACTTGTGAGAGGTACAGTTGTCTTGCTGGAAAACTCCATTACCGTGCGGATAACAGAACAGCATAAACGGATGCAGGTGATAATCCAGCAACTCTACGTACCGAATTGCATTGAGGAAGGTTGGTACACGCACCAAAGATCCCAAACTGTACCACGAAAAAACACCCCAGACCATGATTGAGCCAGCATGCCCTTGTACAGTTCCAGCCAGGCATGCAGGATCTATGGCTTCATGAGCCTGACGCCATATTCTCAGCCTCCCGTAGGCGTTAAGTAGTCGGAATCGAGACTCATCACTCCGTGCTACTCGTTTCCAGTCCTCTACACTCCAATCTCTGTGCTCTCTTGCCCAGGCAAGACGTGCAGCCCAATGGCGAGTATAGTGCAATGGTACTCTCGTAGGTCGACGGCTCCCGAAACCCATACGGTGAAGCGAGCGTTGCACAGTCCGTTTACTGACTGTACGACTGGCACCGTCATTAAACTGGGTGGTAATTTGAGCTAATGTTTGGCTTCGCTGGCTACGTACAATACGCCTGAGCCGTCTCTCACCACGCACTGTCAATGCTAATTGTCCTTTGCAGTTTGCCCGATCGCTCGTTTTTTTTTCCACCATCCATGTATTCTTGGTATACTCTTGACACTGTCGACCTTGAAAATCCTAGCTGTCTGACGATTTCGGAAATTGAATGGCCCATGCGTCGCGCACCTACGATTTGTCCGCGATCGAAGGCGTCTAAATCAGGCAGTTTACCCATACTGGCAATTCCAACAACTAATTCAGAACAACCACAGTACGCGCTATATATGCAGTTACCACAGCGCCCTCACTTGCGCATACATGATGCGCAGCGCTACACAATTTGCATAGGCTTTGCTATCCCTAATTCGGTGGTACTTCAGTGTATATATATATAGACCAGTTATCAAAAATTAAGGAAAATCATAAAAGAGGGATAACACGTTTAAAACTAGGCCAATCTGTTTAAAATTTGAATATGTTGTTAAGGAAAAGGTGCTGAACAATGCTACATTATGCAAAATATTAGAGCTGCAGTCGGAATACGTCATTTGCGAGGAGCATAAAAATGCATTTTCAGAGCAAGGCTGCAATTGTCGCTGCGAGGCTGAGATTAGACATCTTGCATAGCCAAATTGTAACAAGGACCTCCAGGCATCATTTGACCGAAGGACCGCGATGGCGAGCTATTGGGAGACTGGAGGCAGGACAAAGTCAGACAGAAGTGGCCAGATGGCTAAATGTGAGTCCGTCTGTGGTTCATAGACTTTGGCAACAATTTCTAACCGCGGATTCGGCATCCAGGAGGTTCAGCCAAGGACGGCCATACGCTACGACGAGTGTCTATGACCGATATTTGTCATTATACGCGCGAAGGAATAGAACCGCAACTCCGTCTGAACTCACACGGAGTTAAACCCCCTCGCTGCAAGCTTCGTAAGGTTGGTATCAACGTCAACCGTGCATAGAAGGCTTCACGAAGGTGGTATTTTGCGATGGGGACCAGCCATTTACGTCCCGCGGACGTCACGCCATAGGCGGGAACGTTTGCAATGGGCCCGTCAACATGTCCACTGGACGCGTGATCCACGGAGGGCTGTTTTCTTTACGCATGACTCCAGGTTTAGCCTCCAAAGTGATAGTAGACGTATTTTGATTTGAAGAGAACATGGAACTCGTTTTCATCCATCATACATCCGCGAAAGAGATGCAGACGTATTAGGCAGTGTCTGTGCTTAGGGTGGTATCTCCTTGGGTGGACGCACAGACCTCCATGTCTTTCCATGTCTCCATGTGAATGCTCACACCTATAGAGATGACATCCTTGATGCTTATGTGCGCCCTTATGCCGGGGCAAGAGATGATGCTTTCGGGGAATTTTGAGAACAACGTTATTTCACTTTTGAAAACACGTATTTACTCAACATCGTCTCAAAATAAAATTTCGGGAATGAATATGGCAACAAAGAACGTGTATTACAAATAATAGGGGTAACCAAAATGTCTTAAAATATAAATTTAAAGTATAAAATCTGACTTCAATTTATTATTCGGGTTGTTATGTTTATTTACTATTCGGGTTTAATATATGACTTGAAACTTGATTTTATTTATTTTCTAGCGTTTTCGCTTCTCGCTGTAGAGGCCTAACGTGGCTGAAAGTTGGTAGAGGACTGTGAATCCAGAGGGGTGAATCCTAAAAATGCAAGAGCGTGAGTCTCTTACATTTTCCGGATACACTCTTCCAAAATTGTTGTTTTTTTAATAATTGAAAATTAACGGTAATTAATTTCGATTCCGGAAGGTCTTAGTTGCCTCCTCTGTGTTTACCGTCGCCTGTTTGTAAAATTTCACGATCGCCTCTTCTAAACTGTGGATTACTATACAATTACAGATAGACAGACAAACATTCATTTATATATATATATATATATATATATATATATATATATATATATATACACACAGGTGGTTATCAAAACAATGGAAACACCAAGGAATAACATGAATTACTTTATTAGTATGGAGTAGGAACGTTTTTGGCATGTAATACAACCTGAATTCGCTTAGGAACAGATTTGTACAAGGCATGGATAGTGGTTAAGGGAGTATTATACCAATCGTCATGGATAAATCGTGAAAGTTAATGTGCAGTTGGTGTTGGTGGATATCGATACTTGGATCTATTCTCTAAAACAATTCACAGTGTTTCGATGATATTGAAGTCGGGGGATTGTGGGGATTAGGTAACATATTTGCCTCTGGTTCATGAGGCTGTGGTTCTGGTTTGAGGTTTTTCATGTTCCCCAAGCCACAATACGGCAGGACTGGCTGTATGGACGGGAGCTTTATCATCCTGAGAAAAACCTCTCCAAAAGGTAACAATGTTTGCATTATAGGATGAACCTGGTTGGCAAAAAGTTCGACATAGTCCTTCCCAGTGTATCTCCCTTTAAAGGTTTACAATGCGACATCCTGAAAACCACGAGATAGCAGCCCAAAGCATGTCAGATCTGTCTCCATGATCGATAGTTTGCACGAGACAATCATGATCATATATTTGTTTGGTTGTTTTCCAGTAGTGCGCACGCCCTCTTGTGGTGAACAATGGGACCGATGATTATTCTGACCACACGACAATCTTTCACATATCGCTTGACCAAGATTTGTGATCGTGGCAGGCACTATTGTGGACGACGTCTTGTATTCACATCTGTTACTAGGGATGCGAGATCGATGTCGATGTTTTAAACATCGATTTATTGAAGCCGATTTTTTTTAACATCGATGTTTTGTGCTCGATGTTTTACGTTGTCTCGATCTTTCTTTTAAATGAAAATGTACTATAATAAAAAAAAAATTAACCACATAGCATAATTTTCCCACTCAGTAAATGTAAGTCTGAATTCTGAAAAGGACGAATACAAAAGGGGGAACGATTAGAGACAAATGGCAATGAACAACCAATGAATAATAATTACATGCCCCAATAGCCCCAATAGTTGTTATTTACAGTAAGAAAAAATAAGCTTGTTCAGTTTTCTCCCATACGCTGGTTTTGCATCAGTACTTCAAATTGGTGTAAATATATGTAATTTTCTTTTGTATTATTCAATTTGAAAATAAAAAATTTGTTAATAAATTGAAATAATTTATTCCTCAATTTTCTGGTAAAAGTAATAAAATGCGTAATGGAAATTCTGCGATATGCGCTGACCCTAGCAACCAAGTTTTTGTCATTTGTGTCAGCCCGATCTGAGAATAAAATTACCCCCCCCCCCTCCATGACTAACCAAAGTAACATTAATCTGAGAGGTTACTAAACTAGTTTTAAAAAATGACAGTTCATAAACATTGATGCTCAAAAACAACGATGGTTTGGGGGCGATGTTTTATTAGCATCGATGTTTTAATATTGAATATCGATGTTTCAAAACATCGATGTTTTGTTGTCGATGTCGCATCTCTATCTGTTACAAGTGGCTTGGGAATAGTTATTCATTCGTAAATGTTTTGTTTGTGACGTTCCCTCCTACTTATAATGGCTGATACGGGAACCTTTAGATGCAGATAGAGCTCTATGGTCAATTTGGTTGAAGTTGTTTTATTTTTACAAATTACAATCAGCTTCAATACTCGTCCGTCTTTGTCACTCAGCTTTCCCTTTCTTCCACTACTCTATTTCGCAGACGATCTTTATCTATGCATTCTGTATGCTGTCATGACATTCGATGCCATAGCTCTAGAAACACCCAAAACCCAGGTGGTTGCCGCAAGAGATAATCCCATTTGACGCGCTCCAACATCTTGCCCTCTTTGCAAGGTCTGCAAGGTTTAACAACTTACGTTATTCCCCCCAAAACCGCGATGCCCATAGCTTCATTACTGCTACCTGACCGTAGAATAATATATAAACTATATTCTATAGAAAAAACCGGGGGTCATACTTATATTTTAAGGAATACGAAACACTTTCCTGAACACCACTAATATTTATAGGTGTTTACATTATTTTGATAACCACGTATATATATATATAAATAAATAAATATATATATATATATGATTTGGGTTCCGGAAAAGAGTGACTGTTTAGGGGGCTGGCCGTGGGAAAGAGGTTTCTTCCATAACATTTGTTCTATGGAGTCTGAGGGAAAAAAAAATTCTATTTGTGTTATAAAGATTTTTATAGTAACCAAAATCCTCGATGATCTGAAATTTTCAGATAATTTTCTTCTAGTTTCGAAAGATTCCCTTAAGTTTCTTCTTTTGCCCGTTACAAAAAATTTTTTTTCCGTATTTTGAGACTCTGAAATATTTCATCTGGTGTAGGATACGGCCTGCTTCCGAACCTTTTGCCCCCAACCTGCTGTAGATAACTCCGCCGGAATTGTTTAAACGAGCATCTTGCGTGTTTGCACTAGCCATACTATAAATTAAATCTTCTGACAGGATTTGTTTATTTTTGAGCCGAGGCAAGACCACCTCATGAACAAAAATAAATCTCTGCGTATTTTTTTATACTCTTTATTGCCTTTGTCATCGATATTCTAAACTTCTGGCAAATAAAACATTTTTCGTTTCACAATTGGTGTGAGAGAAATCTTACAGAGCTTGGGTTTTGAGATGTGTTTAATGATCACTGAAAAAGTAGTATTTACCTTGTTGGAGAGGTTTATTTTGTCTCTGCATTTTTAAAATAATTCTTTTACAGTATCGTTCCTTTGAAAATAACTTTTCTACAGGGTGCGGCAGAAGGGACTCCCACATTTCTGAAGGTCACTGGTAAGGAAGTGGTGGGGGTAACGTGGCAGAAACGTGGTAGAAATAGCTCTTCGGACGGATATTCTAGTTGTCAGGAGATACCATAAGTAGGTCCGCTGAACATCATGATTTCGTTATATATATATATATATATATATATATATATATATATAAAACAGTTCCGTAACTGACTCATTCATTCATTCACTGACTGACTGACATACAACGCACAGACCAAACCGCTGGACCTAAAGGGCTGAAATTTTGCATGGCGATTCTTCTAATAGTGTAGGGGTGCATTAAGAAAGATTTTTCAAAAATTCTTCTTAGATTTTTTAAAATTAAATTTTTAAGCTGTTTTTTAAACCTTTTTTACGTTTGCATTTAAAATAATACATTGAGGGTTATAAAATTTATATCACGAGAAAGATCATAAAAATTCGTTCAAAATGAAATTTTTTTTCAAATTTTTACCTCCATTTCCTTTTTTTTTGGTGAATTTTTAAAGATTAATTTTTAGAATTTAATTTATTAAATGCTGATCACGTGATTTCTTTTTCTGGTACTTTCAATAAATTTATCGTCACGTGCGTAACAACTAAATAGACAAAAAAAATATTTTTTTCTCTTTCTAATGCAGCAGACGATTGGATATTATCCAAAAAAAATGCATATCCCTTACGATTTTTTTATAAATATATATATATAGATAGATATATATTTTACATCAATTGTATACATTGATCATCGCATTTATTATAAATATATATATTTATTTTTTGGCATAAATTGCATACGTTGACCGTTGTATTTAATTTGAATGTACTCCGTAGCGAAGCGCGGGTTTTCAGCTAGTCTATATATATAAAACAGTTCCGTAACTGACTCATTCATTCATTCATTCATTCATTCATTCACTGACTGACTGACATACAACGCACAGACCAAACCGCTAGACCTAAAGGGCTGAAATTTTGCATGGCGATTCTTCTAATAGTGTAGGGGTGCACTAAGAAAGATTTTTCAAAAATTCTTCTTAGATTTTTTTAAATTAAATTTTTAAGCTGTTTTTTAAACTTTTTTTACGTTTGCATTTAAAATAATACATTGAGGGTTATAAAATTTATATCACGAGAAAGATCATAAAAATTCGTTCAAAATGAAATTTTTTTCGAATTTTTACCTCCATTTCCTGATTTTTGGTGAATTTTTAAAGATTAATTTTTAGAATTTAATTTATTAAATGCCGATCACGTGACTTCTTTTTCTGGTACTTTAAATAAATTTATCGTCACGTGCATAAAAACTAAATAGATAAAAAAATATTTTTTTCTTGCTAATGCGGCAGACGATTGGACATTATTTTGTCTATAAAAATATCCCTTACGATTTTTTTTATAAATATATATTTTTTTCCTACGTCAATTGTATATATTGATCGTCGTATTTATTATAAATATATATATATATATATATATATATATATATATATATATATATATATATTTTGGCATTAATTGCATACATTCACCGTTGTATTTAATTTGAATGTACTCCGTAGCGAAGTGCGGGTTTTCAGCTAGTATATATATATATATATAACAGGTCCGTAACTGACTCATTCACTGACTAACATACAACGCACAGACCAAACCGCTGGACCCAAAGGGCTGAAATTTATCATGGCGATTCTTCTTATAGTATAGTTGTGCACTAAGAAAGATTTTTGAAAAATTCTTCTTAGATTTTTTAAATTAAATATTTAAGCCGTTTTTGTAACTTTTTTCAAGTGTGCATTTAAAATAATAATCTGAATGTTATAAAATTTAAATCACGATAAAAAAGTACATTAAAATGAAATCTTTTTCGTATCTTTACATCCATTTCCTGATTTTTGGTCAATTTTTAAAGATTCATTTTTAGAATTTAATTTATTAAATGCTGATCACGTGATTTCTTTTTCTGGTACTTTAAATAAATTTATCGTCACGTACATAACAACTAAATAAACAAAAAATATTTTTTTCCTTGCTAATGCGGCAGACGATTGGACATTATCCAAAAAAATATTAAAATACATTAAAAGAAATGTTCTACAAACTGTACTATATTAACTGTACTATATTCTTTAGTATTCTTTATATTAGATTTAATTTAAATATTTTCTTCTACATTATTTTATCTATAAAATTATCCTTTACGATTTTCTTATAAATATATATATGTATATATTTTACATCAATTGTATACATTGATCGTCGTATTTATCATATAATATATATATATATATATTTGGCATGAATTGCATACATTGACCGTTGTATTTAATTTGAATGTACTCCGTAGCGAAGTACGGGTTTTCAGCTAGTCAATCAATCAATATATATATATATATATATATATATATATATATATATATATATATACACCCAAAGGTGTATGTTATATACCAGGGGTGACCAAATTGTGGCTCGTATCTCTTGAAAACTTAATTTGCTGCTTTGCATTCAAATTTTGGGACGCGGGCGAGAATCAAAATACTCAATATTAAAAGGAGAGACAAGTCGAGTAACCCCGCATTTTTGGTGCAACTTTCAGATGTGAATCCTTTAGTTCTGCATTTAGATTGATACAAAATAAACAACGCTCAATGTTGACAAATCGATATTTAACTGAATGGTTAGTAGCTGCAAGAACTCAATATGCTTCAAATTGGAATTATTTTGCATAATAGTTAAAAGATCAATAATTATTATAGCTATAAATACTATT
>OU015490.1:57882461-57894961 GCA_907164885.2 Dolomedes plantarius
GACAAACAAACAGACAAGCTCTTTTATATATATATATATATATATATATATATATATATATATATATATATATATATATATATATACTTCATATATATATATATATATATATATATATAGAGAGAGAGAGAGGGACAGATACAGACATACAAAAGTGTGTAGTTACGAGAATTTAGATATTTGAATTTTCTTTTTGAATAGTACAATAAATGAGACTTTAGAATAGCATTTAGAGATCCTACAATTGAGAATTTAGAGTACTTAGAATAAAATTGGAAAAATTTAGAACAATATTTAGAAAAAATTTAGAATAGTATTTAGAATAAATTTAGATTAATATTTAGAATAAAACTTAGAGATTCTATTGAATTCATAAAATCGAATTAGATTTCAGCCATCGATAAAAAATACTGTATGTCTGATCAAACGAAAAGAAATTCACATCTGCAACACAGATGTAAATTATGCATGTCAATTTTACTGTACTGAGAATCATGTTACTGGAGAAATTTTAATATTCCTAACGAGTGTGAAGTACCACGTAGATGATAACAGATTGGAAATTATATAAAGAAAACAATTTAAGATAAATTATTAAAACTTAGCACTGATACAAAAAAAAAACTGCGATTTTAAATAATCGAACAAATTGAGTCCTTATTTGAAGACCCCCCCCCCAAAAAAAAAAAAAAAAAAAAAAAAAAAATCGAAAATTATCGATATTAATCGATTAGCTAAATAAATACGCAGGGTACTTGCTATTTTTTTTTAATTTCCGGGGTTAATCCATTTTGAGTTAGCAAGCGCTTAAATATTACTTTCCGGGCCGTGATCTATGAAACAGGACGCTTTTTCGAGCACAGACGCCTAGCGTAAGTAATTCCCCTGGAATTCTTAAACGAGCTTTTTGCGTGCTTTCTCGGGTAAATAAGATCAATTATTCCTCGAACGGTAAGTTTATTTGCCTCTCGGAGAGATCGCTTCATAACCGTAAATAAGTTTTCCACTTATTTTGGAGAGTGTTTCTTGAAATGGTTATTGATGTTCCTAAGTAGAGGGTTCGGTAGATTTTCATTTTTCCCAGCTCGTGCGAAAAAAAAAATATGGAGTTGTTGAACTCTGAAGGAAAATGCTCGGTTTTAGTATGATGAATGCCCTTTTTGAGGTGAATTTATTGCTGAGCGAAATTTCATTACCGATCTGTCTTCTTGGGTACTCCCTAGGTGCCGAAAGATATTATAAATCGGTTACAGTTACAGGACCCTTTTATATGGTCGAGGAAAGCCTTAGATTCACCTTATAAAAGCTAATGATGGCGATGCTTTGAATTTTGCTTTCATATCTAGATTTGTCTAACACACACATATATATATATATATATATGTGTGTGTTATATATATATATATATATATATATACAGGGTGTCCATAATTAAAGTCCCACTTTCAAAAAGCTGCAAAAAAAGAACCACTGGTCAGAGTGACTTCAAATTTGAACTGAATATACTAGAAGAAGGGGAAAAGATTTGGCATAATAAAAAAAAAGTTCCAAAATGTTACAGCGCCATCTATTGATACATTTTGTAACTTTTTTTATTATGCCAAATCGTTTCCCCCCTTCTTACAGTATATTTAGTTCAAATTTTAAGTAATTCTGACCAGTGGTTCTTTTTTTGCAGCCTTTTGAAAGTGGGACTTTAATTATGGACACCCTGTATATATATATATATATATATATATATATACACAGGGTGATTATAATTAAAGTTTAAGTTTCAAAACGCTATAAAAAAAGAACCACTGATGAGAATGACGTCAAATTTGAACGGCATGTTATTGAAGAAGACGGAAAGAGTATGGCAGAAGAAAAATTTACTTTCAAATTTTAGCAACAGATGGCGCTGTAAGCGGCAGAATCACGACGAGAAATGAGAAATGATTCGTAAAACAACCGCTAAGGTGTAAGTTACACATTAAAACGCATTGACAAATTAGAATTGTTGAGTAATTTAATTTGCATGACTGTACATATCACATCGAAAGGGACAATCGGTTTCAAGAGTTTTGCGGCGACATACCGCATAAGAACCATTCATCAAAGAAGTTCGGAAATATAGCGAGACTGGCGCAAACATGTTCAATATGGTGTCCACCGTTGTGTGCAACAAGTTGAAAGCGACAAACAGCATGTTCCACAACGGATCGCAGTGTCTCCGGGGTGATGTTCAGAATGTGTTGCGAAATGCGTGCCTTTAATTCCGCTAAATTTGCAACTGGAGCACGGAACAAAACATCTTTGAGATAACCCCACAGCCAGAAGTCACACGGAGTAAGATCAGGTGATTGGGACGGCCAGGCTGTAGGGAAATGATGGCTAATAATTCGAGCATTTCCGAAATGGAGCCTCAGCAGCTGCTTCACGGGATGTGCAATGTGCGGAGGAGCACCATCTTGCATAAAAATGATTTCATCCACACATCCACGCTGTTGCATAGCTGGAATGACATGGTTGCGCAAAAGAGACGCATAGCGCTGACCAGTGACGGGTAGCGGTAACAGGACCGGAAACACCCGTCTGCCCCAAAATATATGACTGTAGGATGAATGATGCCTTAAATCCGCACCACACCGTGACCTTTTCAGGATGAAGTGGTACGGGGTGCGTTTGCCAGTGGATTTTCTGTTGCCCATATTCTACAATTCTGGGTATTGACGTACCCTGTCAGATGGAAATGGGCTTCATCTGTCCACAAAAGTTTCCACGGCCATTCATTATCCACTTCCATGCGACTAAGAAATTCTAACGCAAACGTCTCCCTTGCTGGCAGGTCAAACGGAAGCAACTCCTGCACATGGCCAATTTTGTACGGATAGCATTGCAGGATGTTTCGTACAATTTTCAGCACGGTGCTCGTAGGCCTGTCCATGTTCGGGCAATTCCTCGTGCACTGCACGGTTGCACACCACCAGCCGACCCCTCCTGTAATGCTGTGGCCACTTTTTCAACTACCGTCGAATGCACTCATTTTCTCCCTCTACCAGATTGCACATCAAACGAACCTGTCGGTTCGAATTTTTACCAAAGCCTTCTTTTATACCCTTCAGTGTCCTGAACTTTTGCAGATCTACTCTTCACAATCATCGTTCTTGTAATACAGCTTTACCAGCAGAGCGCGGTCCTGCAGTGAGACACCCATGGCGAACGTCTGAGACACGAACTGAGGAACAGCCGTGTACCTGGCGGATTTATAACACTGAAATGTGTCTTGCGCATGACAGGTATTTAAATTTACATCTTCTGCCACTTACAGCGCCATCTGTTGCTAACTTTTGAAACTAAATTTTTCTTCTGCCATACGCTTTCCGCCTTCTTCAATAACATGCCGTTCAATTTGACGTCTTTTCTCATCAGTGGTTCTTTTTTTTATATCGTTTTGAAACTTAAACTTTAATCATAATCACCCTGTATATATATATATTAATTAATTAATTTGTGACAGCAAAGAGCTTATCATTTTTACCATTTTTTTATTAACTTGCTTTCTTGTTTGTTTGTGTGTTTGTCCCTTACAAATCTTGCAATTGATTTTTAACTAACTTCCCGACTAGCTAGACATTTGAAACTTTTAGAACAGCTCAGAACACGATGACAATGCCTTTTTTAATAATTTTAGCCATCTTTAAGCAGAATTAAATTGATTTTGTGTTCTTTTCAGTTAATTTTGTTTTGTAGAGTGGTGCAGCCATCTATCGACCGGAAAGGGAACGAAAAGTTAAATGCAAGTTAACTTCCAATTAACTTCATTTTCTTTCAAGTTGATGGGGTAATTCATCAAAATATTTTTAAAAAGTATTTATTAATACATAGAATTGTCAAGTTTATATGATTCAACAGAAAATTTAAAAATATGGTGTATAAAAAAGTTCTTTTTATCTTGTAATTATTACTGATCACTATTTAGCAATGCAGGAATAATTTGCCTGATTTTCAATAATATAACAGTGTCTAAATGTGTAATAGTGAGATAATATTAATGTAAAAATTTGGTACTTTTGTTATTTTAGTTGGTAGAAATAATTACACCGTTTTTAATAAAACAATAATGCAAAATGTGCAATAATGATTCAATATTAACTTAAAAGCGGGTGCTTTAATTAGTTCTTAACGAATAAAAGACTAATCATTTCTACTTAGAGTATTTAGTGCCCCAAATGTATTTGCAGCTCCATTGTCTCTTTTAAAAGTTTTCCAAGTATTTAGTAGTCTGACTACTTTTAAAATGCAGCGAAGCGCTCCAAATTAATTTCAGCTCCCTGCTACATTAAAACAGTCCTCTCTAATTGCTTAAAAGCTATTTGGAACGGAAAAAACAAATATCGAAGATGTTCCAGACGATAATGGAGAATGATACATGTCCTTTATTTAGAAATTGGGTGTATTACAGGAGTAACAAGCAAAAAAAAATCATTCCGGGAAAATGATGCAGCCCGTTTAGAAGAGGGAAATGGAGTTTTCTAGTCTAACAGAGAAATCGATAGCGGGGTCCAGCTCAGACGCCAGACGAAATGTACGAGGGGTGTAATAAAATAAAAATTACACAAATTGTTGTTGTTTGTCGTTTGTCTTTGGCTTCTATATTTTTTCGACGGCAAAACTAGTCGAGTTGTGTTGGACTGGTATTTTTCAGGAAGTCTTGCTTCAAAAACTGGGGGATTTAGCCTTGAACACGATTAATACCCGAATGTGATTTTAGTGAAATTGCCATCAATTTATTTCGATGAGCATCCTCTGCTTAACTATATCAATGATTAAGCAAATTGTTGATACAGTTCAAAAGTTGTGTTGAACTATAAAACAAGTCGTTGAACAAATGTTTTATAATTTGGATCAACAATTATAACATATATATATATATATATATATATATATATATTATATATATAATTTTTTTTCAATGCGGAGTTACTTGTCGCAAAGACATTCGACTATAATTACCGCACTTTGCTAGCCCATTTTATTATGGGGGGGGGGGGCATATAGGCGGACCAGCATTGCCCCCTATGAAGGGACGACACAAACGGAGTTATCTTAGTGGCGCTTCACCAGGATTCGATCGGGCACCCTCAGCACCAAAAACCAGCTCATAGTACCACAAGGCCGCCACGCCCCCCCCATATATATATATATATATATACACACACTGAGTGGCCAAATTATTATGACCACCCCCTCAATACAATGTTGGACCACCTTTTGCCCTTAATACTACATGAATTCTTCTTGGCATGGATTCTGTGAGATGTTGGTAGGTGGTACGAGGAATTTGAGACCATATCCGATGAACTGCACTGTCCAATTCCTTAAGATTTGATGGTACTGGATCCAGCTGCCTGATGCCCCGCTTGATCTCATCCCGCAAATTCTCAATTGGATTGAGATCTAGCGATTTTGCACGCCAACGAAGCAAGGCAAATTCTCCGTCATGTTCTTCGAACCATCTGAGGACAATGTCAGCTTTATGGCAAGGAGCATTGTCCTGCTGGACGAATCCATCCCCGGAAGAGGTACACATTAACAAAACAGGATGTACTTGATCTGTGATAACACTTAAATATCCTTCGGTATTCAGACGTTGTTTCAACGGGAATCAAGGACATACACAATGCCAAGAAAACATCCCCCAAACCAAAAATATCGCCTCCAACAGCTTGGAATGTTGTGGCAATGCAGTTGGAGCCCAGCTTTCGTGCTGTTTTCTCCACAATCGCACAACTACCATCTGCATGGTGTAAACGAGAACGCGATTCATCGGACCACGTGACCCTTTTCCAGGCTTCTACTGTCCAATCTTTGTGCTCCTTTTGCGAACTGGAGACGTCTGCTCTTGTTCAAGAAAAACAGTAGAGGCTTTCGAACAGGTCGTCGGCTTCCATAGCCTATACGGTGTAACGTGCGATGAACAGTTCTTTCAGAGACGTTCGCAGTTGCTCCTTGATTAATATTCCCCGCTATTTGACGTACTGTTGCTCTTGTGTTTGGACTGGAAAACTCTAGGAAGTCTCCTTTCAGATCGAACATTCAGTAGCCCGTGACGACGACAAGCCCTGACGTTGAGACCAGTTTTCTGCTTGGTAGTGCACTCTATGTAAACATTATAACTGCTGCTCTCAAAACACTTCACAAGAGCAGCCGTTTTGCTGATACTGGTGGTCGAGGCTTCGAGCGCCTACAATCATCCCGCGTTCAAACTCAGTTAAATCAAGTTTTTTACCATATCTTTGCAAGCAACTTAGTACAATTGATGGTTCACTTGTCCTGCATTCCCTATTTATAGCTATATCGCCCTCTAGCGACAAACACTGTGACGCTATAGCTCATTTGCATAAAACTGTCAAGTGGTCATAATATAGTCGCCGCTCAGTGTGTATATATATATATATTATATATATATATATATATATATATAGATATGTCTAATTTTTTTCGAGTTAATTTTAATTTCTATTTCTATTTTTTGTCTAATGTCAGCGTGCACGTGAAACGAGCACGTCAACAAAAAACCTAATAATTAAATTGCAAAGTAAATCGCAGAAGAAACGTTGTTTGTTACAATAGGTATACGTTAAAACTATTGATGAAAGCATAGACGACAAGACTTTTCAACAATAACAATTCAAATTTATTTGTTTAAAATATTAAAAGTTAGTTTTTAAAAATCTTCAACAATAAAATATCCATATCAATCAATAGCGTTCTCTAAATTCATTAAAAAAAAACAAGTCTCATATATACAAACAACAGTGTCTAGACACTGTGATGGAATTACCTCAAGTTAGGCATAGGCAAAGACTGTTAGCCCCTTATTCTATTTCTTTACTGCGTCTTAAACTTAAACTATAAATCAACATTACCTTTCTTCAGATTGTCCTCAGCTTCATTATCTATCTCCTGACTATAGTCGAGAAAGCTCCTCCTTCTCTTTTTTTTTTTTTTACTGAATCGTATGTGAGCCTTATATACGCCTCATCTAATGATATTCAACGATCCGGTTTGTTAAAACGCACCAACTACTTGGAAACTGAATAATAAATTATTTACGGTAGCTTCTTCACAGCTGTGGAAATTCGATTAAAGATTTGATCCGGGTATCTGGTTTTATGATCAAACCGGTCTAGAACAAATGACGCAATACCCGGAAAGGCAAGTACATGATTGTTTCATAAGTAGTCTTTAGTGTAACTCGCTAACAAATGCCCCCCCACTTGTCTTTTTCGACATAAACTAGTAATATGAGAATTCAAAACCATCACAGTTTTACATTTCGTTTTTTTTTTTGTCAGAACTAGAATACATATAAAACAATTAATTCAAACCAACATTAGTCTTGTTAACAAAATGCGATAGCAACATATAACAACAATAATACAGTCTTAACTTAGGAATACACAGGTACAAACAAATTGCTGAGAAGGTTCAAATCTGCAAGTTCTAAACAAAAGTTATTTCTTGCTTCTGTACACTATTGTTGGCTGAAAACCAATATAACAACTAACAAACCACAATAAAGGTTAAAACATACAATGACTAGGACACGACTACATTCAATCATATTCAAATATCAATACATATGTACGTGGGCGCCCACTCATACAAATTCATTCAAACACATAAAACAAATTGGTTTTCCATTGAGAAGTTATCGTAAAATATTTAAATATCTAAAAACACAGGATACATCCCATAATATCGCACTGCATAAATATCAGAAAAACAATTCACATACAAACACTGAGCTTTAAAACAAATTTTTTCATTAGACAAACTTTCCTTGATTAGGTGGATGGAATAATTAACAGTGGCAGTCCCCTCAACAAAACAGGGATTCACCAAAAATAAAAAAAACATACCCGCGACCCAAAGCCCTCCGGTGCCTCGACAAATTTTACAAATACACCACACTGAACCACTCATGACAATTACATTTGCACCTAACCCGAGACGGTACGTTAGGCTGTTCGGATCCAGATGATATGCTGAAAAAATGTCACCTTAGACACCTTCAGACGTTTAGGTGGGGAAAAAAACATCCACCCAAAACAAGTAAACAAAAACATTGCAACAATTCACAATTTCAAACACTAAGTGCACACACCACTTCAAATAAATTCGTGCAAAAATTCAAGAAAAGTTCATGCAAAAATCTCATCACATAGGTTCCTCAGTTCGATTTGGTCAGGGGTTTGGTAAAAGGATCTGCTAGATTTTCTTACTTTTATATAATTTTATGTCAAATATGTTCTGCGAAACGAGGTCCGAATAAAAAATAATGTGACATCAATATGCTTACTTCTATGGTTCTCTACTGGGAGTTAACAAAATCTATACACGCCATGTTATCCACATATAGAATTGACCTAAGCTTTCCTCCAAGAACTAACTTTCTGGCATAACATTCTTCTAGAATCTATCAAACCACATAAGTTCCTTTGTGGCCTCTGTCATAGCGTAGAATTCACTTTCCATAGTTGACAACGACACCACTTCTCCTTGAAAAGTCCTCCACATGACTGGAGCTTTTCAAGAAACCTATCTGTCCCCCCATAGAAGTCCTGTCTCCTTATTGGCTGCGAAATCTGCATCGGTGTAAACCGTATACTAGGTTCATTGCACGCAAGTTTAAGATTAAAATTGTGTGTGTGTATAACATAGCCCAAAAGTTTTATCAAACCATCCCAGTGAATTCTACCAGGATTACTTGGTATTGGCTAAAAATGTTACGGCATAACTTATGTCGGGCCTGGTTCTACTAGCGAGGAACGATAGACAGCCTAGTAAATTTCTATAGGGATATTGTTTCATTTCTTCCATTTCAACATCTGATTGTGGACACGTTTCTTTGAGATACTGTACCCTTGCTGATTGGAAGTGAGGAAACCGGTACGAAGAATTTTGTAACCTTTTACGAATATCGTCAATATAAATTGACTGACTCAACAAAACTTACTCCCCCCTTTTTCTTCAAACCAACTCCCAACAGCTTTCTAGTTTTCCCAAAATTTTTAAATCAAAATGTGTCTTCAACAATCCTATGGCTTTGTCTATTATCTCCTCGTCCTTACCGACAAAACCATGTCATCACATAAAAAGTAAAATCAACACACACTTAAAATCATATGCACGTTACACCAATTAGGTTTGCTAAAACCTAGTTCTATCAATACTTATGAATCTCGAAGAACCATTCTCTACCACTTGATGCAATCCATAGATAGCTTTATCCAATTTGCATACAAAATCTTCCTTACCTTCTACAACAAAACCGGGAGGCTGAGACAATGTAAATATCATCTTTTAATGGTGCATACAGATAAGCTCCTTTGACATCACACTGTCTGTGGGTCCAACCCTGTAAAACTACTAAACGTGAGAAGAAAAAAACGAATTTAACTGAAATTAATGACTGGGCTAAAAGTCTCTTCGTAAGAAACTCCTTTAATTTGTTTAAAACCCCCTGTGCCACCAGTCTGGCCTATACCTGGCCACCTCGCCCTTTTCGTCTCTTTTCAACGCAAAAACCCACCGGCATCCTATATAGAGTCTGATCTGATGGTAACTCAACTAGGTGCCATACCTGTCTTTCTGTCATGACTTTCATCTCTTCTTCCATGGCCTCTACCCACTGTTTATGCTGTGGTGATTTCAATGCTTGCTTGTAAGTATTAGGCATCTGTATATCGTCTAGTCAAGAACTTGCATAACTTGTGGATGCGGTAGCTTGTTTATCTGAATTTTCCCTTTATATCCATTTTTATCTGAGGAATCGAATGGGATTCTTTCCAATCGACCAAATGGATTTCTTTTCCAATCGCTACTTCTTAGATCTTGGGCTGGCAAGGGACTCTTATCAATTTGGTTTCTTCAGGACTATATCTTTTTCCACAATCTCGTCACTCTCACGGGGTAGATTCTGACCTAAAATTGATAATAGAAACGTCTTCATCTCCCTCATGTTTGGAGTATGATTCGGTGTTAGGATTATCACTGGGACCCATCATTGGCTCCACTGTCGCCTTCCATCCTTGTGAATCCTCACAGATCTGACATTTATGGTCTCCACCACATTATTGGTGGCTGGGAAACCCCTATCCGATAACCCTTGGTGTTAAAGGCATATCAATCATCACCCCTTTCTTCGCCTTGGCGTCTAACTTCGCTCTGTGTTGTCGTGGTAACCCAACATACCGCGATGGACCCAAACGGCTTCAAGTGGTTTACCGATGGCTTATACCCTCCCAAAAAATAGCTCAAATGGTGTCTTACTTAGACCTTTATGTACAACCCTGTTCCAGACATAGGTGAACTTAAAACTGCATCAGGCCAAAATTTTGTCTCTAACCCACTGTCTGCTAACAAGCACTTCGCCCCATTTGATACTGTCTGGTTGAACCTTTCTGCATACCGTTATGCTCTGGTTGATATGGTGTTTTGTGAGTTCATGTTTTACCCCATGATCATTGCAAATTGTGTAAAATTATTGTTTAAAAACTCAGTCCCGTTATCGGTACGGATACTTTTTATTTTCCGCCCTAGGAACCTCTCTGCACGAGCGACATGATTCTAAAAATCCGGAAACCTCAGATTTTTTCACACATAGGGGTAAACAGAGCACTTTACGTGAATGGTCGTCTATAATCGATAAAAAAATATTTTTCACCGTTGCGACCAATAGTACTGCAAGGACCCAAGTAATCCATATAGATCAATCATTGGGATATTTAGAGCGTCTAAATTTACAGATTTAAAACTAACCCGTCTGAAACTTGTTAAGTGTACAGGTTTCACAGTCAAAATTATGATCTTCAATTTTTCCAACCCCTTTTATGGCATGTTTCCTAATTGTATCCCGGACTACATATGGACTTATATGTGCAACCTTCGATGTTACCAGTTCATCGTCACTTTCCTGGCCACACAAGCACTGCAATCCTCTCTTATTCTGGCAACTCGGGGATTTTTAGGACAAACCTGATATAAACCATTCTTTAATTTGGCAAAAAAAAAACAGTTTTATCATACCGGTTTTTTTAATTCTTACCATACCTTGACGCCTTCGAACCTGAGACCTTGTCTGTCTAAAACAGAACCTGAATTAAATTCAACTTAAGATTAGGTGAATACATGACACGGTACAAAGGGAATGTTCTGGAGGCCAAACTGTAGCTGAATGTCCCTCTACCTGTAATCGGGAATGTCACTCCTTCGATAGCTACGGATAATTTATCGTCCTTTATTTCCTCAAAATCCTGGAACCACTCCTTCACTTTACAAAAGTGATGACTAGCAGCAGTGTCGAAAGTCCATAAATTCGAAGATTCTTCAAAAATTACTCACATAAGTTTGCCAAGATTATCGAAGGAGATCTCCCTTCTTATTTGCTGAATTTGGTTTTGATTTATAACGCACAGGACTTATTCCACGTGCAGGGGAATGACTTTCTAACTCGCCGTACTCTTCCGATAAGGTGATGTATTTCTTGTGGAACACTGCTGTCTCTGTTGGTACTCGTTAACGGATTTACCATTGACAACAATTTCTTTTAATATGTCCCACCTGATTACACCTAAAACATGTCATATTTTTCTTGCGTGTGACTGCAGAATAAGCTTTGACCTTCATGCATTTTGTTACGGTCTTGTTCTCGTACCGTCAGTCTATCTTCCTCAGCTACCAGTTCCTACGAGTATGTCCTTAATTAAATTTTTCTTCTGGCCATCGTAATATGGATTGTGAAATGCTATCATAAGGTTTCTGGTAAGTAGCGTAATAACTGAAAACTAACGTAAATTTCATTAATTGGTTGGTTTATACCTCGGAATTTTTCAACAATTCTCGTTAAACGTGCTGCAAACAGGCTAATTTTTTCATGTGTTGAATTCTGCTAGAAAATAGTTCATTAATCAGTTGCATATGCCTCGACCTATTGTCGGTTCAAAAAAATAATTTTAATTTGAGCCATGCTTCTCGGGCATTCTCTATTCCCCTCCACTATTTCCGAAATTCAGGGGAATATTTAAATAAATCATGAAATTGCGGTTCCTGCACGGAGATTTAATCCTAACGTCACGATATGTAACTTCAGGACCCGGATACTCTACCTGAGTAGTTACACTCTTTGTAGTATCGGTATCTTTACTCGCTGTGCTTTCAACTTCCGTTTTTTCATTCTTAATTTTAAGTTTTGGTACTAGCTCTGTACCTGCTACTATGCCCCAACATCCACGCTCCATAAGAATGTACCTCATATCTTCAGCCCAATTCCCGTAATTTGTTGCGTTCAGCTTCTCTATTTGGGTCTGCATTTTAATTGTATCCCCGAAATTCACACTTTTCAAAACTTCAAATTCTTTCAAAATACAAATAAACTTCACTTGTCGTCTATGTTAATATGCATCAACATTAAACTTACTTCAATTCCATTCAACGCCCCCCCATCTTCAGGG
>OU015490.1:57909961-57982461 GCA_907164885.2 Dolomedes plantarius
TAACTACTTCTCTAAGCAAAGCATTAATTACTTTTTGAAGGCAAAATTTTTGATTGAATTAGTAGTATGACTAAAAATTAGTGAGCTAGTGTCATTTTTCTATCGACAATAGATTCCTCTTTTTGCCGATAGATGGCAACAGTGACATTTTAAATAAACCCACTCTCTTTCACATAAAATGCTTAAACGCAAATTGCCTTATGTTTACTCGGTTAAAAACCGCTTATAAAAAACTAGCGTAATTATTTTGAAAATGAAATAAATTATTCCGTAAACAAATGATTCCTTTGCCATTCGATAGATGGCAGCACTGAAATTGAAAATTAGCCCACCCTCTTTCTACTGTATCCTTGCAGAATTAATTGAAAACTTTTTACCGTGTTTTAAACCACATTACAAAATTATCGCTCTGTTTGCGTAAATGATTTTTTTAGCGGAGAGGTAATGACTCGTCTTGGAACAGATGTAGTATACGCAACGGGCCATCGCCAATTTGGCGCCAAAATCCCTTTCGGAGACCTGTTAGGCTTAAACTGCGAAATGTAAACAATAAATTGGAAAAAAAAACTTACTGCTGGCTTTATGAAACTCGTAGGTGCACACGGGATCTTCGCTTCGCTCAGATACCCTTGCTTCACACCGCTACGCTCCGTTACGCATTCGTCCAAAAACATTACAGAAAATCCCCAGCCGCTGGCTTCGCTACATACCGCTGGCTGTTGTACAGTAAAAAAAAGCTTCCCCTGGCTGTAGCGGTCAGTAAAACAATGCTTATCGCAAAAAATTTTAAAAAATACCATCCGATCTTAAAATCCTCCCTGCCAGAATATAAAAACCGCCAAACAACCATCAGATTAGGCGAAAAATCGCCCCTTGGTGTTCGTTGCGTATACTACATCTGTACGTCTTTAAGCCAAAAGATGGCTGCAGTAAAGTTTGAAACATATTGTTTTTGCTTAAAATAATTCGAAATTGGCCGAAATCTTTTTCTTTACAAAATAGTTCCAGCACACAACAGCACTTTTTTCTGAAAATGAAATATTTAGCTGTAATTAAATGATTCCTTGTTTAGCCGGTGGGTGACAGAGGGAAACTTTAAAATTAACCCATTACCTTTAGCTTAAAATGAACAAAAGCTTGACAGTCACATTTTTCTCGGCTTAGCCCCATTGCAGAGCTAGCGCCATTTTTCTGAAAAGGTAAATGCTTAGCCCATTATAAGTTATTCCTTTATCGACAGATGGCAAGCGTTAAAAGGTCTATTAATCCATTGTCTTTACTTTAAAATTCTTTAAAATTAGTCAAACACTTCTTTAATTGGCTTGAAATCGCATTGCAGAGCTCACATCATATTTCTAACAGTAACATATTATGTCGTTCTAAATAAATATTTCTTCTCACAGCCGATAGATGGCAGCAGTTGTTTCTGAAATTTTCATGCTACATTTCGTCTAAACTTCACTATGGGGATTATGAAATGTAATTTAAAAAATATATAGCTTGATTTTAATGACAAAATTTGTATTCTTTTTCGCTTTCGTTCGTTGCATGCTCATAAATAACGTGATATGAGCGTCGTCTTTTTTTTTCTGTCTTGAGTTGCAGACAAACTCAGAATTTCATTGCTGTATAAGGCTGTACTGAAACATACTCTTAATTATTCACAACAATGCACCTCACCTGTTTTTCTTCTCGGTAATTTAGCGTAATAAAAAGTATCCATCAAGTAAGAGAACAGGTATCGTTAAAATCGGACTGTACATTGATGAAGTTGCAGAAATTTTTAATTGCATTTAACAATGTATATCAGTGGTTTGTGATTTGTCTTTACGTCTGATAATGTATTTGTATTCGTTATGATAGTGCAATGATATTTCATAACTTAGTAGAGTACAGTGACATTTTAAATAAAACCCACTATCACTATCACTAAAGAAGATGAATTCATTTCGGATGAAACAAAAATTTTTCGTTTACAGAAAAATTACTTCATAATAACGGCGTTTACTCGGTATTATCACATATTTGAAACTTAAGAATCATAGTTCATGGTATAAGAGAGTACATTAAATTTAGAATAATCCAATCAGTAGTTTTTTTAATGCTCAAAATAATAATAATAATAATAATAATGCCGTTAGTCAATTGAAACACTAAATTAACTCTTTTCAAAATATTTGTAATAAATCTAAAATTAATATAAAATTATCACATATTTTATTATTATAAAATGCATTTTACGGAAGTCTTTTGCACAATTACTAATTACAGGTTCACAGACTTGGACTTACTCTTTAAAGCGAAATCCAAAAGACTGCCAACACTTACAACAACCGCAGCACTCGAACCTGTAGTTTCAGCCTCAAAAAGGTAGTGTTTAAGTTTTTCAACTACCATAGATAAATATGGAATCACAATGCACCGCCATCATAGCCGCCGGTATGCAAATTGACCTTCATTTGAGTGCGGGACAGCTAGCTATGTGCGCGGAGAGAGATGCGCCACGTGGTTGAAGATATTATAGTCTTCCGATTAATGTAGAGTTATGGGAGAGAGGGGTTTAGATAGAATGCGGGGAGGGTGGTTGCATCCACCGAGATATCCGATAAAGTACATTTCTTTTAATGCCAGCGCAACTTCACTAATTGTTGATTTTCCCAACAAAAACTATATAGCAGCGTAAACATGGAGTAAATTTTACATTAACAGTTGACATAATGGATTTTCACTGGTTCTTAATCGTGGTTAAGGGCCTGTTCACATAGGAGTCCGCTGCGTTGCGTTAAGGAAAAGATGACGTTGAGTCGAAAATAAACCAATCATAGGCCTCCAAACGATTAGCAATGAAATTTTTAACGCCTATGATTGGTTTATTTTCTTCTCAACGTCATCTTTTCCTTAACGCTACGCAACGGACTCCTATGTGAACAGGCCTTAAGGCTACTATGTACTAACCCTATTGGATTTGCTCACTTCAATGTGAACCTATGGAGAAATGTGTCCATGGATTGCCGACTTGGATCGAAAGTTTTCTTTTTAATATTGTACTCCGGAATAGGGCAGTGTCTCGCAGCATGTCACATCTCAACTCTTGCAGATTTTACTTGTTGTTTGGCGAGGAGTGGCAAAACATTGCATAATTTAACATGGCTGTCAATTAGCATTCTTACAGCTTGTTAAATAAAATGCTCTCAGATTGCGCAAAGTCTTTAGATACGGTATCTAAAACAAAGGTATATCACTAAATTAAACATTCAGGTACAGCCCGGAAAGGTTTATTCAGTATGTGACCCGTATTTATTGACAGAGGAAGACTGGAGTTACGATACAAGACGCTGACCTGCAGTAACTTATCTTGATATCTATACATATCTCAACATAATAATAATCATTCTCAACGAAAGAATGATTATATTCTCTTAAACCTTGCGAAATATTGAAAAAAAGGTGTTAAAATACCTGTTACATACAACTAATATGAGGAATTGTATAAATAAACTTAAATTATTTAATTCAAAATGAAGGTATCGTCCAAAAACACATGCAAACGCATAGAAACGGCTTCTGTTTTCTGCCACCCGATAATCACGTGATCTATAGTAGACGAAAACTGACATAGCCAGTGACGTTGCGACGTTTCGCCTTATAGAGAAAACAAAAATTTGCGCCTTGAGACCTTTTTCGTTTTTTTAAATGTAAATAATATTTTAAAATTTAAATGATTCGGCAAAAACCTCTGGTAGAGTGCATTTTAAACGCTCGTAAATTCCTTCGGTGGACGCAATTTCTAAAACGAACCCTGTTACAAGGTGTAAGAATGTTTAAGCTATCTGAATATACCATTTTTATTGTATTATCAGCATTTATGAAGCTATCAATAGTGTATACATTTTCACCATAGGTTAATATTGAGGTTAGCACACAGCAGCTATAACCAATCTCGTGTGTCCATTTTCCCACAGCCTCCTGAAAACACCGTAACTCCTTTGGCACATGCAGATGAAGAGAAAATCATAAAACGGGCGTGCGTCCTGTTTGGAACTTTTTGATATTTCCAAAGATTGGACTTCAGTCGAGTCGATGGATAGGATGGCATTGCCAGAGATCTGTTAAGAGATGGCATGGTCCAAAAACACCTTTCGTGGTCCTGAATATTTATCACTGTCCTGAGGCTTGATAGCTCATTCCTTTTCTATTTCCATACGGCCCGAATAAGTCACAATACAACGGCATCCAAATTAAATGGGTTCGAGATAGCCTTGCGGTAGCGCGTCGGCTTTCGGTACCGAGTGTGCTCGGATCGAAATCCGTCAAGCACCGTTAAATACCTTCGCGTCGAGACCGGATAGGGAAACGTTAAATCCGTAGACCGGAAAGTCCTTCTATGAGGTCAGTGGGTGGGGAAGGTACGATCCCCCAGATGTCACCCACGGGAGTGCTCGTTCAAAATTGTGGTGGCACCTAGCCAAGTCGGATTCCGACTCTTGTGTTGCTATCATAAAACCAGAGCCGCAATACTCAGTCCGAAGCCTATTTAGACCTGGTCAGGAAATTCAGTCCAGAGGACTTTGGTAACAGCAACAGCAACTTAAATACTCACATTGCTGGAATAAACGTACTAATACTGAGGTCCGAGGTACCCAAGTTGTAGCGCGTTGGGTTTAGAACTCGGGGTGCTCGGTTCGAATCCCGACCAATGCCGTTCAATACGTTCGTGTCTAATCTGGATTGGAACACGTTCAATCCGTAGACCGGAAAGTCCTTCTATGAGGTCTGAGAGTTTGGTAGAAGGTAGAAGCCCTCCCCCTCCCCAGATGTCGGTCGCCGGGGCTGCTCAGTGAAAATGAAGGTGGTGTTGGTATACGAAGCCCCCGCTGAATGTAAGATAAGTTTGTCGCGGATTATGTGCGAATGTCTTCAGTGACAAACGCCCCATTGGCAAACAGCGACAACAAACAATTTTCTAGCACAGTGGAACAAAATCGTTACTAAACTCTTTTTCCTCCTTACTGCATCAGGACGTCCATATAATGAATGCATCCCTTGTGCCTGTCAACTAAATGTAGATGTTTCTACAAGTGCTCGCGTGGTACTTACTAAGAGCGATTGCGAACAGTGATTGGACGAACACTAGTATGAAAGTGGTGAGGTTTATGATTCGTTCAAACGCACTGAGTGGTTATGAGAGCTAAGGGTCCTTAGTCTCGGGCCATATGGATATTCCGCAACGTGAAGACAACATCATCGTGGCGTATTTTATTAAAAGCTACCATTCAGTATTATTATCGAATAATAAAATACGTCATAATGACGTCATTTTTGCCCCGAAAGCGAGCAAATAGAGACTCGGTGAAAGATTAACTTACCCCTAAAATACAATAAAAAAACAGCAACTCGACACAAATTATTAATATTTTATTTATTTATTTTAATTTTTTTTGTTTAACATTTACCCCTTCTATCTCCTGATGCTTGTATTCAATTAAGAGTCATGACGTCACCAACTCACTTCCAGAATGAGCGAATAAAAGAAGAAGAAAATAACTGAATATATTAAAGGATAATTACCTCAGGGAGGGAAAAAAAAAGGAGGGAGGGTGCATTGGAAGTCACAACCTTGTTACCGGAAAAAGGTTCGATTTCTTAAAAGTTTCGAAAATGTTTCACAAAGGGGTTTTCTTAACGTAACACTGGCAAATAATAACATTAATATTAATTCATTATTACAGCGAAGAAAGGATTCGTTTCAGATTAAAACGATAAAAACAAAAGAAAAACCAAAACACGTTTTTTTTTTTCGCATCTGATTTATTCTGATTAAAATTAAGATTAAAGACGCAGATTTTTACAATCGGTACAGGGAAAAAATAGATTAATTACTAACACTTCGTAAGTTACTATATTTTTTCATGTTACATAGCAGAAACTAATTAAAGAAGGTGAAATTTTGTTTTCTCAGCCATTGTTTTCAAACGAAGGAAGATGTTTCTTCAATCTTTTTTCATTCAATTGCCTTTCAAGAAATCGAATGTTTTTTTGGTCTTATATGTTTAATCATTATTGGATGTTAGAGCATTCATATAAATTATACATACATACATATGTATATATATATATATATATACATATATATATATATATATATACACTGGTGTAAGAACTACTGTACCAATTTTAATGAAATTTGATATGTACATACAATGATAAAATACAAAACAAATAACCATTCAATAATTGTAATACACATGCATGATCGTGCGTAACACTCGTTGGAGTCGGATGGTATAAAACAGCGGTTGCAGAATAAACAAAAAAATGGGTTAATAGATGGGTTAATAGGGGGTATGGTCCCCTCTTACAGATATGCAGGTCACGCAGCGTGATTTCATACTTGAAATTAGGCATTTTACGATTTCCTGTGGCAATTGGTCCCACTCGTTCAGCAACGCTGTTTTCATTCTCTGGTTGGTTCTCGGAGGGGGTTGGGAGTTGCAATTGCCTTCCCCAGAGCGTCCCAGACATGTTCTGTAGATTTAAGGTCAGGAGATCTGGCTGGCCAATCCATGCAGCGAATATCCTCACTCTCTAGAAATTCGTCGACCAGAAGAGCTCTATGTGGCCTCGCAATATCGTCCATTAAAATGAACTCAGGGCCAACTGCACCCCTAAAAAGGCGAACATAGGGATCCAAGACCTCATCCCTATACCTCACACCAGTCACAGTGCTTCTTTCAAAGACATGGAGAGGTTCCATCCAACATGATGCTTGCCCAGACCATTAAACCTCCTCCACCATAATGGTCGATTTCGCGGACATTGGGAGGTAAGTAGCGGGTTCCTGGTTCTCTCCATATGAACGTTCGGCGATAATCGGTGTTTAGGCTGAACCGGGACTCATCAGTGAAGAGAACGGTCGCTCATTGATCCATACTCCAATCTCTATGCTCTCTGCACCATGATAAACGGATTCTCCTGTTCGTAGAAGTGAGCGGGACGCAAACAGCAGGTCTTCTTGCAAACAACCCTCTCTTATGAAGTCTTTTGGAAACAGTCACCCTTGATACATGGGTTCCTGTGGCTGCATACAAGTCACGAGAGAGCTGAGAAGCTGTAGCACTCCCGTTACGCCTCGCTATAATTGACAAATGGCGATCTTGTCTGGCCGTCGTGGCTCTTGGACGACCTTGCCCAGGCTTTCTCTCGATGGATCCGGTATCCTGTAACTGTTTCCATAAGTTACATACGACGCTGGGCGTTAAATTGAACTCTCTACAAATTTGGACTTGAGATTGGCCTGCTTCTAGCCTCCCCACAATTCGCCACCTCATTCCATCATCTAAACGTTGGTAGTTACTCATTTTTACTGTTACAATTTGAAATAACCGATTGCTGCAAAATAACACCAAGAAATTCGCCGAGGTGTGCTAGCGAACGAAATGGGTCTTAACTTACGCGCGCTTATAAAGCCTGTTTCTCTACTGGCTCCGTCTAGACACACGTGTACGCTGACGTATTTGACGTACAAGATTTGCATTTTTGTCTAGAAGCAGTGGTTTTACATTCAGTTCAGTTCTTTTCATGAAATTCGATAAAATATGCAAATTCTCTTAATTTATTTCCCCAGTGTATATACACATATTTATGAATGTATATATATATATATATATATATATATATATATATATATATATATATGTATGCATGTATGTATATATGTATGTGTATATATATATATATATATATATATATATATATATATATATGTGTGTATATACAGTGGTACCTCCGAAAAGCGGACAGTCACGGGGAGCAAAAATTTTGTCCGTTATTAGGAGGTGTCCTCTATTGGGGAGGACAACATTTTTATAAATAAAGTTTTTGCACTTTGTTTGACATTTGATTGAAAATTACGGCTTCAGTTTTAATTAAAAAGGAAAAATTAATTAAGTAAGAAAAGAATAATTATTTACTACTTTACCTTTTAACTGTGGCTAATACTTTTATCTTGCATTGAATAATCCCAAAATACAAAAAATTATTTTAATTACTACTGAAAAAATTTGTTAACGAAGTTTGATTTCTCTTTTTTTACACTGCAAACCTGCTTTTCAAGGTGAATCTTCATAAGATTTACCTTTGCTCGTCCCTCCGAATCTTCATTGTTCAGAAAGAACTGTTTTAATTGTTCGCTGTATTTCAGTACTTCCGAATAATCTTTGATTTCGCAGTCCTCCATTGGCGATTCTCATCATCATCCTCAGAAAGGGCCAGTGCTTCAGTGGTGTCCTGATGAATGAAATTGGAAACATGCAAATTTTCTTCCTCAATGGATAAATCGATCTTGACATACTCTTCTACCCTGACATTTGAATCCAAATTGACTACTAGATCAGCAAGTTCTTTTCGTTTTTTCAATAGTACTGTCAGTTGTCACTTCGCTTGTACTCAGAAATCCCGCCTTCTTAAAACTTTTTATAACTCACCCAGGTTGCACCTTTTTAAGGACTGGCGTAGTCCAGGAAATTGCATCCAAAACAGATACCGATTTTGCCAAGTCTTCGCTGGATTTGCAAGAGATAATCTGTGGAAGCACGTCTCAGAAGCAGCTTTCTGTATCGTACTTTAAAGCTGCGGATAATTCCCTGATCAAATGGCTGTAGCATCGAAGTGGTGTTAGGAGGCAAGAAAATTAAATTAACACTTTTGAGCTTTAAATCATCAGGATGGGAAGTAGCATCATTGTCCATGAACAGAATGATATTTCTCTTTTGTATTTTTCATTTTTTTTTGTCTAACTCCACCAGCCAATCGCTCATTATCTCAGCGGTCATACACGCTTTCTTATTTGACTTCCACGAAACACTAAGTTTTCGTACATCAATGTTCTCGAAACATCCAGGCTTCTAAGGAAACATCTGGGCTTTGTAAAGACTCATAAGCATATATTTTTAGCTTGCTTGTTAAAATAATTTTGAAATGTTTGCCAAAATAATTGAAAGTTTTTCAAAAATACCTGTCCGCTATTCGGAGTGTCCTCTATCTAGAGTGAATAACATATTCCTATATAAAAGTACTGGAACTCGTAAAAATGTCCGTTAATTAGAGGTGTCCGCTATTCGGGAGTGTCCGTTAAGGGAGGTTCTATTGTATATAAATGATGCCCGGTAAAAAGGGCTTATGTCAAAAAAAGTGATTTTTAGATATTTGTCAGCATTTATAAAAAAAAATCTTAGGACTTGTATAATAGGCTTAAATCTATCAATTTTGTATACAAAAGAACATTTCTTTGTACAAAAGACTCATGTCGAAATTATTGCTCTGCGATTGGTATAAAAGTCAATAACTAGGCATATTTTAGCCACTGTTTTTGACTTCAGCCTTTTATACCGGGCACCATATATAAATATATATATATATATATATAATATATATATATACACATATATATATATATATAATATATATATATATATATATATATATATATATATGCGTATATGTATATATGAATGCTTTATTTCAATAGTGGTCCAACTCCATTCTTGTTCATTTTGAGATACAAGTCTAATGAGTGCTGAGAAATGACTGCTGAAGTCTGATTTGTAATGCCCTCTGTTGGCAGCAGAAATAAGCTGGAGGTGTACCAGTTTAGAAATTAGATAGAAATCACTTGTATCAACATGAAAGTGAGGCTAACTCCATTTCTTTAAAAAGTGGATTTGGACCACTATTCAAATAAGGCCTTCATATATATATATATATATATATATATAAATATATATATATATATATATATAAATATATATATATATATATATATATATATATATATATATATATATATATATATATATATATATCATTAAAATAAGTGTAAAACAGAAAACTAGTGGAATGCCAATCCAGGGAAACTACATTCAAATCCTGAAACTGAAGTTTCGAATGGCTGGTGGGAGTTGTGACCCCCCCTACTCCGGTTAAACTAGTTTAGATATCAGCAAGAATTGAAGAGCAATCTTGCTGATATCTATTTACATAATTACGAAACAGGAACAAGTTTATTAAATGAAGTTAAGTTTTTTAGGTATGTTGATGACATTTTGGTATGCTTTGTAAATAACACAGGATTGGACTTTAGTTTTTACCCTAGTAATTTAAATTTAGTTGAAACTTCGTGCAATAAGGAGGGTTTTTTGAACTTTTTAGATTTAAGTATTATAGTTAGCAATGGCTCAATAATTACAAAAATGTATGATAAACGAGATGAATATAGTTTTAAACCAAATCGTATTATGTCATGGACAACATGCATACACCTAAACATCAAAAGAAATGTAATCACTAATTTTTCAACAAGATGTAAACGTCTCAATACTAATATTATAGATATGGATTTTAAAATTAAACAATTTATAAATTTTGCTTTAGAGATGGGTTTCCCTAAGTCTTTTTTAATGTCTAATATAAAAAAAATTTTAAATATCAGTAAAACCGAATATAAACACCGTTTTCTTTAACCGTAACGGTATGTTAATTATTTGAGATTGGGATACAGTATAAAAGATATTTGAATGGGGAACATCCTTACATTGTAGCAATATACAGGTATGTGAGAAACAAAGTAGGTTGGTTATGATTTTACATGAATATAATAGTTGAAATTTATACAAACACTGTGTTTAAATAAGTTTTTCGAGTTTTGATGTTTAAAATGTTGTTTTGTTTATTGATTTACTTTTTAAATAATATTTGATGAAAGTCTAGGCCGCACTGAGGTTTCGGGCTACCGGGAGTGTTGCCGCGGCACAAAACTAGTTTAACCGGAGTAGGGGGGTCACAACTCCCCCCAGCCATTCGAAACTTCAGTTTCAGGATTTGGATGTAGTTTCCCTGGATTGGCATTCCACTAGTTTTCTGTTTTACACTTATTTTAATGATAGAAATATATGAAATACTAATGTAGTGCAGCATAGCGCCTGATGGTATTTTAATTGAGTTCAGTTATTTAATTTATTATTTCTAACTTTTGTATATGTATATATATATATATATATATATATATATATATATATATATATATATATATATATATATATACATATGTACTTACATATATGTTTTTTATCAACTGTTATCAGTGTGTAATTAATGGTTACAATATTCCAATATAAGTTTTCTCTCTCGTTGAATTGTAAAAATAACTAAATGCAGTTAACGAACAACAATAAAGTTTTTTTCTCGAATACATCCTATTTGCGTATAACATTAACTACAACTCAAATGAGATCGTTACAACACTACCGAAATGCTAATGGCTATCTGTTAACGAGCGAGAACACCTACATTGTTTACTTGCTACCGTAAATCCCCTTCATAAATAAATCATACATTTAATCCCAATAATTATCAACCCATCCGCCCAAATTAAAACAATATCTTTCCCAAAAAGGACCGGTGGAAAATAATTGACTTATAATCATCGGACTACATTTATTTAAAGTACATGCAAACACGAGACAGAGAACCTGGAAGTGCTCACGAACTCCCGATGGAATTTAAATGAAATTCGCAGAAGAGCTAAAATTGCAGTTAATGTAACATTTCCCCCAAAACCGCGGCAAGTACGCGATTTAGTTAGCATTTCGGTGAAAGTGGTTAGTTTTAATTGAATATTGTGTTCATTTTTATGAGCGCCCGGATGTGAGCTGTTACATATTATAATAACTTAATCCGTGGGAAATGTCTACTTTCGTAAACATTTAAAATATGAAGTCTGGAATTAATTATCTTTCGTTTGTTTCGTTTTGGAATTATCCGAGAACAATGTCACGATTCTTGTGCGTTTATGAATGAATATATTACTGCTGAAACAATACTTATCGGTGGAAATGGTGTTATATTTCAGGTTTAAATTCGTTTTAGATCAAAATTTTGGCGATGCATGACTGTAACCGTAACGTTATGAAATTCGGTAGGTGAGATTTTGACTGATTGATGTATAGTGTTAGTTTTAAATTTTACCTGATGCAAATACTCTGAGAGTTTTTGCACATAGACAGTGTAAATGACGATAAAATTCTTCCAACAAATTCTTAAAAATTTTTAGATAAATTTCATTTATGACATGAAAATTGTAAAAACATAAAATAATTTGACTTTAATAATTATTCAGAGTTTAAGATATTTTTATTTATTTTAGGTAGAAAAAAATAAATATACCTAATTAAATAAATAAACAATGTTTAATAAAATTTCGCCTCATTCATTGGAAAACTTCATATACTTTGAAGTTATTTGGAGAAACTTTCAATAGTTTACGCTTAATAGTCCGATTAAATCAACACCATTTACACTTTTAGCTATTCTTGAACAACTCTGAATCAGTCATTAAAATCAAAGAATACAAAAAATAGAATAGAACCTTAAATAGGTTAATAGTTTCTTTAATAGAACATTAAATTTTTCGAAAATATAAAAATTAGAAGATATTAAAATATTATTCAAAGTTTTTATCTCATCTTTTACTTTACCTCTCTTTAAAATTTATACATTGCTTGAAAGAAACCTTTTCCGTGAAATCCCTCTAATATTTCAGCTGACAGAAACTATGAATTTAAATTTGCACTCCTCTTCGCAGACACAAATTTCAATAGCACGCACAGGAGAAACGCGAGTGATTCGCGTAATTAAACCATTATTGGTTACATCATCCATTCCGGTTACAGCGAAAGAAAGTTCTGCTCAGCAAAATCTCGCAATGAATTAGTTCCCGCAAAAATTCTTTGACGTTTTGAAAGAAAAATTCCCCCTTCCGCATCAAGAAAGATGGCGAGCTTAGGAACAAAATGAATGAATGATAACTCATTCCTTGAAAAAACATCCCCCCCAGCGTAATTTTAGTTGCATAAAAAAAAGAAAGATGTAAAGTACTCATTTATATGCAAACGCAAGAAACGCAATCGTCATAAAAAAATATCCCATCTTTTTATTTTGAAAAATCATCGTCTGCTTCTTGCGCGTCACACATTTCTCCCTCTCTTTCCACTGACTGTTATTTCTATTCCCCATGGATTCGGAAAAACATGGAATAAGGAAAATAACGATAGCGTTTTTGTTTTGCATGTGTCACAAGTATGAATGGAATGATTTTAACTCTCATATCGCGAGCAAACATAAAGCGGCAGGTGGAATGTATCAGCAATTTCTCTCTCCCATATGCAAAATGTTCCTCGATAAATTTTATTCTGCAAATGGACATGTTTAAGGTTTATAAATTTACATAGCCTCTTTTGAAGCAATTTACATGCTTTATTTCTCTCTGATTGAAGATGGAGGACAATTTACATCCAAAGGGGAGTTAGTTCTATGTTTGAAAGTGAAAAGAATTTATTGACGAAAGAATGGTGCTAATTAATGCTTGTAATTAAAGAATGGGATTCTTAAAGCAAGGAAGAAAGAATCCAGTGTAATTACATTAAGTTTTTATAACTTGGAGCTTCTACGAATCAATCCTTTTGTTCAAGAACAGCACAATCACTGACCTCCTTTTTCTATGTAATTAATATAAGAAAGTAGATGTTTACTGAATGGCTTCGGTAATCAGTCTGTGACCTCATACTATTATAGGAGGGCTGAAAACAGCATAATAAAGGATATTATTGAGAACTAATAGGAGTTATGAAACAAACCACCGTAATTATAAAGGATATATTTTTATTAATATACATAAAAAAGTCTTTGAAGACTGTAAAAAGAATCCACAAAATTTTTACCGATTAAAATTCCATTTATAGGAGTATTTTAAGAACAGTATTCATGTAATATAACGTTCCGTTCGATAATATTTGGAAAAAACGACTCAAGTTTCCTTAAAGTTTTAAACTTATAACAAATGTTACAAACAGTCACTTAAGACTACGGTGAAGTTCAGCAAAAGACTTCAGATTTGAAAGAATACTCAAGGCATAAAAACAGGTCCGTATTTCCGCATAGCCATTAAGAAATGGACGATTCAAAACTGTTTTGAACTGATTTGGGCATGCTCATATACCCTTGGTGACTTTCCCCATTTTTCTAGAAACTGAAAATTCCAGAACTCTATAACTATGCCACCTAGGTGAAATCTGATGGGTCCTTCCGGCACCAGAAAATTCACCAAATGTGTAGCCAATATCTCCAAAATTTTAGAAGATATAGACAAAGGGTCGTATATTGAAATCTAATACTCCAATGACAGTAAATAAACGGTATTTTATATGAAGTAAACATAAATGAAGAATATTTACAAATGTTTAGAAATATTTACAGCTATTTACAACGATATCAATGGAAGTTTCCAGAACTTAAAATACACGGATTAATGAACAACGTGAAATGGTACACTATGCTATAGTCAGTCGCCTTGGAAATGTTAGATGTACTTTTAGAATTAATCTCTAAAATTGAAAATTTTAAATGAATTTGACTGCGCAGGTAAGACGAATTTACTGTATGTAGTTAGGAATATATTCTTTTAAAAAGACAAACAGTTTCAAATCTGCATATAATACTTTTTCGAGTTTTCACCATTTCATTACCAGTTAGAATAATCATTTACAAAATTAATGATTTATTCCAGCTTTAATATGCTTGAATAAATTTAATTAAATAGCTTTTATTATATTTGAAATATGTTATCCATACCAGTGAATCATATCTTTTACATGACATTTAACTACTTTTGCATCAAACTTTTCATATTAGCAAATAAAGACTTCATACAAAGCTTCAGTTTTCTATTTGAGAATTTAACGCTTTAAACCGTCTAATAGTAGTCTCAAACAATTTTAGAGATATTCAACATTTCGAGCAGCCCCCCCACCCCCCACTTCCTCATGGTTGCGATCCTGACTAAATGTGATTCATAACACGTAAGTTCATTCCAGTATTTCGCTTTACTGTTGAACATCATTAATTTACGGGTGAAATATTCTTTTACGGCCGTCGCCGATATGTTGGCGAATATTTGGCAGGAAATAATTCTTGTCAAATGAGATTTGTCGTCGATAGTATTCGGCCAAGATTTATAGTCGTTCTAACAATAGCGTTTTAGGGGTTGTTTCCGTTTATGAAGTCCGCTGTTGTATTTAAATTTGTAGGTGATAGGGATTTATTTGCAGGTTTGGGAGAAAAAATTAATTTATTTAATTTGCCGGCAATGGGTAGTCTTGAATATAGGTAAGGCCAAATATAAAGGCTGTAAATTTCAATTCTTATGACTACTAAACTCCCTGCAACGGAAGAAGTTTCTTTATTTCTCTTTAATTTGTGTTAAATATTGTTTATTTAATGTCATTGAACATAAATTTTCAATTTGTAAAGTGGGGTTATTTTCGAGAATATTGGTGACAAATTTGGCGACATTTAGTGACCTCTTTGGGTGCCGGGAGAACTAATTAGATTTCAGGTAGCGTGGTTTTCTAGAACAATGGAGAATGTCGCCAAGAGTATATAAGCATGCTGATTTCGACTCCAAGGGAGCCCTTCATCCATTTTCTTAGTTTAAGGTCAGCTTCTCAGAGGGAACTGTAGGTCTGTTCTTTTGCATTCTTGTATATTGTGCCAAATCTGACGTTTTTGACAGAACTTTGCTGTAACCCTAAGTGACTGTTTGCAATATTTGGTAACGTCTTAAAGATTGAAAAGCGAATAAACTTGTGTCTCTGGTGTCATCATTTGCAAAGATTGTCGAACGAAAAACACAACACTATCATGACTAGTTTTGTGTTGAATTTTCGCTTGAAATTCATGGCGAGTTTATAAAATGACCTCAATTAAAAGCAATCCGCTGCACCCCGCGGTGTCCGACCCTGCCTGAGACTTCACTCCTTAGTTTCTGCTAGGAATAAAAAAAGCAACAATTTGACCATTGTGGAATGTCGCAATAGACATGAAATTAACTATTAACCTCGAGCAAGTCACTATTTGGTTTATCGAACGGTACAATACTCGTGCAATGATAAAGTAATTATATTAGTGCCGGAGGCGAAAAAAAAGAAGAAAGTAAGAACGCACTAGGAATTCTTTTTTTTTTAACCAGTTTTCTTAATTATGTTGTCAGTCATTCCTCCCGACATCCTTAGCGTCTTCGAACCACACACCGTAAGTACTTTCTTAAATAAGAATAAAGTCAATCCCATTTTTTTATTCTTTTCCAGCTGAAAGACGACAGTTCGTCTGTTTGGAAAAAAAAAAACCGATTAGTTTCCTCAGAAATGAAAAAAAAAGAACTTACGCAATGAGTGGACCATAATTCATTTTGTTAAAAACGGATTTAACGTATTTCGAACCAGAAGCATGTAAAAAAAGAGTAAAAAAAAAGGGGGAAGAAATAAGATCCCACAGGAGCATTTTTTTTAATTGAAAAACTAAAAATAAATAAAAATCCCTTTCTTTCTTTTTAATTTTTCCCCATCCTGTGAAACACTTCATCTTGCTGTTGAATCGTCTGCTATTTCAACCTCCTGGGGATTTAGAATCTCGGAAGAATGTTTTTTTTTTCTTGCTAAATTCCCATTTAATTCCTGTTTGGTGTTGTGTTCCAAATTTAGGAATCAAGAGGAAGCAAGTCTTGTAACACTTTTTGACATATGTGCGGATGGAAGGAAAGAAAAGTAATTAATTTTGGCTAACGATCCTGAAAGATGGAGTAGAAATTTCAAAATGGAACAAAGTAAAGATTAAATTAAAGTTTTGGGGACATGAAATGTATTTGCTATAATCTTCGAATTATGTTAAACTGCAGACGCAGAGCTTTAAGCGTCTTTTCATTAAAACAAGAATCTACACTCATTATGAAATGTTAGAGTGACTAGCTGAGATGCCATTCACACGAAGAGAATTTATAATTTGGCTGAACCGCTCGTATTTCTGTCGCAAACGATTTTACTAATGAGCATTATTCCAAGAATGGGTTCATTGCGGTAGGAGGAGCTATGGCGTTTTAAGGAGGTCGGGGGAAAATTCTGAGAAGTGTGATTGGCTAAGAAGAAATTTTCCCACAACCAGGGACCATTAAGATAACTGACGTCACTCCTGGAAAGAAAAATGCTATGTGTCCTTTATATTCAGATGCTCCAATCACAGTGTTATTTCGAGATAATTCAAAATGAAGTGTGGAACACAGTTTAAAAGGAGGTTCATAATTTAAATGATTGGTGTTTTTCTCAGATGAAATAACCCCATGTAACACTTAGTGGTTACATAAATGAAAACTAATTATTATAAAAAACAACGCATATTTATTTACTTACATTTAGGGCCTGTTCACATAGAATCCGTCAGCATCAGCGTTACTCGTATTGAAATATATTTAACCAATTGCAAACCTCCAACGGATTAGCAACGAAATTGTTAAGGTCTGTGATTGGTTTAAAATTTGCCAATGCGAGTAACTCTGACGTTGACGGATTCTATGTGAACAGGCCCTTAAACTAAATTAATAATTCTAATTTTTAACAGCTTTATCCAAACCCGAATACAAAAACAATTCTTTTCCTTTATTTTTATTTTTGCTGTTGTCATAAGCAATAATACTTGCATAAACTTTTAACAAGAAATATTATAATCATGGTATAGAAAACCACATGGAAATAGTAAAACATCGGTCTTGACGTTATCATAAATAATGTAAAAGTTACTTAGAATTTTAAAAGAGTATGTGAAAAATTTATTTGCATTAATGGCGAAACCCAAAATGTATGCATAAACATTCAGATTTGATTGTTCTAAACGTTTTATCTTAATTCTATATATTTTGGAAATTCCGTTACGGGCTAACACTTATTCAATAAATGTAGTCCGATGATTAATTAGCCAGCTGTATCCATTTAGGTCATTTTCACAGAGGCACTTTCAATTTAAGTACTAAATAAATGATTATGACTGAACAAACACTTTATTTGAAGTTGTTTCGATACGACTAACTATTTACATGCCTTCTTCAATTTCTAGAGATAGTTATGTCTGTTGAATATCCTAATTTTATTGTTCTCAGTGTTATATCGAAAATATTCAACAGATTTTATAAATATGCAAGGAGAAAAAAATCAACCGAGAGATAGAATGGAAAATTATTCAAAATTTTACACTCTTCTTTTTTTCAAGAACAATACATCCTGGACAAATTTATCATATTCTAGCCTTCACTTGAATGTTGGTGATTATTTGGACGCCATCAGTCAAATTTTGGGTTACCAGAATTGACATTTAAAAGGCTGCTGGACTGCAGGCCTTCAAGTAAAAATACGTAATAAATTCACAACTCTCGTTTACGTGTGAATCTGAGATAAATCGTATTTCGAAGTAATCCAGACCAATGTTTTATTATAAACACATTCGAGGGTTTGGTAGTCAAGCATCCATAGAATTTTCTAAAATAACGTTTAAATTTTAAAAAAGTCGAAAAGTCGAATCGTCTGTATATATATATATATATATATACAGAAGGTCGTTCACACTTTATGAGAACGATTTTGAGATAATTAAGATTTATATATAAATGCCGTATTTTTTGCAGCGATTTGCTTCTATCTGATAGCCATTGTTCTTGACAATAGCTCTAGATCGAATTTTTCAAGTAAACTTTTTCTTAGTACTGTCATGTGGATTTTACTCCATTCATCTTGGATCGTTTTCCAAAGTCCGTTCAGTGTTCTTGGATGCCATATTCATAAGGCTCATCTTAATAAACCGAAAGAGCAAAAGTGCATTAGGAAGCGTCAGGTAATTTTGCAGGTATTTCATTAAATGGGATACACTTTATACCACTTTCTGATTCTATCTTTGCTAAATAAGCGGAATTTGATTTAGACGTGTGCCTAGAGGCTTTGTGCATATGAAGCTCAACTTTATCAATGTCCTTTCCACATAAGGCAGGAATTTCTTCTTCAATAATTGGTTCTAAAATATTCTGCTGATAGTAGAGTGAATTGATTTTGGCTTTACATGAGACTTGATTTTTAATTTGCCGTTGAAAAATATTCCTGCAACTATCATGAATCCGTTTGGGAACTTTTCTGTACACTGACGAAGCCATTTCGTACGGTCATTCCCCTCAGTTGAACAATAGAAAATTCATCTTTTCTATTACAGTCACTTAAAGACACCCATGCCTCATCGAGTGTTACCACAAATGTCAATTTTTCAGCATCTAGGTGTTTTTCAAATAATTTTCTGCAATTTGTTTTTCTTTCAGCAATATGCTTTTGTAAAATCAGATGAAATTTAGGTTTAAACATCTTTTTTAACTTCAAATCTTTATGAATGATTTTACTTACAGTGCCAGAAGACATTCCTAGTTGCGATGCAATGGATCTTTCAGTTGGATAATTTTCTTTTAGGATCAGAGACTTTACTTTCTTGATATTTACCTGCGTTCGAACAGTCTTAGGATGAGATTTCGTGGTCATGTTTTCATTTTTACTTTGAGTTAGACTTTCTTTCCTTTCAAATTAAATATGCAAGGTGTCCTGGCTAAAGGTATCCAAAAGTCCTGACTTATTTTTACGGAAATATCCATTATAATTTTAAATATATTCTTTAAATAGAATGAACATCTCGCCAAGTTTTAATATCAGTCATAGATTTCTATCATAGTATCATAGATTTCGATGTGTACACCTTTTGTAGCACGACAAACGTCTAAATTGTAGTCCAGTTCTCTCCAAGTGTTTCGTGGAATATCAGGCGTTATTAGACCTTTTTGCTTCGGGATTCATTAAATCTGTTGCATATTAACAAAAAATTTAAACTACGAATGAGTTGAAAAAGCGTATAATTCAAGCAATTCGCGTAAAAACTCCTGATATGCTACGAAACACTTGGAGAGAACTGGATTACCATTTAGACGATTGCCATGCTACAAAAGGTGCCAACATCGAAATCTATGATACTATGATTGATGGCGAAATCTATGATTGATATTAAATCTTGGTGAGATGTTCTTCTATTAAAATAATTCTTTTTAAAACATTCTAATGGGTAGTTCCGTAAAAATAAGTCCTGACTTTTACCCTTACTACTCATATCATTAGCCCGGACACCCTGTATTATAAATACCTTTTTTTGGAATGCCATAAACGAGATTTTTAACACAACTTTATGATTTATTGAAACGAACATTTCTCCTCGGAAAGCGCAGTTACGTAACTTTCGAGACATTTATCAATTTTAGGAGCGATTTTCAAAATAAATCTTTTATTTTACTTTCCAATCAAAACAAAACAGTAGCAGACGATTATTCTGAAGTTGCCAAATTTTTATCTTAAAATGCAAACGACAAAAATAAATTACAAAACTGTTTCCATAAATTGCGAACAACTATATATATATATATATATATATATATATATATATATATATATATATATATATATATATATATATATATATATATATATATACAGTCGAACCCGCTTAATGGAATATCGGTGAAAAGAATATCCCGGTTAATGTAATAAATTTTCAATGTACTAAACCGCAGTAATTTGTTTCTGTGTTAAATTTCCCGGTTAAAGGAATATTATGTTTTGAAGCTATCCCGCTTAAAGGAATAATTTTTAGCCATGACGATATCAATCTTTTTCTATTTCCCACACTTCTTTTCAGAATATTGTTCTGTAAAGTACAATAATGAATGTGCAGTAACCGAATGTCTTTCAAAGCAATTTTGTCACTTCGCAGAAAGTTTGCAATCTCAGGAAATGGCGATTTCTTGGATTTGAAGGACAATTCACTGTTGTTGTTTTCTTTTACTAGCTCCCCCCTCCCCCGTATTGCTCGGTCGCTCAGCCTATGTTTCCCTATTCAGAGAATGAACAATAAGCTTCACCCCCAGATGAGAGCTAGATATTGTGGGGGAGGTGTGAAGGAAGTATGAAACATCAATAGGTCTTTATCTTGAAGGGGACGGGGATTATCAGCTGTAACGAATCTCTTCGGAGAAGCGCAACATTTAACGTGGGGTCTCTAGCCTTGGACATTTAACTGTACATTTTCTACGGCGATTAGTTCAACAGTTCACTTTCGTGAAATCAGTCATCTCTCTTGTGCTCTACCACATTGTCTTCGAGACGAAAATATCTTACTTTAAAAGAAAAAGTAAAAGTTTTTGAGTTTGCAAAAATAAATAAGTTTACGCAATTACAACTCTCAAAAAAGTTTGAGATATCCCAAGCTCAAGTTCCATAATTGTTAAAAAATAAGTCTTGAACGACTGGAAATGCAACAAATTTTTCAAATTTTGTAAACTCCGACAATGACTTGGTAGAATGTGGTGAAACTTTAGGCCCTCAACTTAATCAAAGCAAAGCCAATGAAGATGAATTTTATGAAGAATGTATCGTTGAAAAGGTTCCGTCACATGTTGAAGTTAATAACGCTTGTGATATTATAAGACGTTTCTTGGAAACGAAGCCAAATGCAGACTTTTACTTACTTTATAAACTAGAAAATCAAATAACAGATTTTCTGCATTCACAGAACAGTAAACAGTTTGAAATTTCCGCTTTTTTAGCAACAAATAAGTAACATTGTAATTATTTTCCATAAATTAAGGGAAATATGTATATTTTACAATAAAATTAGCTCATTTTTCATCGAATTTCTAAATTTTAATGTGTTTAAAGTATTTCTTAATTTTAATTAATAAATTATTTGTTAATTATAATAGTTTAAATATGCCTATGGTTTATGTAATTTTTAAAGTTTTCTTGGTTTAACTGTAACTTGAAACATTGTGGGTGTGTCAATGTGATCCCGGATAATGGAATATCCCGCTTATTAGAATAATTTTGCTTGGCAAATTGGCTATTCCATTAAGCGGGCTCGTATGTATATATATATATATATATATATATATATATATTACCAACGCGGAGGCACTTGTACATTCACCCTAACTACGCCGCAGTTTTACTGTCCATTTTATTATAGGGGCACCATATAGGCGGACAGCATTACCCCCTATGAAGGGACGACACGAACGGAGTCATTTTTTTGTGGCGCAACGCCGGGATTCGATCAGAGCACCCTCAGCACCGAAAACCAGCGCGCTGTACCACTGGGCCGCCACAAGTCCTTATATATATATATATATATATATTATATATATATGTGTGTGTGTTGTTGTTTCTAATGCCCCTTGGCCGGAGGTATTCCAGACGGGTCCATATAGACTAGCAAGCTGAGGGATGTCGCTCCGGTTTATAATGGCACCACAACGGTCGGAGTCTGATTTAGCCAGGTTCCACTTCAATTTCGACCGAGCACCCCCAGGGTCGATATATGGGAGGATCGTACACTCTCCCACCCTCTCTGATATCGTAGAGGGACTATCCTGTCTACGTACTTAAAGTGACCATATTCGGCATGGACAGGAAGTGTTTAATGGCGCGAGTCGGGATTGGGTTAGTTTTAAACACACATCCTTTTCTTTGCTGGGCGACATTTCTAAAATGAATTAGATAGCAAATTTTAAAATATATATATATTCCTCTTTTGATTTCCTTTTTGACTATTTAAAGAAAAAAATATTTTCGTCCAAGTCGAATCATTGGAAACATTTAGCATTCCAAATCATTGGAAACATTTTTTCTCCATAGGTTAACGTTCAGCTAAACGAATCGAATAGGATCACTACCAAGCAGAATTAAGCCTTTTTCAAGGGTAACAACGCTCAAATAAAGCTATGTTTGACTCGTCAAATCAAAAATGATATTTTGTTGCTTTTGAAATGGTTCTAGACAGTGCTCGAGTTTAAAAGAGCAGAGAACATCATTCTGGAAGGAAACACATCTGTCCCTGTAAAAACCAACCAACCTAGACATATACAATTACACCATAAATTAAAGACAAGAGTATACTACATAAATAAATAGAAAAGCGCGGCAATCTAGAAATATAAACATACCCATAAACTAAAGACAAAAGTACGCTACATAAATAAACATATTTAAAAAAATTCTGTATGTAAAATAATTTAGGCGAATAATAACGCCTGATTATTTAAAAAATAATCAGGCGTTATTAGACCTTTTTGATTCGGGATTCATTAAATCTGTTGCATATTAATAAAAAATTTAAACTATGAATGAGTTGAAGAAGCGTATAATTCAAGCAATTTGCGTAATAACTCCTGATATGCTACGAAACACTTGGAGATAACTGGATTACCATTTAGACGTTTGCCGTGCTGCATAAGGTGCCCACATCGAAATCTACGATACTATGATCGAAATCTATGACTGATATTGAATCTTGGTGAGATGTTCTTCTATTAAAATAATTCTTTTTAAAACATTCTAATGGGTAGTTCCGTAAAAATAAGTCATGACTTTTACCCTTACTTACCAATCACAGAGCCTGACACATTGACCATGTGATATATCAAACCAATCATTGGTCATGTTAACATTTCCGGAGCCAAAAGAGCAACGAAATGGAACACAATGCTCCGAACGTAATGTGAACAGGCCATTTTCCCTGAAATACCATGATGTCTGTCGAAAAGTCGCCAATATTTATTCCTCGGCAAATAATCACCAACATACAACAGGGAAGTATATCTTAACCCCAATTCCGCAAACTCTAAAGGTGTTCTTTGACAAAATAAAATTTCTTTGCTTTTGAAATAGTCAAAAATGTGTAGTGTATGGTAAATGCCAAATAAGCATGAATCTCTCCATTAAAAAGTGTATATTATTCCATTTATGATTAATAGAAGTGGATAATGTAGTATTAACAGGATCAAATGATTTCATGGATTAGATAAAATAAGAATAATTAATAAAGATTATAGTAATTAAGAGAGTCAAAATGTCCGTCGATAATATTTTTTATCATCTTAAGCTGCATATTTTTCATCAATTAAATTCCACAGTATTATAGGAATGCATGGCAAATTAGTAGTCATTGATAAATTAAGATAAATATATTTAACGTACACATTAAAATATGCACTATATATATATATCTATGAACATTGGTCTAATGGCCTAGTGGTCAAAGGACCGGCATTTGTAAAATAAATAAATAAAAAAAATATGTATGAACACTTTAAAGTATGTTAAACTCGTATACCTATCTATTATTATCCATTTTGGAATATATTTATATACATATATACATATATATGACTGTGATTTTCCTGTAAACAATTCGTCAAGAAACGAATTTATATTTTGTGTAAATATAGTTCAAGCATCCTCCGATAGAGAGCGATGGCAGTTATGATCGTCACTACCGCCGGGATGTTACCATTTTTTTGATAAGGTGCATAAGTTTTATTAACTGCTTGGTTAAAATACATAATAAATTCAAAATTCGCTTTTACATGCGAATCCGAGATAAATCTTTCTACTGAGGTAAAAACATGCGATTGTTCGCTTCTCAGGCAACCATCGAATGTTCTTAAATGGAATTTAATTTTGAAAAAAGTCGACAGTTCTATAGTTGAGCAAAGAAATTCGCATATCTTAATCGTGTTCGTATAGTGGTTGCGTGAAACTTTATATAAAAATTTTATGTCCATTCTGGAATATATATATATATATATATATATATATATATATATATATATATATATATATAATATATATATATATATATATATCAGGAAAAATGATCTGTTATGTCGTATATATATATATATACATATATACGGCATAACAGCTCATTTTTCCTGATTCATGAAGCTTTGATCGCTTTTTGTTATTTGATCGGGAGTAATTCATAGAGTAATAGGAGAATGTACAGTAATAGCTTTATTATATGATAAATCATTCTTGAACGAAAAAATAAAGGTTAAAATATTTTACTCCCTTCAAATGATGTTTAAATTAATTATATATACTTAACATAATATAAGACGTTTCTAACATACAATTACTTTCTTTAGTTACTCTACATTATGTTTTAGAAATTCGAATCTTTTTGCTGATTTATCTACACTCTAATTTTTCCTTAAACTATTGAGAAGCTGAAATATTGGAGTAATATTAGACGCATATTTTATCACTCATATTTCAATTTATGAGAAATTTAAATGAGTTAGAAATGAGAACAAGCAATTATCTTTGTTTATCGGGAAAAAGTTCTAAAGAGAAGTATTTGAAAAACTTCAATAATGATAAATTACAATACAATAAGTGAAAGGAGAGAATCTGAGAACAGATTTTTTTTTTCTGTTTTCCGTTGCCAAAACACGAGACAAAAATTATAGATTTAACGGTGAATTCTATCTCATACTTTTAATACGATATAAAAAAGCTAGCCCTGGTCCAAATCAATAAGAAAATATTTTTTCTTTAATATCCTAGAGCTCGCCTGCAATTATTTTTCTAGATCGTCTGCATAAACATAAAACACAACTCTTCGGTTGAAATTTAAAAATAAATGTGGTCAAAGGAGCTTATTTTAGAGCGAAAAAATAACGAAACTGAGAACATAATTTGGCTGTGTGCTGCTGAAGAATAAAAATATTCTTGATTTTCAGCGATTCATACTTTTTTGGCGAGGAAATTAAGACATTATATCGTTAACTTTTCTGCTTTTCTTTAAATAAAACCTGAGAATAGCTGGAAAAAATAACAAAAAGAACACAATTCTGCGAAGATAAGAAAGAAATTTGTTAACGAAAAAAGTCACGCTGAAAAGATGTACAAGAAGCAAGAAAAAAAAAGAATCTTTCTAGCAAAATTTTCTGTTGCTCGTTCGTTGGTAAGACAATTAGTATATCGTATCTTCACCTCAACTTTTTCTTCCACTAAAGAGATGGGAAGAAAGACTTTTTAACTTTGGGAATTGTCATTCATTCTTGCTGTTACAACACTCCCGGAATGACTTTTTGTCAGGTCAGGAGAAAAAAAACTGAGAACACTTTTTCAGGCGCAGACGATAAAATGACTAATAATTTTAGTACTCGGGCCTAGAAATTGGGATATTCAAAAATGTGTTTTGCTTTATGCTTTAGAAAATGTGCTTTAAGTGAAGAAAATTATTATTCACAGCCTTACAATGTTTTATGACACCTTAGAGCACAAATGAACTATGTCCGTTCCTTACTACTTTTGGAAAACTCAAAGTAAAGTTTTGATACGGGCATTACTCCAGTAATGCAGCTCAATGTCTTTTGGTATTTAGTAATTTTACGGTCTGTAACCTTTATAAAAATAATACAAAAAAACTTTTCTAATTCTTGAACCACTTTTCGATTAATTCATGGTAGAATAAAATATGTAAGGACATAGCACCTTCGAGCTGAATATCAGTTGTTCAAATTGGAAATGGACTACTATTTAGTACCTTATATTTAACTTATTACTAAACTTCATTTGCTGAAAACTTGACTGCTCCAAAAATATCTTCATTATTGTTTGTAGCTTTGGATTACAAGGTAAAGAGAAAATAATGTATTATATAAGGTAAAGAGAAAATAATGTATCTTATTTTGATAAAAACGTGTAATAATAAAATATCATAGCTATAAAATTATTTATTTTTAAAAAAATTTTAAATAATTCCATATAATTAAATATCATTTTCATCTATATTGTTTTCATTTTCCTGATCATGACTCCACACTGCGACGTCTCGAACAAATTGATATAGCACATTTGTGCTCTAATGTATCGATATGTATTATTGCAAAATGTGAGACAGCAAGCAGCTCAAGCTGAATAGGTGAACAAAACAAAGAAGTTTTAAATGTTTTCGTTCTTAGTCTCTGGACTTGCGGAAATGGCGTAATCTTGACGTACTCTATTTAGTGTATTTGTAAAATCCACCAATAAGCATAATCGTCAACTAAGAATGAGTCATGATAGCGCCATTTTCATGGGTGAAATTTTCCTATTGTTATGGACCAGCATGCTTTTAATTTATGATGCCACTTATCCATACGGATTTCTAAATATCTAAGCACACTCACGAGCCATCATCTTGTTTCCCTGCCTCACAAAAAAAAACAAGCTCCACGAAATTCCTTCTTATCTGTTTCATCTCCAATTTACAAAACATCAATGCTAAATTTTCCCCTCCGGTTACTAAGCGAATTCGATTATCTTTTTCTGTGAATAAATACGTTGCATGCAAACATAATAACGTATAATTAAAAGCGAGCTTTTGATTAAACTATTTGTAAGATTTATATATATATGTATATATATAATATATAATTAATAAATAAATATATATATATATATATATATATATATATGTATATATATAATATATAACTAATATCTATCTATCTATCTATCTATCTATATATATATATATATATATATATATATATACAGGTGGTTATTAAAATAATGGAAACACCTATAAATATTACTGGTGTTCAGGAAAGTTCGTGGTCCTTAAAATACAAGTATGACCACCGGCATTTTCTATAGAATATAGTTTATATATTATTCTACCGTCAGGTAGCAGTAATGAAGCTATGGGCATCGCGGTTTTGATGGGATAACGTAAGTTGTTAAACCTTGCAGACCTTGCAAAGAGGGCAAGTTGTTGGAGCGCGTCAAATAGGAATACCTCTTGCGGCAAACACCTGGGTTTTGGGTGTTTCTAGAGCTATGGCATCGACTGTCATGACAGCATACAGAATGCACGGATAAACATTATCTGCGAAACAGAATAGTGGAAGAAAAGGAGAGCTGAGTGAAAGATACGGACGAGTTTTGAAGTGGATTGGGACTTGTAAAAATAAAACAACTGCAACCAAATTGACCATAGAGCTCAATCTGCATCTACAAGATCCAGTATCAGCCACTATAAGTAGGAGGGAACGTCACAAACAAAACAATTACGGATGAGTAACAATTCCCAAGTCACTTGTAACAGATGTGGATGCAAAACGTCGTCCATGATAGTGCCACGAGCCCAAATACTGGTTGAGTGATATGTGAAAGAATGTCGTTTGGTCAGAATAATCATCGGTCCCATTGTTCCCCATAAGAGGACATACGCACTACTGGAAAACAACCAAACAAAATTCCTGATTGTCTCGTGCAAACTATCAATCATGGAGACGGATCTGATATGGTTTGAGCTGCTATCTCATGATTTTCAGCGAGTAGCATTGTAACCCTAAAAGGGAGATACACTGGGAAGGACTATGTCGAACTTTTTGCCAACCAGGTTCATCCTATGGAGCAAACATTGTTTTCCGTTGGAGAGAGTGTTTTCCAGGATGATAAAGCCCCTGTCCATGTAGCCAGTCCTGACATATTGGGGCTTGAGGAACATGAAAACAGAGGCAATCATGTTACCTAAACCCCACAGTCCCCCGACTTCAATATCACCGAAAGACTGTGATTTGCTTTAGAGAATAGATCCAAATATCGATATCCACCAACACCAACTCTACATTAACTTTCACGATTTCTCCATGACGGATGGTATAATACTCCCTTAACCACTATTCATGTCTTGTACAAATCTGTTCCTAGGTGAATTCAGGGTTTATTACATTCAAAAAACGTTCCTACTCTATACTAATTGAGTTTTTAATGTTATCCCTTGGTGTTTCCATTATTTTGATAACCACCTACACACACACACACACATATATATATATATATGTATATATCCCTTTTACAGCTAAAAAATACAGCTAAAAAATAAACTTCGCAATTTTATACCAAAGGGATGGCGGGTAAATGGGAAAATAGGCTAGCCTTTGATCCAAAATAAAACCAGAGCCTATTAAATTAATCATTGCCTAAGGTGTTATTCATATTGTCTCCGGAGCGTAGCGTTGTGTTCTTCCGTTGGCGCGGATATTGTCTACAGGGTGTGTGATTGGTCAAACATATCACGTAGTCACTGTTTTGAGCTCTGTGAATGGTTAAAATTTGTATCGCTGACGCTCTGGAGGCAATGGGAACAAAGCCTTTGGCTGTTTCAGAAGGGATTTCCTAATGTAAGATTTAAAAATTCCAGTAAACAGTCACCCTCTCTTAAAGAACCCTTTTAAACGTTCTAAAAAGATAATTATAAAGAGCGAAACTTTCGATATCAATTCCATATGTGTGTATAGTATCTTAGCACCACACTTTTGAAATGTGGTGAGCAGATATCTGAAAATTGGTCTATGTGTCATATGAGGACCTCAGGAGCCGACTGGTATAAATGCAAATTTTTAAATGCATTGAAATAAATTTAGTTAAGTCATACATTCATTTAATAGCCGAAGGTTATTAAAATATTTCTCACATCACTGAAATGATCTACTGATCACAACACAATAGTTTTTGGAACTGCAATGGGTTGAGAACTTTTCTGAAAACGGATCTTTGTTCAATTATACCACTTGGCTTCTTATGCCTTCATATATGTTCGACAAAAATTAATGAGATAGTGAAACTAACGATACACCGCTTGGAGGCTTAATACTAATAATAATTACAAGATAAAAAGAAGTTGTTATATACCATGGTTTTAAATTTTCTGTGGAATCATATAAACTTGACAATTCTATGTATTAATAAATACTTTTTTAAAAATTTTTTGATGAATGATCCCATCAACTTGAAAGAAAATGATCAAATGCGTAATAAAGAGGTATCGAATGCGTAATCAATTGCATTTAACTTTTCGTTCCAGTCCCGGGAGATAGATGGCTGCACCATTCTACAAAACAAAATGAACTCTGACTAACTGAAAATGAATTCAATACTGCTAAAAGATGGCTAAAAGTATCAAAAGAATGCATTGTTATCGTTTTCTGAGCTATTCTAAAAGTTTCAAATGCTAGCTAGTCGGGAAGTTAGTTAACCCTTTGAGGGGCACCGTTTGCACAATGCAAACGCCTAAATCTAGTCCTTTTTTTTGCTTTTATTCACTGTATTCCAGTTAAATGAGCAGAAAAATGGTTAGTACTGCCATCTGTTATCGGTTTAAAGAAGGAAAAACCTTTTGCAACCTTTAATTGGAAAATTTTTCAAGATTTTTTAAGTTAAATAAATTGGGAAAAAAATCTCATCCGTTCAAACAGGGGAGTTTGTTGCCCCTGAAAGGGTTATAAATCGATTGCAAGATTTGTACTGGACAAAGAAACACACACACACACACACACAAACAAACAAACAAGAAAGCGAGTTAATAAAAACACGGTAACTAGTCTCAATAACTAAACTTAAACAAATAACTAGTCTCATTACATACATAGCGTGTTATAATGGATGCGATACCGAGTCATATGCGCTATTTGACTATAAATATTGTGTAAGAATTAGGTTGTGTCTCATATTTTACATTATGAGATTAATAATTTCGAAGATCTCACTACTTAGAGCTGAAATGAACTAAAGAATAATTAAGAGTTGAGGAGATGATATTTTTATTTTCTTTGTGTATAATGTTTCGCTTTTCAAAGAAACGCAATCAATGCAACATCCCCTTTCGGACGCGCAAGACTCCGCATATATCTTGTTCACGAGCACAAAGAAAACGCGGAATGAATTATAAATCAGCGAGAGCGCCGAGAGAAATTACATCCGTGAACTGCTTCTTCTGCGAGAGAAATAAAAATTCCCAAACGATTTATTTATTTATGTTTTTTTTCCCTTTCTCGTGAAAAATAAAGGTTCAGGTGAAAGGATTTTGCTTCTTTTGATTTTCTATCGTTTTCAGAAAAATGAATAATAATAAAAAAATAATATCTTTTGATTTGTGCGTGCGTGTGTGGGTGAAATAAATTATAGGGAATCCATCATACAGGCTTTATCGGACAGTAATTGTAAATTCAATATTGTTCATCTTTCGGAAAGAAACCGTATATAAACCTTACTCTTTCGATAATATTCTTGTTTAAAGTTATTTTCTCTCCTATTACGGTTATCATTTTTTTGAGGTAGGAATGTCCATTTGATTTTCTGCGCGTGTATGCGAAGCATCAGATATCCCATTCCCCACATGTAAGCCCATATCTCACAACATCTTATATACTAACCAGTTGGCACCCGTCAACACATGACGGCTAGATAATAAATGAATGTACTAATACACAAATTATACTCAACGAATCATTCACAAATGTTGAAAATCATAATAATGTGCAGAAACAAATTAACGTGTTTAAGCGGCCTCGCGCTTAGTGAGTATCTATAGCCAGATTTAAAAATGTCACTGAGCATGCGCAGAAAGCAATTTTTTTTTATTGTAAATTATCGCTAATTAAACGCAGCGCGAAATAAACAATTTCCATCAGGTTTAATCTTATACTTCACAAACATTATAATAATAATTACAAGATAAAAAGGACTTTTTACTTACCACGATTTTTAAATTTTCTGTTGAATCATATAAACTTGGCAATTCTCTCTTAATTTCACAAACCTTCACTTAATTATTCTTTTTCATTTTCTTTTATTTAATTTTAATCACTTTTTAGTCGTTTCCACTATCTACAGATTTTATAAACTTTAATTTTTATAATTTTTTTTGTAATTTTTCGCACAATATTTTTGTAAACAAACTAAATTTACATGTATTCTATTTTCGAAATCGTCAAACGCCGTTACGCAAGAGTGCAAGCATTGAATTCGATCGAAACGCCACCATGCGGATTTTTTCGGCTGAAAGTATTAAAAGAATGCATTGTCATCGTGTTCTGAGGTATTCTAAAAGTTTCAAATGTCTATCTAGTCGCGAAGTTAGTTAAAAATCGATTGCAAGATTTGTACTGCACAAACACAGAAATAAACAAGAAAGCAAGTTAATAAAAACATGGTAAAAATAAAAATGAGGGAGATCTAGAGAGACTCCTCCGAATAAACGTGTTTATCATTAAAACATGTCACTGAGTCTGCGCAGAAACAGGGAGTTTCTGAAGCCAGAATAAAACATGCCACTGAGCATGAGCAGAAATCAATATTTAATTGTGAATTATCTCTAATTGGTAGAGATTGCGGTTACAAAAACCAAATTTGACAAATCTACAGTTTACAATCTTTCGTTTAAGACCAGAAATGAAGTAAATTGATGCAGACGTTTTCTCTCACGGACTGCCCAAAAATTCGGCTTAGCAACTTAAATATATAGATTTAATTGAGAGGTTATATACAAACTATACAGACTAGCAGGAAACTATTTGACGTAATCAACTTTTTAAGCAAAAGTTAAATGTCCGTCAAAGATGGCCTCTCTCCCCCGCCAATATTGTCACTGAAAGCTTCCATTAGTGGTAGGGCAATTCCTGGTCAATGATCGAAAGGAAAAACAGCATTCTCTGACCTTAACTACATGTCATGTCACTTATGAGTAATGGATGTAAGTCCTTTTGGATCTGGTCAGCTCAATGTTAACTTTTGGAGAAAAGATTTCCATTCGATGGTTGATTTGAATAAGGGGGGGCTCACAACCTTTGAAACTTCAAAAAAAAAAAAATCGGTTTTTGGTTTTTGCTATATTCTGATTTTTGGGACATTTCTGAACAATATACAAAAAACCGCATAAAAAAATTTGCATTATTTCTCGAGTTATGAGAGTTTATGTAAAGCTCACTCTGTTGCCATAGCCATGTTATTCCAACTTTAACTTCAGTTTTCTCAAATATGTGAATTTTTGGATTGCGCGCATTGTTACTCCCAAACTATGTGTGCTAGACACACAAAATTTTTATCAGATTTGTATTATAAGCTTCTTTACACACTAAAACCAGAAAATAAAAAAAATTTGTAAAAAAAATTTTACACTTGAAAATGTTTTAAAAAATTGCTAAAGTTTAAATTTTTTTAAATTTTATGTACATTTTTCAATTTAAACTATATTTTTTGTATATTTTTTGGTTTTACATTAAACTTGAGTGTATTATTAATTTAATTTGACCAAAAAATAGTTTCTGTATGCATATTTCTTGATTTTATGATGCGCGAAACATCGAATGATTTTTTTCCCTTTTTAGTAATGTGTACATTTAAAAATAAAATCTAAAAATTATCTATGGCTTTAGAAGTTCTATTTTTGTATAAAATATAACTGAAGACTTGTAATTTTGATATAAAACAAAAAAATTATATATATATATATATATATATATATATATATATATATATATATATATATATATATATATATATATATATATATATTAATATTATTGAAGTTTCAGTAGCTCGATTTTGATCATGTTTAGGGTCATTTCCCAGTAGTCAAAGGTTGTGAGCCCCCTTGATTTTTTTTAATTGCACTCCGTAATTCATTCTAGAAATACCATCCACCAGAAGAAATTATTTGCGTTTAAAACGCAGTACACCAGATTTTTTTCATCGAATCATTCAATTTCAAAAAAAATTATTTCCTTTTCTGTTAAAGAATGTAAAAGGTATCCCAGTAAAAAAAATTCTCTCTCTATTACGGAATAAATTTTTAAATAAAATCTTTAAATCCGAGTCGACAATCATTGGAAACATTTCCTCCACAGGAAAACACTACGCTGGGGAATTCAGAAGAGCTGCTACGCAGTAGCCTTAACGAGAAATTCTATCCAAGCTTTGAAAAGCTTACATTCTTTAGTAATCATGATTCTACACATGTTTTTAAGGGATTTTAAAATGTCAATCCTACACACTTATGTGAGTACTTCTATGACAGAAAATGATATCGTTTGCAAACTTTTCTTGCACACATTTATCATCACACATTTTACAGGGTAAATGCCCGCGATAAATAATGTCTTATATATATATATCGTATGTTTTAACGCTCTGTTAAGACCTGAACTGTTATATTTGCATCTTTATAAGTGAAAAACTATCCATGATTTTCCCTTATCTTGTGATAACTGAGTGTATAGTACAAGATATTTTGATTTATTTTTACTTTGCACCGATAAAAACACGCATTGAAATGATAGACAGTGATATTTCTTTGCAGGTAGAACTCACTAATTTTAGTAAAAACGGTTTTATAACTTCGTATAACGCTTAGTACATTAAAAAATATTTCAGGAAGTCTCTTCTAACGAAACTACCGCGAGTTATTAACGTAGGATTACTTATCGTTGTTTACCTCTTTTGTATATATATATAATTACGTATGCATGTATATATATATATATATATATACACAGTGGAATCTCGATCGATCGTTTTCGGATCCATCGTTTTTCCGTATGTATCGTTCCTTTTATCCAGTCCCAACGATCATATTGCTTTGTTATGTTTCCGCATCTATTGTTTTCCCGCATTTAGCGTTCATTTCAATCGGTCCCTTGAAAAACGATAGATCGAGATTCCACTGTATATATATATATGTCAAAATTTTGACGCATTTTGGTACTTTTCTGTTTAACTGTTTACTGCTTGACCAAGCGATTCAGACTGAGTTTGGCACGCTGCCAAATTATACCTCGCGACGCAGAGCGTCTGAAATTTTGCTTTCCGGAGGACCGTTATGGAGGAACGTAATCCTACGTTAATATCGTGATTTACTTTAGTTTACAACTTTGTAGCTCAAAAAGTTAATCAACAAATTTTTAAACAATACATTGCTAGCGTTTTCAGAAGGTTGTGGGAAAATTCGAAATTGTGACGACATTACTTCAGCTGAAAGTTTCCCACAACCCACACGGACTACTATGCAACAAGTGACGTCACACCTGGGAAAAAACGCATTGGGTCTTTGGAGAATAATGTTCTTCTCAGAATGGGATAATTTCAGTTAAATGTAGTCAAACTCAATGTAATTTACTTTAATCAATATTAACACAGGTAAGTTTATTTACAGAATAAAAACCTAAAGCCATATTTTCTTCCGTTCTCCTTAATTATTGCAACTCCTGCTCGAGAAGCACTCTCTTTCTCAGTGGCACTTAGAATTTATATTGTTTCATTTTAAGTATAAAGTAAACATCCCCGCTTAAGACTCATTCCGCAGAAAAACACAATCATTTTATTCGGGAACACAAAGAAAACAGATAGAAAGAATTACAACTCCATGGCCATGGAAAGAAATTACATCCATCTATTACTATTCTTGATTCTACTGCAAACAAAGATTGCCAAACGATTTTCCTTTTTTTATCGCAGACAACTAAAGTTCGCAAGAAAGGAAAATTTTCGTTGTTCAGTAGCCTAAAAAAGAAGAGGGAAATAATTCTTTTTTTTTTTGTGACTTAAATTATCATATATCCATCATACACTTTGTATGAGATAGTATTTGTAAATTGAATATAACTTTTCTGAGGATGCTGATAAATAAATTTAAAACACTATTCGTTATTGCCTTTTTAGCTGTGACAACTTTTCCACGCTGAAAATGGCTCTTAATTCTTGAAGGATGAATGCTGTTTTCGTTTGCTTTCGAAGATGAGAGAAAAATGGAATATTAAAGGATTTTTTGGAACAATCATATATTTCTCGTGGATGTTATGCATTGGTAAATTAGTTGTTCCTACAATTAAGAAGATTATAACGTTATTAAATATTAAAGAAAAATTGTTTCAGGATGCTGATAAATAAATTTAAAACACTATTCGTTATTGCGTTTTTAGCTATGACAACTTTTCCACGCTGAAAATGGATTTTAGTTCTTGAAGAATTAATGCTGTTTTCGTTTGCTTTCGAAGATGAGAAAAAAATGGAATATTGAGGAATTTTTGGATCAGAAGCATATATCCCTCGTGATTGTTATTCATTGGTAAATTAATTGTTCTTACATTTAAGAAGATTAAAAAAGCTTATTTAATATTAAAGAAAAATTATTACAGTTTCTTAAAACAAAGTAGAACGAAATATTAAATCAGCAAGAGATGTAGCGGTGATAGTTTTAGCAAATAAACTTGTCTGATACAAATTATCTTATCTTGACTTCAAACTAAGAAATCAGTGGCTACGTATTATAATTCTATTTCTGAATTCCGTTAACTTAAAAAAAATTTTATAAACGGTAACCGTCTTTTTTTTTCTTCGTCTTCCTGAGAAGCATTTTACAATGTTTACATGAGTATTCTATATTCTTTCTTTCACAGTTTCTAGTTTCAACTAGTTCCATCATTTAGGTATAAAATTTTTGTCACTCTGTAAGTCTGAATATTTAATTTATAGATTTAGATTTAAATGTTATTTAAGAGACAAAATGTTATTATATCCCGAAATTTAATTTAATAGCATAGAATTTGAGGATATATGTGGAAGTATTGTTCTATTAAACAAGGAAAAATTTCGCATATGAGCACTTCAATACCGAATAACACACTGAAATTGAACAACATAAAGTACATAAATTTTACTGAACAACATAAAGATTAATATGTCGAAAATTAAAAAAAACTAAAACAGAACTAAGAGTGGCAACAACTAACAGGGGCCAGCAACTGGGTAAACAGTGCCAATAACTGGGGGTTTAGTCTTTTTTTTTTGGGGGGGGGGCTTGTTTATGGTCTAATGTTTATAATTAAGTTATTTCAGAATTATAATTCCTGTAGAAGAGTCCTGTGATAAATTTTATGAAACAATTAATAAACGATAAATACACTAAAAAAAACTGTTGTTTGTACGATAACGTCTGGTTTAAGCGGAACATAACCTTAACCCTTAAGTGGTAATACACATATTTTGTTCGTTGCAGGTAACATGCGTCTGTGAGAGGTGTACATAACAAAAAATTATTTTAGAAGTGCAAATTTAATAAAACTGCATATAAACTAACTAAATATGTTTATTTGATTGTTCATAATACAATTAAAATTAAATAATACATACAGTTAGAATAATACAATTAAAATAGGCATCACGTAAACAAAAATTACTTTTTTACTCCAGGAGCACAATAATTGCACACTTTTTTCGAGCACTCTAGGCAACACGGATTTTCACATTTTATACATTTGTATGCAGTTTCCTTCCTTTTTTGATAAGGACAATATCGGCACGTTTTTCTCTTGGGAAGCTTATCAGAAATTTCTTGAGAGGCGCTACGCGTTTGTTCTCCAAGAATGTCTCGTTCTATTTGTTTAGGTCATCCGAAAGGTTTGGCATGGACAACAGACGTTGCACTTGTTTTTCTAACAAACTGTTTGCTAATGAATTTATAAAGTCAAAACGTGTCATTACAGGCGTCTCATCATAGCTGGCATAAATAATGCCAGAATTTACAAGACTAACCGCTATCATATTGAAAAATATTGTCAGGGGTCACCGTCTCGACCTTTTATTCGGTGAATAGTTCGCGATAATTTTGTCTAAATTATCCACTCCTGATTTTGTTGAATAGTAAAAACTTATTATTTCTGGTTTATTACTGGATTGGTCTGTAAATTTTGAGTTATGCATAAAGGATATCAAATTGACGGCTTTATTTTGTTTTGTCATTGAAGACCCATCACCAGAAGGGCCAGGAACAACCTCTTCCACTGAATTTCCACCGACCCTTTCATTATTCCTCATCCTCAATGTCTTGCTCATCTAATTCAGACTCAGTGTCATGTGTAGAATGTTCTATTTCCTCCTCGGCATTGTAGGAATCATCAGACTCAAACTCTTCATCACTCGGCTCAACCTCTTCTTCAGGAAAAGCATCCATTGACATTATTTTTTTTTCTCTTGCAGAAAATATACCTACCATGCTGAAAAAAAACTTGAAGTATACCAAATTAATTAATTAAATAAATAAATAAATATTGGCGCAAAATTATGTTCAAGAATCTGTTTGTAAATATTTTTTATGTAAACACATTTCTCGGAGATAGAGAGAAAAGAGAATGGAAAAAATGTATGCAAACAATGAAATATCATTTGAACATCGAAATCTATGATACTATGATTGATGGCGAAATCTATGATTGATATTAAATCTTGGTGAGATGTTCTTCTATTAAAATAATTCTTTTTAAAACATTCTAATGGGTAGTTCCGTAAAAATAAGTCCTGACTTTTACCCTTACTACTCATATCATTAGCCCGGACACCCTGTATTATAAATACCTTTTTTTGGAATGCCATAAACGAGATTTTTAACACAACTTTATGATTTATTGAAACGAACATTTCTCCTCGGAAAGCGCAGTTACGTAACTTTCGAGACATTTATCAATTTTAGGAGCGATTTTCAAAATAAATCTTTTATTTTACTTTCCAATCAAAACAAAACAGTAGCAGACGATTATTCTGAAGTTGCCAAATTTTTATCTTAAAATGCAAACGACAAAAATAAATTACAAAACTGTTTCCATAAATTGCGAACAACTATATATATATATATATATATATATATATATATATATATATATATATATATATATATATATATATATATATATACAGTCGAACCCGCTTAATGGAATATCGGTGAAAAGAATATCCCGGTTAATGTAATAAATTTTCAATGTACTAAACCGCAGTAATTTGTTTCTGTGTTAAATTTCCCGGTTAAAGGAATATTATGTTTTGAAGCTATCCCGCTTAAAGGAATAATTTTTAGCCATGACGATATCAATCTTTTTCTATTTCCCACACTTCTTTTCAGAATATTGTTCTGTAAAGTACAATAATGAATGTGCAGTAACCGAATGTCTTTCAAAGCAATTTTGTCACTTCGCAGAAAGTTGCAATCTCAGGAAATGGCGATTTCTTGGATTTGAAGGACAATTCACTGTTGTTGTTTTCTTTTACTAGCTCCCCCCTCCCCCGTATTGCTCGGTCGCTCAGCCTATGTTTCCCTATTCAGAGAATGAACAATAAGCTTCACCCCCAGATGAGAGCTAGATATTGTGGGGGAGGTGTGAAGGAAGTATGAAACATCAATAGGTCTTTATCTTGAAGGGGACGGGGATTATCAGCTGTAACGAATCTCTTCGGAGAAGCGCAACATTTAACGTGGGGTCTCTAGCCTTGGACATTTAACTGTACATTTTCTACGGCGATTAGTTCAACAGTTCACTTTCGTGAAATCAGTCATCTCTCTTGTGCTCTACCACATTGTCTTCGAGACGAAAATATCTTACTTTAAAAGAAAAAGTAAAAGTTTTTGAGTTTGCAAAAATAAATAAGTTTGCGCAATTACAACTCTCAAAAAAGTTTGAGATATCCCAAGCTCAAGTTCCATAATTGTTAAAAAATAAGTCTTGAACGACTGGAAATGCAACAAATTTTTCAAATTTTGTAAACTCCGACAATGACTTGGTAGAATGTGGTGAAACTTTAGGCCCTCAACTTAATCAAAGCAAAGCCAATGAAGATGAATTTTATGAAGAATGTATCGTTGAAAAGGTTCCGTCACATGTTGAAGTTAATAACGCTTGTGATATTATAAGACGTTTCTTGGAAACGAAGCCAAATGCAGACTTTTACTTACTTTATAAACTAGAAAATCAAATAACAGATTTTCTGCATTCACAGAACAGTAAACAGTTTGAAATTTCCGCTTTTTTAGCAACAAATAAGTAACATTGTAATTATTTTCCATAAATTAAGGGAAATATGTATATTTTACAATAAAATTAGCTCATTTTTCATCGAATTTCTAAATTTTAATGTGTTTAAAGTATTTCTTAATTTTAATTAATAAATTATTTGTTAATTATAATAGTTTAAATATGCCTATGGTTTATGTAATTTTTAAAGTTTTCTTGGTTTAACTGTAACTTGAAACATTGTGGGTGTGTCAATGTGATCCCGGATAATGGAATATCCCGCTTATTAGAATAATTTTGCTTGGCAAATTGGCTATTCCATTAAGCGGGCTCGTATGTATATATATATATATATATATATATATATATTACCAACGCGGAGGCACTTGTACATTCACCCTAACTACGCCGCAGTTTTACTGTCCATTTTATTATAGGGGCACCATATAGGCGGACAGCATTACCCCCTATGAAGGGACGACACGAACGGAGTCATTTTTTTGTGGCGCAACGCCGGGATTCGATCAGAGCACCCTCAGCACCGAAAACCAGCGCGCTGTACCACTGGGCCGCCACAAGTCCTTATATATATATATATATATATATTATATATATATATGTGTGTGTGTTGTTGTTTCTAATGCCCCTTGGCCGGAGGTATTCCAGACGGGTCCATATAGACTAGCAAGCTGAGGGATGTCGCTCCGGTTTATAATGGCACCACAACGGTCGGAGTCTGATTTAGCCAGGTTCCACTTCAATTTCGACCGAGCACCCCCAGGGTCGATATATGGGAGGATCGTACACTCTCCCACCCTCTCTGATATCGTAGAGGGACTATCCTGTCTACGTACTTAAAGTGACCATATTCGGCATGGACAGGAAGTGTTTAATGGCGCGAGTCGGGATTGGGTTAGTTTTAAACACACATCCTTTTCTTTGCTGGGCGACATTTCTAAAATGAATTAGATAGCAAATTTTAAAATATATATATATTCCTCTTTTGATTTCCTTTTTGACTATTTAAAGAAAAAAATATTTTCGTCCAAGTCGAATCATTGGAAACATTTAGCATTCCAAATCATTGGAAACATTTTTTCTCCATAGGTTAACGTTCAGCTAAACGAATCGAATAGGATCACTACCAAGCAGAATTAAGCCTTTTTCAAGGGTAACAACGCTCAAATAAAGCTATGTTTGACTCGTCAAATCAAAAATGATATTTTGTTGCTTTTGAAATGGTTCTAGACAGTGCTCGAGTTTAAAAGAGCAGAGAACATCATTCTGGAAGGAAACACATCTGTCCCTGTAAAAACCAACCAACCTAGACATATACAATTACACCATAAATTAAAGACAAGAGTATACTACATAAATAAATAGAAAAGCGCGGCAATCTAGAAATATAAACATACCCATAAACTAAAGACAAAAGTACGCTACATAAATAAACATATTTAAAAAAATTCTGTATGTAAAATAATTTAGGCGAATAATAACGCCTGATTATTTTTTAAATAATCAGGCGTTATTAGACCTTTTTGATTCGGGATTCATTAAATCTGTTGCATATTAATAAAAAATTTAAACTATGAATGAGTTGAAGAAGCGTATAATTCAAGCAATTTGCGTAATAACTCCTGATATGCTACGAAACACTTGGAGATAACTGGATTACCATTTAGACGTTTGCCGTGCTGCATAAGGTGCCCACATCGAAATCTACGATACTATGATCGAAATCTATGACTGATATTGAATCTTGGTGAGATGTTCTTCTATTAAAATAATTCTTTTTAAAACATTCTAATGGGTAGTTCCGTAAAAATAAGTCATGACTTTTACCCTTACTTACCAATCACAGAGCCTGACACATTGACCATGTGATATATCAAACCAATCATTGGTCATGTTAACATTTCCGGAGCCAAAAGAGCAACGAAATGGAACACAATGCTCCGAACGTAATGTGAACAGGCCATTTTCCCTGAAATACCATGATGTCTGTCGAAAAGTCGCCAATATTTATTCCTCGGCAAATAATCACCAACATACAACAGGGAAGTATATCTTAACCCCAATTCCGCAAACTCTAAAGGTGTTCTTTGACAAAATAAAATTTCTTTGCTTTTGAAATAGTCAAAAATGTGTAGTGTATGGTAAATGCCAAATAAGCATGAATCTCTCCATTAAAAAGTGTATATTATTCCATTTATGATTAATAGAAGTGGATAATGTAGTATTAACAGGATCAAATGATTTCATGGATTAGATAAAATAAGAATAATTAATAAAGATTATAGTAATTAAGAGAGTCAAAATGTCCGTCGATAATATTTTTTATCATCTTAAGCCGCATATTTTTCATCAATTAAATTCCACAGTATTATAGGAATGCATGGCAAATTAGTAGTCATTGATAAATTAAGATAAATATATTTAACGTACACATTAAAATATGCACTATATATATATATCTATGAACATTGGTCTAATGGCCTAGTGGTCAAAGGACCGGCATTTGTAAAATAAATAAATAAAAAAAATATGTATGAACACTTTAAAGTATGTTAAACTCGTATACCTATCTATTATTATCCATTTTGGAATATATTTATATACATATATACATATATATGACTGTGATTTTCCTGTAAACAATTCGTCAAGAAACGAATTTATATTTTGTGTAAAATATAGTTCAAGCATCCTCCGATAGAGAGCGATGGCAGTTATGATCGTCACTACCGCCGGGATGTTACCATTTTTTTGATAAGGTGCATAAGTTTTATTAACTGCTTGGTTAAAATACATAATAAATTCAAAATTCGCTTTTACATGCGAATCCGAGATAAATCTTTCTACTGAGGTAAAAACATGCGATTGTTCGCTTCTCAGGCAACCATCGAATGTTCTTAAATGGAATTTAATTTTGAAAAAAGTCGACAGTTCTATAGTTGAGCAAAGAAATTCGCATATCTTAATCGTGTTCGTATAGTGGTTGCGTGAAACTTTATATAAAAATTTTATGTCCATTCTGGAATATATATATATATATATATATATATATATATATATATATATAATATATATATATATATATATCAGGAAAAATGATCTGTTATGTCGTATATATATATATATACATATATACGGCATAACAGCTCATTTTTCCTGATTCATGAAGCTTTGATCGCTTTTTGTTATTTGATCGGGAGTAATTCATAGAGTAATAGGAGAATGTACAGTAATAGCTTTATTATATGATAAATCATTCTTGAACGAAAAAATAAAGGTTAAAATATTTTACTCCCTTCAAATGATGTTTAAATTAATTATATATACTTAACATAATATAAGACGTTTCTAACATACAATTACTTTCTTTAGTTACTCTACATTATGTTTTAGAAATTCGAATCTTTTTGCTGATTTATCTACACTCTAATTTTTCCTTAAACTATTGAGAAGCTGAAATATTGGAGTAATATTAGACGCATATTTTATCACTCATATTTCAATTTATGAGAAATTTAAATGAGTTAGAAATGAGAACAAGCAATTATCTTTGTTTATCGGGAAAAAGTTCTAAAGAGAAGTATTTGAAAAACTTCAATAATGATAAATTACAATACAATAAGTGAAAGGAGAGAATCTGAGAACAGATTTTTTTTTTCTGTTTTCCGTTGCCAAAACACGAGACAAAAATTATAGATTTAACGGTGAATTCTATCTCATACTTTTAATACGATATAAAAAAGCTAGCCTTGGTCCAAATCAATAAGAAAATATTTTTTCTTTAATATCCTAGAGCTCGCCTGCAATTATTTTTCTAGATCGTCTGCATAAACATAAAACACAACTCTTCGGTTGAAATTTAAAAATAAATGTGGTCAAAGGAGCTTATTTTAGAGCGAAAAAAATAACGAAACTGAGAACATAATTTGGCTGTGTGCTGCTGAAGAATAAAAATATTCTTGATTTTCAGCGATTCATACTTTTTTGGCGAGGAAATTAAGACATTATATCGTTAACTTTTCTGCTTTTCTTTAAATAAAACCTGAGAATAGCTGGAAAAAATAACAAAAAGAACACAATTCTGCGAAGATAAGAAAGAAATTTGTTAACGAAAAAAGTCACGCTGAAAAGATGTACAAGAAGCAAGAAAAAAAAAGAATCTTTCTAGCAAAATTTTCTGTTGCTCGTTCGTTGGTAAGACAATTAGTATATCGTATCTTCACCTCAACTTTTTCTTCCACTAAAGAGATGGGAAGAAAGACTTTTTAACTTTGGGAATTGTCATTCATTCTTGCTGTTACAACACTCCCGGAATGACTTTTTGTCAGGTCAGGAGAAAAAAAACTGAGAACACTTTTTCAGGCGCAGACGATAAAATGACTAATAATTTTAGTACTCGGGCCTAGAAATTGGGATATTCAAAAATGTGTTTTGCTTTATGCTTTAGAAAATGTGCTTTAAGTGAAGAAAATTATTATTCACAGCCTTACAATGTTTTATGACACCTTAGAGCACAAATGAACTATGTCCGTTCCTTACTACTTTTGGAAAACTCAAAGTAAAGTTTTGATACGGGCATTACTCCAGTAATGCAGCTCAATGTCTTTTGGTATTTAGTAATTTTACGGTCTGTAACCTTTATAAAAATAATACAAAAAAAACTTTTCTAATTCTTGAACCACTTTTCGATTAATTCATGGTAGAATAAAATATGTAAGGACATAGCACCTTCGAGCTGAATATCAGTTGTTCAAATTGGAAATGGACTACTATTTAGTACCTTATATTTAACTTATTACTAAACTTCATTTGCTGAAAACTTGACTGCTCCAAAAATATCTTCATTATTGTTTGTAGCTTTGGATTACAAGGTAAAGAGAAAATAATGTATTATATAAGGTAAAGAGAAAATAATGTATCTTATTTTGATAAAAACGTGTAATAATAAAATATCATAGCTATAAAATTATTTATTTTTAAAAAAATTTTAAATAATTCCATATAATTAAATATCATTTTCATCTATATTGTTTTCATTTTCCTGATCATGACTCCACACTGCGACGTCTCGAACAAATTGATATAGCACATTTGTGCTCTAATGTATCGATATGTATTATTGCAAAATGTGAGACAGCAAGCAGCTCAAGCTGAATAGGTGAACAAAACAAAGAAGTTTTAAATGTTTTCGTTCTTAGTCTCTGGACTTGCGGAAATGGCGTAATCTTGACGTACTCTATTTAGTGTATTTGTAAAATCCACCAATAAGCATAATCGTCAACTAAGAATGAGTCATGATAGCGCCATTTTCATGGGTGAAATTTTCCTATTGTTATGGACCAGCATGCTTTTAATTTATGATGCCACTTATCCATACGGATTTCTAAATATCTAAGCACACTCACGAGCCATCATCTTGTTTCCCTGCCTCACAAAAAAAAACAAGCTCCACGAAATTCCTTCTTATCTGTTTCATCTCCAATTTACAAAACATCAATGCTAAATTTTCCCCTCCGGTTACTAAGCGAATTCGATTATCTTTTTCTGTGAATAAATACGTTGCATGCAAACATAATAACGTATAATTAAAAGCGAGCTTTTGATTAAACTATTTGTAAGATTTATATATATATGTATATATATAATATATAATTAATAAATAAATATATATATATATATATATATATATATATGTATATATATAATATATAACTAATATCTATCTATCTATCTATCTATCTATATATATATATATATATATATATATATATACAGGTGGTTATTAAAATAATGGAAACACCTATAAATATTACTGGTGTTCAGGAAAGTTCGTGGTCCTTAAAATACAAGTATGACCACCGGCATTTTCTATAGAATATAGTTTATATATTATTCTACCGTCAGGTAGCAGTAATGAAGCTATGGGCATCGCGGTTTTGATGGGATAACGTAAGTTGTTAAACCTTGCAGACCTTGCAAAGAGGGCAAGTTGTTGGAGCGCGTCAAATAGGAATACCTCTTGCGGCAAACACCTGGGTTTTGGGTGTTTCTAGAGCTATGGCATCGACTGTCATGACAGCATACAGAATGCACGGATAAACATTATCTGCGAAACAGAATAGTGGAAGAAAAGGAGAGCTGAGTGAAAGATACGGACGAGTTTTGAAGTGGATTGGGACTTGTAAAAATAAAACAACTGCAACCAAATTGACCATAGAGCTCAATCTGCATCTACAAGATCCAGTATCAGCCACTATAAGTAGGAGGGAACGTCACAAACAAAACAATTACGGATGAGTAACAATTCCCAAGTCACTTGTAACAGATGTGGATGCAAAACGTCGTCCATGATAGTGCCACGAGCCCAAATACTGGTTGAGTGATATGTGAAAGAATGTCGTTTGGTCAGAATAATCATCGGTCCCATTGTTCCCCATAAGAGGACATACGCACTACTGGAAAACAACCAAACAAAATTCCTGATTGTCTCGTGCAAACTATCAATCATGGAGACGGATCTGATATGGTTTGAGCTGCTATCTCATGATTTTCAGCGAGTAGCATTGTAACCCTAAAAGGGAGATACACTGGGAAGGACTATGTCGAACTTTTTGCCAACCAGGTTCATCCTATGGAGCAAACATTGTTTTCCGTTGGAGAGAGTGTTTTCCAGGATGATAAAGCCCCTGTCCATGTAGCCAGTCCTGACATATTGGGGCTTGAGGAACATGAAAACAGAGGCAATCATGTTACCTAAACCCCACAGTCCCCCGACTTCAATATCACCGAAAGACTGTGATTTGCTTTAGAGAATAGATCCAAATATCGATATCCACCAACACCAACTCTACATTAACTTTCACGATTTCTCCATGACGGATGGTATAATACTCCCTTAACCACTATTCATGTCTTGTACAAATCTGTTCCTAGGTGAATTCAGGGTTTATTACATTCAAAAAACGTTCCTACTCTATACTAATTGAGTTTTTAATGTTATCCCTTGGTGTTTCCATTATTTTGATAACCACCTACACACACACACACACATATATATATATATGTATATATCCCTTTTACAGCTAAAAAATACAGCTAAAAAATAAACTTCGCAATTTTATACCAAAGGGATGGCGGGTAAATGGGAAAATAGGCTAGCCTTTGATCCAAAATAAAACCAGAGCCTATTAAATTAATCATTGCCTAAGGTGTTATTCATATTGTCTCCGGAGCGTAGCGTTGTGTTCTTCCGTTGGCGCGGATATTGTCTACAGGGTGTGTGATTGGTCAAACATATCACGTAGTCACTGTTTTGAGCTCTGTGAATGGTTAAAATTTGTATCGCTGACGCTCTGGAGGCAATGGGAACAAAGCCTTTGGCTGTTTCAGAAGGGATTTCCTAATGTAAGATTTAAAAATTCCAGTAAACAGTCACCCTCTCTTAAAGAACCCTTTTAAACGTTCTAAAAAGATAATTATAAAGAGCGAAACTTTCGATATCAATTCCATATGTGTGTATAGTATCTTAGCACCACACTTTTGAAATGTGGTGAGCAGATATCTGAAAATTGGTCTATGTGTCATATGAGGACCTCAGGAGCCGACTGGTATAAATGCAAATTTTTAAATGCATTGAAATAAATTTAGTTAAGTCATACATTCATTTAATAGCCGAAGGTTATTAAAATATTTCTCACATCACTGAAATGATCTACTGATCACAACACAATAGTTTTTGGAACTGCAATGGGTTGAGAACTTTTCTGAAAACGGATCTTTGTTCAATTATACCACTTGGCTTCTTATGCCTTCATATATGTTCGACAAAAATTAATGAGATAGTGAAACTAACGATACACCGCTTGGAGGCTTAATACTAATAATAATTACAAGATAAAAAGAAGTTGTTATATACCATGGTTTTAAATTTTCTGTGGAATCATATAAACTTGACAATTCTATGTATTAATAAATACTTTTTTAAAAATTTTTTGATGAATGATCCCATCAACTTGAAAGAAAATGATCAAATGCGTAATAAAGAGGTATCGAATGCGTAATCAATTGCATTTAACTTTTCGTTCCAGTCCCGGGAGATAGATGGCTGCACCATTCTACAAAACAAAATGAACTCTGACTAACTGAAAATGAATTCAATACTGCTAAAAGATGGCTAAAAGTATCAAAAGAATGCATTGTTATCGTTTTCTGAGCTATTCTAAAAGTTTCAAATGCTAGCTAGTCGGGAAGTTAGTTAACCCTTTGAGGGGCACCGTTTGCACAATGCAAACGCCTAAATCTAGTCCTTTTTTTTGCTTTTATTCACTGTATTCCAGTTAAATGAGCAGAAAAATGGTTAGTACTGCCATCTGTTATCGGTTTAAAGAAGGAAAAACCTTTTGCAACCTTTAATTGGAAAATTTTTCAAGATTTTTTAAGTTAAATAAATTGGGAAAAAAATCTCATCCGTTCAAACAGGGGAGTTTGTTGCCCCTGAAAGGGTTATAAATCGATTGCAAGATTTGTACTGGACAAAGAAACACACACACACACACACACACAAACAAACAAACAAGAAAGCGAGTTAATAAAAACACGGTAACTAGTCTCAATAACTAAACTTAAACAAATAACTAGTCTCATTACATACATAGCGTGTTATAATGGATGCGATACCGAGTCATATGCGCTATTTGACTATAAATATTGTGTAAGAATTAGGTTGTGTCTCATATTTTACATTATGAGATTAATAATTTCGAAGATCTCACTACTTAGAGCTGAAATGAACTAAAGAATAATTAAGAGTTGAGGAGATGATATTTTTATTTTCTTTGTGTATAATGTTTCGCTTTTCAAAGAAACGCAATCAATGCAACATCCCCTTTCGGACGCGCAAGACTCCGCATATATCTTGTTCACGAGCACAAAGAAAACGCGGAATGAATTATAAATCAGCGAGAGCGCCGAGAGAAATTACATCCGTGAACTGCTTCTTCTGCGAGAGAAATAAAAATTCCCAAACGATTTATTTATTTATGTTTTTTTTTCCCTTTCTCGTGAAAAATAAAGGTTCAGGTGAAAGGATTTTGCTTCTTTTGATTTTCTATCGTTTTCAGAAAAATGAATAATAATAAAAAAATAATATCTTTTGATTTGTGCGTGCGTGTGTGGGTGAAATAAATTATAGGGAATCCATCATACAGGCTTTATCGGACAGTAATTGTAAATTCAATATTGTTCATCTTTCGGAAAGAAACCGTATATAAACCTTACTCTTTCGATAATATTCTTGTTTAAAGTTATTTTCTCTCCTATTACGGTTATCATTTTTTGAGGTAGGAATGTCCATTTGATTTTCTGCGCGTGTATGCGAAGCATCAGATATCCCATTCCCCACATGTAAGCCCATATCTCACAACATCTTATATACTAACCAGTTGGCACCCGTCAACACATGACGGCTAGATAATAAATGAATGTACTAATACACAAATTATACTCAACGAATCATTCACAAATGTTGAAAATCATAATAATGTGCAGAAACAAATTAACGTGTTTAAGCGGCCTCGCGCTTAGTGAGTATCTATAGCCAGATTTAAAAATGTCACTGAGCATGCGCAGAAAGCAATTTTTTTTTATTGTAAATTATCGCTAATTAAACGCAGCGCGAAATAAACAATTTCCATCAGGTTTAATCTTATACTTCACAAACATTATAATAATAATTACAAGATAAAAAGGACTTTTTACTTACCACGATTTTTAAATTTCTGTTGAATCATATAAACTTGGCAATTCTCTCTTAATTTCACAAACCTTCACTTAATTATTCTTTTTCATTTTCTTTTATTTAATTTTAATCACTTTTTAGTCGTTTCCACTATCTACAGATTTTATAAACTTTAATTTTTATAATTTTTTTTGTAATTTTTCGCACAATATTTTTGTAAACAAACTAAATTTACATGTATTCTATTTTCGAAATCGTCAAACGCCGTTACGCAAGAGTGCAAGCATTGAATTCGATCGAAACGCCACCATGCGGATTTTTTCGGCTGAAAGTATTAAAAGAATGCATTGTCATCGTGTTCTGAGGTATTCTAAAAGTTTCAAATGTCTATCTAGTCGCGAAGTTAGTTAAAAATCGATTGCAAGATTTGTACTGCACAAACACAGAAATAAACAAGAAAGCAAGTTAATAAAAACATGGTAAAAATAAAAATGAGGGAGATCTAGAGAGACTCCTCCGAATAAACGTGTTTATCATTAAAACATGTCACTGAGTCTGCGCAGAAACAGGGAGTTTCTGAAGCCAGAATAAAACATGCCACTGAGCATGAGCAGAAATCAATATTTAATTGTGAATTATCTCTAATTGGTAGAGATTGCGGTTACAAAAACCAAATTTGACAAATCTACAGTTTACAATCTTTCGTTTAAGACCAGAAATGAAGTAAATTGATGCAGACGTTTTCTCTCACGGACTGCCCAAAAATTCGGCTTAGCAACTTAAATATATAGATTTAATTGAGAGGTTATATACAAACTATACAGACTAGCAGGAAACTATTTGACGTAATCAACTTTTTAAGCAAAAGTTAAATGTCCGTCAAAGATGGCCTCTCTCCCCCGCCAATATTGTCACTGAAAGCTTCCATTAGTGGTAGGGCAATTCCTGGTCAATGATCGAAAGGAAAAAACAGCATTCTCTGACCTTAACTACATGTCATGTCACTTATGAGTAATGGATGTAAGTCCTTTTGGATCTGGTCAGCTCAATGTTAACTTTTGGAGAAAAGATTTCCATTCGATGGTTGATTTGAATAAGGGGGGGCTCACAACCTTTGAAACTTCAAAAAAAAAAAAATCGGTTTTTGGTTTTTGCTATATTCTGATTTTTGGGACATTTCTGAACAATATACAAAAAACCGCATAAAAAAATTTGCATTATTTCTCGAGTTATGAGAGTTTATGTAAAGCTCACTCTGTTGCCATAGCCATGTTATTCCAACTTTAACTTCAGTTTTCTCAAATATGTGAATTTTTGGATTGCGCGCATTGTTACTCCCAAACTATGTGTGCTAGACACACAAAATTTTTATCAGATTTGTATTATAAGCTTCTTTACACACTAAAACCAGAAAATAAAAAAAATTTGTAAAAAAAATTTTACACTTGAAAATGTTTTAAAAAATTGCTAAAGTTTAAATTTTTTTAAATTTTATGTACATTTTTCAATTTAAACTATATTTTTTGTATATTTTTTGGTTTTACATTAAACTTGAGTGTATTATTAATTTAATTTGACCAAAAAATAGTTTCTGTATGCATATTTCTTGATTTTATGATGCGCGAAACATCGAATGATTTTTTTTCCCTTTTTAGTAATGTGTACATTTAAAATAAATCTAAAAATTATCTATGGCTTTAGAAGTTCTATTTTGTATAAAATATAACTGAAGACTTGTAATTTTGATATAAAACAAAAAAATTATATATATATATATATATATATATATATATATATATATATATATATATATATATATATATATATATATATATATATTAATATTATTGAAGTTTCAGTAGCTCGATTTTGATCATGTTTAGGGTCATTTCCCAGTAGTCAAAGGTTGTGAGCCCCCTTGATTTTTTTAATTGCACTCCGTAATTCATTCTAGAAATACCATCCACCAGAAGAAATTATTTGCGTTTAAAACGCAGTACACCAGATTTTTTTTCATCGAATCATTCAATTTCAAAAAAAAATTATTTCCTTTTCTGTTAAAGAATGTAAAAGGTATCCCAGTAAAAAAAATTCTCTCTCTATTACGGAATAAATTTTTAAATAAAATCTTTAAATCCGAGTCGACAATCATTGGAAACATTTCCTCCACAGGAAAACACTACGCTGGGGAATTCAGAAGAGCTGCTACGCAGTAGCCTTAACGAGAAATTCTATCCAAGCTTTGAAAAGCTTACATTCTTTAGTAATCATGATTCTACACATGTTTTTAAGGGATTTTAAAATGTCAATCCTACACACTTATGTGAGTACTTCTATGACAGAAAATGATATCGTTTGCAAACTTTTCTTGCACACATTTATCATCACACATTTTACAGGGTAAATGCCCGCGATAAATAATGTCTTATATATATATATCGTATGTTTTAACGCTCTGTTAAGACCTGAACTGTTATATTTGCATCTTTATAAGTGAAAAACTATCCATGATTTTCCCTTATCTTGTGATAACTGAGTGTATAGTACAAGATATTTTGATTTATTTTACTTTGCACCGATAAAAACACGCATTGAAATGATAGACAGTGATATTTCTTTGCAGGTAGAACTCACTAATTTTAGTAAAAACGGTTTTATAACTTCGTATAACGCTTAGTACATTAAAAAATATTTCAGGAAGTCTCTTCTAACGAAACTACCGCGAGTTATTAACGTAGGATTACTTATCGTTGTTTACCTCTTTTGTATATATATATAATTACGTATGCATGTATATATATATATATATATATACACAGTGGAATCTCGATCGATCGTTTTCGGATCCATCGTTTTTCCGTATGTATCGTTCCTTTTATCCAGTCCCAACGATCATATTGCTTTGTTATGTTTCCGCATCTATTGTTTTCCCGCATTTAGCGTTCATTTCAATCGGTCCCTTGAAAAACGATAGATCGAGATTCCACTGTATATATATATATGTCAAAATTTTGACGCATTTTGGTACTTTTCTGTTTAACTGTTTACTGCTTGACCAAGCGATTCAGACTGAGTTTGGCACGCTGCCAAATTATACCTCGCGACGCAGAGCGTCTGAAATTTTGCTTTCCGGAGGACCGTTATGGAGGAACGTAATCCTACGTTAATATCGTGATTTACTTTAGTTTACAACTTTGTAGCTCAAAAAGTTAATCAACAAATTTTTAAACAATACATTGCTAGCGTTTTCAGAAGGTTGTGGGAAAATTCGAAATTGTGACGACATTACTTCAGCTGAAAGTTTCCCACAACCCACACGGACTACTATGCAACAAGTGACGTCACACCTGGGAAAAAACGCATTGGGTCTTTGGAGAATAATGTTCTTCTCAGAATGGGATAATTTCAGTTAAATGTAGTCAAACTCAATGTAATTTACTTTAATCAATATTAACACAGGTAAGTTTATTTACAGAATAAAAACCTAAAGCCATATTTTCTTCCGTTCTCCTTAATTATTGCAACTCCTGCTCGAGAAGCACTCTCTTTCTCAGTGGCACTTAGAATTTATATTGTTTCATTTTAAGTATAAAGTAAACATCCCCGCTTAAGACTCATTCCGCAGAAAAACACAATCATTTTATTCGGGAACACAAAGAAAACAGATAGAAAGAATTACAACTCCATGGCCATGGAAAGAAATTACATCCATCTATTACTATTCTTGATTCTACTGCAAACAAAGATTGCCAAACGATTTTCCTTTTTTTATCGCAGACAACTAAAGTTCGCAAGAAAGGAAAATTTTCGTTGTTCAGTAGCCTAAAAAAAGAAGAGGGAAATAATTCTTTTTTTTTTTGTGACTTAAATTATCATATATCCATCATACACTTTGTATGAGATAGTATTTGTAAATTGAATATAACTTTTCTGAGGATGCTGATAAATAAATTTAAAACACTATTCGTTATTGCCTTTTTAGCTGTGACAACTTTTCCACGCTGAAAATGGCTCTTAATTCTTGAAGGATGAATGCTGTTTTCGTTTGCTTTCGAAGATGAGAGAAAAATGGAATATTAAAGGATTTTTTGGAACAATCATATATTTCTCGTGGATGTTATGCATTGGTAAATTAGTTGTTCCTACAATTAAGAAGATTATAACGTTATTAAATATTAAAGAAAAATTGTTTCAGGATGCTGATAAATAAATTTAAAACACTATTCGTTATTGCGTTTTTAGCTATGACAACTTTTCCACGCTGAAAATGGATTTTAGTTCTTGAAGAATTAATGCTGTTTTCGTTTGCTTTCGAAGATGAGAAAAAAATGGAATATTGAGGAATTTTTGGATCAGAAGCATATATCCCTCGTGATTGTTATTCATTGGTAAATTAATTGTTCTTACATTTAAGAAGATTAAAAAAGCTTATTTAATATTAAAGAAAAATTATTACAGTTTCTTAAAACAAAGTAGAACGAAATATTAAATCAGCAAGAGATGTAGCGGTGATAGTTTTAGCAAATAAACTTGTCTGATACAAATTATCTTATCTTGACTTCAAACTAAGAAATCAGTGGCTACGTATTATAATTCTATTTCTGAATTCCGTTAACTTAAAAAAAATTTTATAAACGGTAACCGTCTTTTTTTTTCTTCGTCTTCCTGAGAAGCATTTTACAATGTTTACATGAGTATTCTATATTCTTTCTTTCACAGTTTCTAGTTTCAACTAGTTCCATCATTTAGGTATAAAATTTTTGTCACTCTGTAAGTCTGAATATTTAATTTATAGATTTAGATTTAAATGTTATTTAAGAGACAAAATGTTATTATATCCCGAAATTTAATTTAATAGCATAGAATTTGAGGATATATGTGGAAGTATTGTTCTATTAAACAAGGAAAAATTTCGCATATGAGCACTTCAATACCGAATAACACACTGAAATTGAACAACATAAAGTACATAAATTTTACTGAACAACATAAAGATTAATATGTCGAAAATTAAAAAAAACTAAAACAGAACTAAGAGTGGCAACAACTAACAGGGGCCAGCAACTGGGTAAACAGTGCCAATAACTGGGGGTTTAGTCTTTTTTTTTTGGGGGGGGGGGGCTTGTTTATGGTCTAATGTTTATAATTAAGTTATTTCAGAATTATAATTCCTGTAGAAGAGTCCTGTGATAAATTTTATGAAACAATTAATAAACGATAAATACACTAAAAAAAACTGTTGTTTGTACGATAACGTCTGGTTTAAGCGGAACATAACCTTAACCCTTAAGTGGTAATACACATATTTTGTTCGTTGCAGGTAACATGCGTCTGTGAGAGGTGTACATAACAAAAAATTATTTTAGAAGTGCAAATTTAATAAAACTGCATATAAACTAACTAAATATGTTTATTTGATTGTTCATAATACAATTAAAATTAAATAATACATACAGTTAGAATAATACAATTAAAATAGGCATCACGTAAACAAAAATTACTTTTTTACTCCAGGAGCACAATAATTGCACACTTTTTTCGAGCACTCTAGGCAACACGGATTTTCACATTTTATACATTTGTATGCAGTTTCCTTCCTTTTTTGATAAGGACAATATCGGCACGTTTTTCTCTTGGGAAGCTTATCAGAAATTTCTTGAGAGGCGCTACGCGTTTGTTCTCCAAGAATGTCTCGTTCTATTTGTTTAGGTCATCCGAAAGGTTTGGCATGGACAACAGACGTTGCACTTGTTTTTCTAACAAACTGTTTGCTAATGAATTTATAAAGTCAAAACGTGTCATTACAGGCGTCTCATCATAGCTGGCATAAATAATGCCAGAATTTACAAGACTAACCGCTATCATATTGAAAAATATTGTCAGGGGTCACCGTCTCGACCTTTTATTCGGTGAATAGTTCGCGATAATTTTGTCTAAATTATCCACTCCTGATTTTGTTGAATAGTAAAAACTTATTATTTCTGGTTTATTACTGGATTGGTCTGTAAATTTTGAGTTATGCATAAAGGATATCAAATTGACGGCTTTATTTTGTTTTGTCATTGAAGACCCATCACCAGAAGGGCCAGGAACAACCTCTTCCACTGAATTTCCACCGACCCTTTCATTATTCCTCATCCTCAATGTCTTGCTCATCTAATTCAGACTCAGTGTCATGTGTAGAATGTTCTATTTCCTCCTCGGCATTGTAGGAATCATCAGACTCAAACTCTTCATCACTCGGCTCAACCTCTTCTTCAGGAAAAGCATCCATTGACATTATTTTTTTTTCTCTTGCAGAAAATATACCTACCATGCTGAAAAAAAACTTGAAGTATACCAAATTAATTAATTAAATAAATAAATAAATATTGGCGCAAAATTATGTTCAAGAATCTGTTTGTAAATATTTTTTATGTAAACACATTTCTCGGAGATAGAGAGAAAAGAGAATGGAAAAAATGTATGCAAACAATGAAATATCATTTGAAAAACTTTTGAATATAATTACATTGATCTTGAATGTAATCTATCAAGAACATAAATCAATAAATTACTTGAAAGTATAATTAACAGGAGGAAACATTTACTAATAATTTTTTTGAGAATATGAACGATTTAGAACTCTCCAAGGTATTTAGGAGAGTAATTAAAATATGTATAAAAATAATTACTGGATAAAAATAACTTTTTAATACACCATGTTTTTAAATTTTCTGTTGAATCATATAAACTTGACAATTCTATGTATTAAAAAATACTTTTTTAAAATTTTTTTGATGAATTATCCCATCAACTTGAAAGTAAATTAAGTTAATTGGAAGTGAACTTGCGTTTAACTTTTCGTTCTCGTCCCGACTGATAGATGGCTGCACCAGTCTACAAAACAAAATTAACTGAAAATGAATTCAATTGTGCTTCAATATGGCTAAAAGTATTAAAATAATGCATTGTCATCGTGTTCTGAGGTATTCTAAAAGTTTCAAATGTCTAGCTAGTCGGGAAGTTAGTTAAAAATCGATTGTAAAATTTGTACTGGACAAACACACACACAAACAAGAAAGCGAGTTAATAAAAATATGCTAATAAATTGAGAAGAACAACATGCTGAGCAAACACATTCAAACATAAAACTTGTCATTATTGGTAAGGTACGGACCTCATACGTAGTAGAAAAGAACGTTACAGGTAATACACGTCTGTAAGATGAGAACAAATGTTGACACTTCAAGAAATAGGCGTGTCTTAGACATCGTACGTTTTAGTTATGACCTTACTGAAACCAAAAAACACAACTGATTGGTTTGAAACTTCACAAGCGTTGTTTAGACTATCTACCATGAGCATACACAGAAGGTTTCATTTGACAAGTAGCGCTAAAGTATGAGATACGGGAAATTAGCAAACCTAAGCGTCTCTATGACGTGTGTTAACAGTTAAGGGTTAAAGTACCAATGAACATTTTTTGGTTGCAGCAGAAAATTTTTTAACAACGAAAATGTTAAAAAAAATCAAAACAGAAATAAACTTTTTTTTTCAAATTATTTTAAAATCAATGTTTGGGGTATCTATTCACTTTGCTTAATAATAATAAATAAATGTGTCGCTTACACTCTACACTTGTCTCGTGTGACGAAAATTTCATATTTAAATATTAAGATGCATTTGTATTCATTTAGGTAAAACTGAACAAAAATTAAAATTTAAAAAGGGCACGCTTTCAAAATGATAAACTTCCCATTAAAATACTGAAAATTATAAAACATTTATTTATCTGTATATATAAACAATTCCGTAACTGACTGACTGACTGACTTTGCCGAACATCACTGTGACAAACATTAACTGTGCCGAATTTCGTCCCGGTGGGTGAAACAGTCTATGATTCTATAGCGGACAAACAAACAGACGAGCTCTTTTGCATATATAAAGAAGATATATTTATATATATATATATATATTATATATATATATTATATATATATGAGGCGCTGAAAGGCAAAGTGGTGTAAATCCAAAGCGTTTTACAGCAACAACTACAAAAAATTCCACTATAAATTGAACAAATTATAATTTCTAATAATTATTATAATATTGAAAATAATAATTATTTGGATTTCACAATAAATTGAACATGGAGATTACATTTTCCCTCTCAAAGTTGAAAATGTGACTTACACCATTTTACCTTTCACCGACTCATATTTGGCATTAATTGCATACATTGACCGTTGTATTTAATTTGAATGTACTCCGTAGCGAAACTTACCACCCTCAGATTATTATTTTAAATGCAAACTTTAAAGAATGTTACAAAAACAGCTTAAAAATTTAATTAACAAAATCTAATAAGAATTTAAAATAATCTTTCTTAATGCACCCCTACGCTATAAGAAGAATCGCTATGCAAAATTTCAGCCCTTTAAGTCCAGCAATTTTGTCTGTGCGTTATCTGTCAGTCAGTTACGGAACTGTTTATACACTGCTGGCCACCCAAATTGCAACACCAAGAAAGACAAGAGATATCACAACAAAATTTATTTTGTAGATACCATGTTGACCAAGTATCAAATGATTAAATTTATAGACTTCTGTGAAGTGTGGTTCCTGCCAAAATCAGTAGCCAGAGTAGCCGCCATTGTTGGAGATCACCGCTGCCACACGCCTCGGCATTGATTCAAAGAGACTTTGGATGAGTTCTTGGGGTACAGCAGACCAAGCAGCTTCTACACGTTGCCAAAGTTGATCTGCTGTGGCAGCTGGGGATGTAATCTAGGTCAATCGTAGAGCAACCATGGACCACATGTTTTCTATTGGCGAAAGATCCGGAGAGCGAGGCGGCCAGGGAAGCAATTCAATCTGGCGATTGACGAAGAACCGTTGGACAATGCTTGCCACGTGTGGTCGCGCATTATCCTGTTGAAATATGGCTGTGGGCAAGCCCTGAAGGTAAGGAAGGACAACTGGCTCCAACACCTCGGAGATGTAGCGCTGGCTGTTTAAAGTACCGGCAATGCGTACTAGAGGTGTGCGAGAGTGATATCCAATACCGCCAAATACCGTAATACCTGGTGCAGGACCATTGTGGCCGTGCAAAACGCAGCTGTTCAGCATCCTCTCTTCACGGTATCTCCAGACTCGAATGCGACCATCGTGGTGTTGCAGACAGAAACGTGACTCGTCAGTAAAGACAATTTCATTCCATTCTGCCGTCCACATCCTTCTGTCATCGCATCATTGGCGGCGGAGACGTCTGTGGTTCTGCGTCAAGGGTAGACAAAGCAATGGACGTCTTGCGGACATACCACTCTGCTGTAAACGGCGTCGAATGGTACGCGCAGACACTGGATGATGCGTTACAAACTGCATGTGCTGTGCTATGGTTCGTAATGTGACTGAGCGATCCGTCACTGCCATGCGCACAATTTGCCTGTCATCACGTGAAGTGGTGCGCTGAGGTGGATGCGATCTAACACGCCGGTCCGTCGTACCCTCCTGCATCCAACGATTACATATCCGCATTACAGTTGTTTAGTTTCGTCCAACACGACTACCGATTTCCCTGAAAGATAATCCACAATCTCGGTAGGCCACTATCCTTCCTCTGTCGAACTCGGATACTTGATCAAACGGTGATCGCTGTTTTCGACGAGGCATAATTGATCGTTTTTTGAAAAAACCACAAGAAAAACACAATTGCCGAACTTGAAATCGTTGAAATCTCCAAGCCTTAAATAGCTCTTTGAAGTGGTGCCACAGGCGCGCGTGATGTGCGTCTGCGCTGAAATTCTAATCATTTGCATATCTCACCTCCACTAATGCATGTTGTAAATTTCATGTTATTTGCATGTTTCCTTCAGGGTGTTGCATTTACAGTGGCCAGCAGTGTATATTCGTATACTTGTAGACTAGCTGAATATCCGTACTTCGCTTCAAATTAAATACAACGGTCAACGTATGCAATTAATGCCAATATATATATATATATATATATATATATTATATATATATATATATATATATATATATATATATATATATATATTATATATATATATATATATATATATATATATATATATATATATACATATTATATATATACATATATATATATATATATATATATATATATATATATATATATATATATATATATATATATATATATATATATATATATATATATACATATATATAAATACACATATACATATATATATATATACATATATATATATATATATATATATATATATATATATATATAAATATATATTTATAATAAGTACAACGATCAATCTATGCTATTGATGTGAAAAAAAACAAAAAAAATATATTTATAAAAAAATCGTAGCGGACATTTTTATATACAAAAGTAATATCAATGAAAATATTCAATTTAAATCCAATAGAATGTACTAAAGATTATAGTACAGTTAGTGTAGTACACTTTAAGGAACATATCTTTTACGGTATTTTAATATTTTTTTGGATAATGTCCAATCGACTGCCGCATTAGCAAGAAAACAAAAATATTTTTTGCCTATTTTATTGTTATGCACGTGACGCAAAATTAGTTTAAAGTATCACAACGAGAAAAGAAACCACGTGATCAGCATTTAATAAATTTAATTATAAATATTAATCTTTAAAAATTCACCAAAAATCAGAAAATCGAGGTAAAGATTCGAAAAAGATTTCATTTTAAAGAAATTTTTACAGTCTTTCTCGTGATGTAAATTTTATAACCCTCAAATTATTATTTTAAATGCAAACTTAAAAAAAAGTTATAAAAACAGATTAAAAATTTAATTTAAGCAAATTGAAGAAGAATTTTTCAAAAATCTTTCTTAGTGCACCCCTGCACTATAAGATGAATCGCCATGCAAAATTTCAGCCCTTTTAGTCCCGCGGTTTTGTCTGTGCGTTGTATGTCAGTCAGTGAGTCAGTTACGGAACTGTTTTATATATATATACAATAAACTTATTTATTGAAAACATTCTTTTGCGTACGATACAGTGGCAAGAAATTTGCCAAATGTTACTTAAGAAAACGGGGGGAGGGGGTAACCAGACTTCTGCTTGCTTTTTCTGACAAGGGGAGGGAGAGGAATTTAAAAGGTCTAAAAATCTGCTCACTTAATACTTGAACTCCCCCAAAACAAAAATGTGAATTTTTAAAATTATCTTCCTGTGATAATTATTACCATGGTTTTATTAACTGTTTTCTTGTTTGTTTGTGTGTGTTCGTCCCTTACAAATCTTGCAATGGAATTTTAACTAACTTCCCGACTAGCTAGACATTTGAAACTTTTAGAATAGCTCAGAACACGATGACAATGCATTTTTTAAATACTTTTAGCCATATTTAAGTAGGATTGAATTCCTTTTCAGTTAATTTTGTTTTGTAGACTGGTGCAACCATCTATCGGCCGGGACGGGAATGAAAATTTAAACGCAAGTTAACTTCTAATGAACTTTATTTTCTTTCAAGTTGATGGGATAATTACTCAAAATTTTTTTAAAAAGTATTTATTAAGACATAGAATTGTGAAGTTTATATGATTCAACAGAAAATTTGAAAACATGGTATATAAAATGTTCTTTTTATTTTGTAATTATTTTTAGATGTTATTTTTACAAAGCTTGTTCCACTAGCTGTTTTCATATTATTTTAAAACTTTAAAAAATTATTAGGATGATAATGTCCACCTTAAATGGCTAAAATACAATTCATCTTTGAGTCTTCCTAACAATAACATTATTAGCTTTCCCCCGCTCACCAAACTAAGTTGCTAAACTTACTACCGAAGCAAACTTTAACGCAAGAGTGGACCCCCGGAAAAAAAAAAGAAAACGGGTACTTCAAGCTACTTTAATATCAACACTTGTTAGAAACCCATCCATCATCAATACCGTCCTTATTTTTATTTTTTTATAAGGATAAGAAAATATGGCGGAATCCGAACGAAAGAAAAATATTCCTTCAGGTGTAAAACTTTCGAAATCTCTTCATTCGCGGTGAACTGCTTCGAAAAAGAACGTATAAAAAAAGTTCGCGACACTCCATTTCAAAAAAAAAAAAAAAAAATAAGTCACAGGTGCAAAGTAAAATAAAAATAAAGTAGGCACTACCCATGTCTCGCGCCGGTTACGCAATATTCCCCGCCGATAGAAATACCCGTCAGTTGTGCCCGTTACGACAGAAAAAGAAAGACGCTGTAATGAGTTTTACCCCCTTTCTACTTGGGTAAGAATCCAGATCTTATTTCTTCCACGGTATTTTTTTTTCTCCCCGTTCCCCACTGACTCAAAATACTCTTGAGATCCTCCCCCCCCCCCCCATACACACCACCTCTTTTTATCGGAATGACTTATCGCCGCGTTTCTGGTTACATAGTACGCGAGTGTTTCTACGCGGAAGAAATGCCCCCCTCCCCCCACCGATTTGAATAAAAGAAGAGTTTTAAAAGAAATTGTTCGAGCGCATCGCTTTGTTGTTGCATGTCAGGAATTAGAGCTCTGTGGGGTAGGGGGGAGGAGGTAAAAGGAGGAACAGCTCCAGGTTTTCAATTTCCCGGTAACTTACATCAGAAAATCGCCGTGTGACGTCACGGTTATCTGATTTGCGAAAGGGGGGGGGACTATTCCCCGTTTGAGTCAGTGATTCAGTGGTTTGAATGACGTCATGAGTAATGATAATTGCCGAATTCTTCAGGTAACGGTTTGATGAAATGGACAGGCTTTGATGGTCTAAGACAGAAGAGGATACTTGATGGTGCATATACATTGGTGCAGAGTTCTCTGCATGCAGATCCCCGACTCCTGTCATCACGGTGACATTAGTCACATTAGTCACGGTAAGCCCCCAAGGTCCCTCGTGTTTCTTGATCTAGTGTCCCCCGCAACCATTGTCACCATTTGACCCCCGGACCCCGGGTTCTTTGATGCTTTGCATCCGGACCGCGAGGGGAGGCGATCCACGCATATATAGAGTACGGAGTGAACATCAATCACTGGATTCCCCAAGGCACAGCAGAGCAGAGTGCATGAATGCAAACGCAGCATAAAATGTAGTAACAGACTTTTGCAGCAATCTACAGGAAGTATACAGGAATGTATATCTCTACAGGAATGTATATCTATAGGAAGATATACGTTCCAAACAGAAAGCATTGTTGTTTGCTGTTTGCCGAAGCGGGGCACTTGTTGATGACCATATTATCACAGAATCGTTCTTTGAAACCAATGGGGGCACCTTATAAGGGAACGAACACCAAAACTCTGGTGCCAGCTCAATTTGGACAGACTATCTCCGAGGGGTGACATCTAGGGAGATCGGACACAATTAGCATTATGGTGGCGACTTTCAAAGAACACACTTTTCGTAGACATTAAACGGAAACAATAGAATGGTACCACTTTATTTGTAACCGTCCGAATTCAGCATTCTATCCTTGAAAATCGCAGCGAACAGTGCCTCGTCAGAAAGACCACTTCGAAAAACGTCGGCAAGATGCAGAATATTATATCATCTAGGAAGTAATGTGTAATTAAGCACAACACAGAACCGAACCTTTTATGCTTGAGGAAATTTTGCTTTTTCTATCCCTTAGTAGACGTATGTCGTAGTCGGATATAAATATATATATATATATATATATATATATATATATATATATATATATATATATACACTGGTGTAAGAAATTAAGAGAATTTGTAGACTTGGTCGATTATCTCTAGAACTACTGGACCGATTTTAATTAAATTTGATATGTACATACATTGATACAATACAAAACAAATAACCATTCAATAATCGTAATACACACGCATGATCGTGCGTAACACTCGTTGGAGTCGGAAGGAATAAAACAGCGGTTGCAGAATAAACAAAAAATGGGATAATAGATGGGTTAATTTTGCAGCAATCGGTTAATTAAAAATAAAATTGTAGCAGTAACAATGAGTAACCACCAACGTTTAGATGATGGAATTAGGTGGCAAATTGTAGGGAAGCTAGAAGCAGGCCAATCTCAAGTCCAAATTTGTAGAGATTTCAATTTAACGCCCAGCGTAGTGTGTAACTTATGGAAACAGTTGCAGGATACAAGATCCATCGAGAAAAAGCCTGGGCACTGTCGTCCAACAGCCACAACAGCCACAGAAGATCGCCATTTGTCGATTATAGTGAGGCGTAACAGGAGTGCTACAGCTTCTCAGGTCTCTCGTGACTTGTATGCAGCAACAGGAACCCGTGTATCAAGGGTGACTGTCTCCAAAAGACTTCATGAGAGAGGGTAGTTTGCAAAAAGATCTTCTGTTTGTGTCCCGCTCACTTCTACGAACAGGAGAATCCGTTTATCATGGTGCAGAGAGCATAGAGATTGGAGTATGGATCAATGGGCGACCGTTCTCTTCACTGAAGAGTCCCGGTTCAGCCTAAACACCGATTCCCGCTGTACGTTCATATGGAGAGAACCAAGGACCCGCTACCTACCCTCCACTGTCCGCGAAGTCGACCATTATGGCGGAGGAGGTTTAATGGTGTGGTCAGACATCATGTTGGATGGCCGCACACCTCTCCATGTCTTTGAAAGAGGCACTGTGACTGGTGTGAGGTATAGGGATGAGGTATTGGAGCCCTATGTTCGCCTTTTCATGGGTGCAGTTGGTCTTGAATTCATTTTAATGGACGATAACGCGAGGCCACATAGAGCTCTTCTGGTCGACGAATTTCTAGAGAGTGAGGATATTCGCCATATGGATTAGCCAGCCAGATCTACAGACCTTAACCCTATAGAGCATGTCTGGGACGCTCTGGGGAAGGCAATTGCAACTCGCAACCCCGTCCGAGAACCATCCAGGGAATGAAAACAGCGTTGCTGAACAAGTGGGACCAATTGCCACAGTTAATGCCTAAGGAAATGATAAACTGCTTTTTTTCAAGTATGAAATCTCGCTGTGAGACCTGTATATCTGTTTGAGGGGACCATACCCCCTATTAACACGTCTATTAACCCATTTTTTGTGTATTCTGCAACCGCTGTTTCATACCTTCCGACTCCAACGAGTGTTACGCATGATCATGCGTGTGTATTACAATTATTGAATGGTTATTTGTTTTTGTATTGTATCAATGTATGTACATATCAAATTTCACTAAAATCAGTACAGTAGTTCTGGAGATAATCGACCAAGTCTGCAAATTCTCTTAATTTCTTACACCAGTGACTGCGACGTGTTCGGTCCCATGAAACAAGAACTTGCAACTTGGCGATATAACTCGGAAAAGAGGATACTTAAAATGTATGAGCAGGTGTCACACATTGGACGGCAATTCTTTGCAGATATCAGGGGAAAACTGGTGCCACGCTTCAACAAATGTCAAAATAAAGGAAGTGATTTGAAAAATACTAATTAATAGTTTCTATACGCAGCTCAGCAGGACATCAAGTCACTGGGCCAACCTGCCCCATCGATCGGGGCAAGTTGGCCATTTACGTTGATTTGATTTTTGAATCCCTAACGAAAATGAAAAAACACATAACATAACATATCAAATGTAATTTTAATATGGTATATAAAAGACACAAAAGATAAGAAAAGATATTTTGTCCAACTTAACAACTGCCTTTATCGATCTTTCTCATCATCATAATGAATGCAAACATAAAATATCGTGTCCCCAGTGACACATGATTCATGTGCCCAACGATTGCACCTGGTACAGTCTTCTCCTGAATTATTGACAATTTTACTGACTTTTATAGGCTTATGAATGTAGAAAACAAAATTTTGGAGTGTGGGGCATCTTGGGCCACTGGGTCAACATGCCTCCGTATTACATGGGCCAACTTGCCGCAAATCGCTATTTTGGCTTTTGATCGTTGTATCAAATATTCTGTTAATATTTTTTCAAACCAGTAAGTAGAAAATTAGCTCTGAACAACGATGTTTTAGACTGCTATTCACCTAAGTGAAACTTTAACTTAGAAAGAAATCAGAAACGATTATTTATAAGTGAAAAAAAACTCACATCAGTGAAGACTTTAAAAATTGTTGTGGCTTTTGTTTGATTGTTTCTTCGCTGCTGACGCTGTTATGGGTGAAAGAAAACGTGCTAAGACACATGAAGATTAGCTAGTAACGCAGACTCCCCGATAGTTTGAAAAATATCGCAGATGGGCCAACGTGCCCCTATGGCCAACATGCCCCGGTCTATCCTATTGTACTGGAAATTCTGGTATCTGACTTGTGTTTTCAGAATTTTCTACTGTATGGAAGACAGTTGTTACGTGTTTAATGTTTGAAATTGTGTATTCGCCTGAAGAATTTACAGAATGATTTTGCGGGTACTTTCTGAAGAGATTTTATGTAATCCTAACGAACCCAAGAAAACGGAACAATTTATATATATATATATATATATATATATATATATATATATATATATATATAAATATGCATATATATATATATTATATATATATATATATATATATATATATATATATATATATATATATATATATATATATATATATATATACATATACATATATATATATATATATACATATATATATATATATATATATATATATATATATATATATATATATATATATATATATATATATATATATATATAGTGTGTATGTAATGATATTGTAATTTGCATGGGATATCCTACAAAAGAGCAAACAGGGAAACAAAACTAATGCATTAATATATTCCACCAGTCCCTACAACGTGTTAAACATTGATGCCCGCTTCATTGTTAGATTTGATTATGCAAGCTGTCTCCCTCACCACACGGTAAAAAAAATATCGCTGCCACCTTTGGCGCAAGCAGGTACCATCGACATAAAAAGAAGCTAACGAGTCTTCTCCTCAAGTTTTTATACCTGCGCAGGAATCGAGCTCTAGTGTCTTCCGCATTATTGGCGCTTTTTTCCCCGCCACTTTCTCAAAATACCCTTGTACCCCTTCCCCTTTTTATCGCGATGAATTATAGTTCTCCGTTCTTCTGTCTGGTACACGGGAATGTGCAACAGGCGAGATGTGCCCCAAAGTATTTGATTGTTTGTATAGCTGGCTTGAGCAGGATTTGCAGAAATGATCGGAATTAATGTCTAATTTCCAGGCGTATTGTAAACATCAGTTCACAGTAACTTCTCTAAAGCATCTAAGATTTTAAAGAATGGAATACTTTAAGTCCTGATATTTTAAATGATTCCCCGAAAAAAGCGAGGAAAAGTGTTAATTTCTGTCTATACATTGAATGAAAACCAGTTTGCTTATGTTTCTGACCCCCTGTGTGCATATACAAATGTTGGCTGGATTTAAATGGAACAATGTACACACGCAAACATACTCCCACACATATTAGGGCGTTCGGCATTTTTTATGAATGAAGAGAGATTTCCAAAATAGAGTCATAATTGATAATAGATACATATTACTTGGCTTACGTTTGTATTAAGCTTATCGAATAGTTAGAAATTTGTATAGCTCGCTGCTGAGAATAGGCTGGTAAAATAATGTTTCTTCTGGAACAGCCAAACGTTTACCTATGAATCTAAAGTACCGTCGATCTTTCTCCGACCTGTCAGTGGGGGAGGGGAATATGCGTGGGAGCCATATTCCCCTCCCCCATTTCCCTTAAGTTTGCACAAACTAGTGTAATGACTTTGCCTTAAAAAGAGACTGACAATCTTTTAGCATTTCCAATGCTTTATTGGCATTCCAGATTAAAATACAGGCTAAGCACATAGTATAAAAGCTAACATTTAAAATTGTGGGTTCGTGGATGTAGCGATTTAAAACAGGTGATTCCGCAGCGTTCTGCCGAGCTCTCGTCTATCTCTCAGGACAATGGCTATCAAAGATCGTTCATCTCTGGATGTTACGAAGACATGCCTCCTCTGCAGCGTTTTATCTTGCGTTGTGTTTGGCAGGAAAAGAAATCCGCGATGCAGTACAAACAGGACTCCGGAAGCTAAAAAATACCACGTGGAAGTCATTTTCAAGACTTTATTATAACATACGCTTACAGCGAACTGACTTCTCACGCCAGTCAAAAGGTAGACATCTCCAACTGACCACTCACTACTGAACACCAACTCTCTCGGCTGTCATCCACCTTTCCCAAGTAGGGGTTGCCAGAAAATGTGTGCCTCCGGAAAACCAAAAAAAAAAAACAACGCTTGCTAAGAAAAGGTGGCCAACACCCATACCCCTAGTGACTGGGACATAATGACCAAAAGTGCCGACACAGCCAAGATAGTAGCCAGTCCCCCAAAATCTCCACCCACCATCGGGGGACGGCACGAAAATATATGATGGCCGGGACCCCCAAGACGGCAGCAGATGCTCCAGACCAGTGGCGATCAGTCACCACACACTCCGACAAAGCAAATCCCGAAAGCCGAAGAGAGGGGGGTGTTAAGAGGGACTGGAAAGGAATATTCACCCCCTTTCTACAGCAGACAAAAGTCGTCACAACATGGAAACGAGTCGATGGCTAACTAACGACACTGACAATCAGCGACGTTTATATCTCCTTTGTAGAGAAAGCGGGGAGGTCTGGTTACGCCTTAACTGTTTTACTTGTTCACTCCGCGCGTGCATTTCTATCTCGTCGAGGATCCGTCGAGCACGGTCTATCATGTTTGCAAGGCGCCCAGCCGTCTGGAGTACGAGAGTGGGTCTGGGATTTCGTTATGGATCTTGGGATGAACTTCTCAAGATTTCCACCCCGTAGATAATCAACAGGCGTCTCAGCGTCTGGGTCTTTGTGTTGACAAGACGCGACCGGTGAAGTCAATTATAAGAGTGACCTCGTCGGTGGGGTTCTCTGCAATTCTCACGTGGGGAAAAGGTTGAAAGTCGTTACACTAGCTATTACTAACTTTTAAACACCAAGCATCCCATTGTAACAGATTATTCTATATCCTTAACTTAAATACATTTTAAAAAGGTGTTAAACAATAATTCACAGAATAATATATGACATTAGTTTAGTAGTAATGAAACTTAAATGTTTCATAATTAGGGGTCGGGGAAGAGCATGTTGGTATGTTGAATCAGCACTGTTTTTTTTATTGTTTTGTGACCAAGAGCCTTTTTATTCGACAGGGTCTCTGGCCGACGACCAGGAGTACCGCCTGATCCGGTACCTGATGTCCAACTACGACCCCGCCGTCCGTCCATCGCTGTCGGCCGCACAGCCTGTAACCGTCGCCTTTAGGCTGTCCCTGCTAGCTCTCCTGGCCCTGGTGAGTAGACAAACGGTATTTTAGCACAGAAATTGTATTACTGCTCTTGAATCGTACTAGTGTCTCATCATATCTTCACAAATGTATAAAATATAATATAGTTCTTTCTGCTCTTTACCGAAAATAAAAGGTCTGACAAAGAATATATATATATATATATATATATATATATATATATATATATATACATAGATATACATATATATACATACATAGATATACATATACATACATACACATAGATATACATATATATACATACATAGATATACATATACATACATACACATAGATATACATATATATACATACATAGATATATATATATATATATATATATATATATATATATATATATATATATATATATATATATATATATATACATACATAGATATACATATACATACACGTATATAAATATATATATATATATATATATATATATATATTACATAAGTACAAATAATATAAACATATAATTTACACCTAATACAAATCTCGGTGGATCCACCATTTAAAATCATGTCTGCAAAGAAAGAAAAAAAAAAGACATTTCATTAGTTGAAAATTGTAAGGAGATAATTAGGTGTTGCTCAAAATATAAAGATTTATCAGTTCAAAGAAGAAAAATTTTATTATCTCCTTTTTCAGGCTCATTCAAACTTATTAAATGCAGAATGGCAATTCAATTTCGGCAACTGAGAGAAAATTCTTTACAGTTTCTTCTACAGAGAAACGGGCATTAGCTTCATCTGACATTAACGTCTACATTGAGCCGTATTCGCTGAAATAAAACCCCAATAATAGACCGTATTACGTATCAATATTACGCAAACTAAACATGCATGTCTGTACCTAGACTCATGTCCTTTCGATACGCCCTTAAGGCTGCAGTTTACTCACCCTAACTATAATGGATTCGCTCACCTCAATGTTAACCTATGATGAAAATGTGTCTAAGAATTGTCACTTCGGATCGAAAGATTTTTGTTTTTAAAATCGTACTCCGTAATAGATAAAATTAGAAGAATAGAGGAAATAGAGAAAAAAAATTACACATTTTTGGGGGGCATTTTATGTTTAAAAAAATGCAAATAATATTTTAAAATTTTAATTATTCATGAAAAAAAAATCTGGTATAGTGGATTTTAAAAGCTTATCAATTCCTTTGATGAACGAAATTTATAAAATGAAACCTGTTTCAAGGTGCAGAAAAGTTCTGATTACCTGAAAAAACATTTTTATTGGATTATCAGCATTTATGTAGCTGTAAATAGTAGACAAATGTTTTCTACAGGTTGACATTGAGATGAAGAATCCATTAGGGTTAGTACACAGCATCCTTAGGACATATTTTATGTCTCTCTATTCTAAAAAAAAGTAACTCCCGCTACCGCTGTCAAATGCTTGTCACGCTATCTCTCCCAAAACCGCTGGGGGTGTGGGATCGAGAGCGATACCAATGGATGCAGAAAAATGGGGGGACCAAAGTAAGAAATGTCTCATCTTCATCGGACTTTAATTTTGTTTTGTTTTGTGGGAAAATATTGATTTTTTCATCTTCAGATTACTATAACTCGCAAAAAAATTATCGTAGAATTTTGATCTTTTTACAGTCTAAGACTACAGACATTTCTCTTTCAAACTAGACCTCATTTGTTTAAAAATATTTTAAAACAGACTCATATTTTTAATCAAAAAATGAAACACAGTTTTTCAAGAAATATCGTCCCCTATGTGGATGTAATATCGATGCTCCTCGAGTTTTTATCTTACAAATATAATATTTACATCATCTGGAAGCTGAAAGCTTTTCAAGTCCATATCTTAAATTTTCGATTTTTAATTGAATTTTAAAGCTGATAATTCAACAGTGATGAGACGCCCTTCGCATTAAGGGTGACAGCGGTAAATGAATGGAAGCTGTTACATTGCCCGAGAATCACCCCTATGTATCTCGCTATTAGCCATAACAGAGGAGCGAGCGTAGTGAGCCTAGGGGCGAAGCCCCTAGTAATTTAAAAATAGTTAAGAGGGCTACACGATTGACATACACTTTTAGGTTCATGTACAAAATATAAAAAATATTACAGATGAATTAAAAGTAGTTATTTAGCAATTTCAAATATATGTTTGCCTAAAATATGTTTTCCTGTATGAGAGTTTCAAGCTTGTTAATAAAAAAAAATGCTAATTTACTTTTCCTAAGAATTAACACCTTTAATATAATATATGCACAGATTCCAAAATCTCCATCATCCACGTTTCAATAAGTTTTTATTAAAAAATAGGAATGCTTTATCAACATATTTCGTTTCCCTTCGCAATTTACCCTTGCTCCTTTATCCCAGGATATAATTAACTTTCTGCATATTAAAATCTTATTTCTCGGTATGATGAGTCATTACGCACTCCTCATAGCAACAATCTGTGAGAGCATTCTCGTGTATTTGATATCAGAAAATATTAACATAGCCGTATCAATTTGTTTGGTTTGAATATGTTTAGCTTTTATCACATATTGGATACGCAGCGCCTGTGAAAACACATTAGTACATAAACTTTATAATTTACCCACCCCTATCCACAAAAAAACTATTTCTTCATATTTATTACCGTTTCTTCGTAATTAGGTGGCGTGACTCGTGTTTTGATACGATGACTGCTCGAACAAAAATAAAATGTAAATTGAAGATTTTAGTTTCGCACAGAAATGAGAAATTTGTAGACACGTGCAGAAATCTGTCTTCTAAATTCGGGCATTATTGACAGCTGTTTCAATAACACCAAAGCCGATTTTTTTTCTCTGCAAAAGGGAGGTACTTAATTAATAATGATTATATTACAGGGAATTAATAACTAGGTCTATTAAATGCATATTTCTTTCCTAAACTCGATATCGATGTAGTCTCATTAAGTAACTAATTAAATTTTTTAACGCATAAATGATGTTTTGCGCGGGTTGCATATCAATTTTTCCGAAATCTCAAGCTTTTTCAGTGCAATTATTTCAAACAGACAGAGTTTTAATTAGATAATGAACAGCTCAGTTCTTTAAAAATGTATTCTCAAGTTAATCATTTTCCTTAATATGCATTTGATTAGTTAATTATAAAGTTAGTTTGCTAGAAAATTAAAGGGAAATGCTCTTAAAGCTGTTATGTACTAAGAAAAAAATCGTATTTCCCTTTTCCTCTTCTTGCAGACTCTTCTGGTGGGAGGAGTCCAGTTGACAGTTCGAGAATTCCATCCCCCCTTAGGATTGACATTTTGAGGGATTGTAATGGCTCTCTCTCTATAGGGGGGTTAAACGCTGCTCCCAAATTTTTTATTTAAAAAACATTTTTGTCAACTATTTACAGGTACATAAATGCTGATAATCAAATAAAATTGGTATTGTCAGATAGCCTGAACTTTTCTGCAAAGCGCTACAGGATTCATTTTATAAATTTCGTCCACCGAAGGAATTTGTGAGCGTTTAAAACACACTATACCAGATTTTTCCCCGAATAATTTAAATTTTAAAATATTAAATGCATATTTTTTTAAAACGAAAAATGTACACAAATGTAAAATTTCTTTCTCTATGACGGAGTACAATTTTTTTTAAAAATATTTTAATCCAAGTTGGCAATCCGTGGAAAATTTTCTCCATAGGTTAACATTGAGGTGAGCGAATCCAATGGGTTTAGTACATAGTAGCCTGTTTAAGGCTACTATGTACTAAACCCATTGGATAAGATGCAACTGAATAACATTGAATTTGAATTTCCTCACAGAGATCTGCTTTAAATGTATTCGCTTATCAATAATTTTTTTAAACTTCATTCCTGCCATATTGCTGTATTCTTTTGTGGCCAATGATTCTAGGTGTTAATTTCAATATTTTTAGTTATTCTTTCTGCTGTTGCCTCATTTTTAACTACTATGAGCTTTGATCGTATAATAAACACATATGGACTGATGTCCATAATCATTTTCCCCACGGTCGGGCGCCACTGTAACGGCCATTTGCTAGTACTGGGATCAAAGAAGGGTCTCTTTACGTCGAGCTGTC
>OU015490.1:57989961-58094961 GCA_907164885.2 Dolomedes plantarius
CCATGCAAAACTTTATTTTAATAAAATTTACTGAATAGATATGATAAACTGATTTCAGGAATGAATAATTTTTTCCCCCTACTAATATCTGAGACTAGAAGGTTCAATAAAATTTTGGCTTTTAAAAGCACAAAATCTATGTTATAGACAACAAGTGGTGCTGAATTATTTGGCTACACGACGTTCTCTAGATGGAGCTTAGACTAAATTCGATTGTTGCATTTCTTTTTTATGAGAGATGCCTTATAAAGTTTGATGCAACATTTGGTAGCTAAGATGTATAAAATTAACATCATAGCAAATAATTAATTTTATATATACCTTGAAAAGAAATTAAAATTTAAATCGTTTTATACAAATTTTTAAAGTTTTAGATTATCTATGTATATAAAAGTCAAATACCACTGACTGGCTGATCACTGTGTCTGTGGAATCTTAAATAAGTCTTTTTAAGGTGGTTACTCATAGGACATAGATGCTTATTAAAAATGTAAACTTTAAGGGAGTTAAATAGGGGTTAATCAAATCCCCCCCCCCAAAAAAAAAGTTCACTCTAAAACCCGTATTTAATATTGGATGGCAAACGGATTACTTTTAAATGAAATTACGACACAAGAAACATATAGAAACATATAGTTTTTTGAGAAATTCATCTTGGATTTTTTAAAATTGAATTCTTAAGCTGTTTTTCCTTAAGTTTTTTAAGTTTTCATTTAAAATAATAATTTGAGAGTTATAAAATTTATATCACAACACAGATCCTAAAAATTCCTTTAAAATGAAATATATTTTGAATCTTTACCTCCATTTTCTGATTTTTGGTGAATTTTTAAAGATTAATTTTGAGGATCTAATTTATTAAATGCTGATCAAGTGGTTTCTTTTCCTATTTGTGATACTTTAAGTTAATTTATCGTCACGTGCATAACAACGAAATAAGTTGACGAAAAATATTAAAATACGGTAAAAGATAAAATTTAACCACTAGATTAATCGAGATGGAAGTTTTTTAAGAATTTAATTCAAATTTGTATGTTTTATGTATATTAAACATACAAATTAGTTGCATACATTGACCGTTGTGTATTTAATTTGAATGTACTCTGTAGCGAAGCACGGGTATTCAGCTATTATATATATATATATATATATATATATATATATATATATATATATATATATATAAGCCAAATGCCTCTCGCTGAATGACTTATCACTGTATCACTGGAACCATAAGGCCTAGGAAGCTAAAATTTGCTTTATGGTTCTTCTAATGCCCTAGGTGCTCACTAGGATTTATTTTTTTTTATCCAACCTTCAGAGAGGGGTTAAAATAGGGTTTAAGTTCCAAAAATTAAAAAATATATTAAATTCATAGTTAATGCCAGACTACGGTGGATAAAAAAAATTTACTGAAAAGCAAATTATCATACCTGTAAGGAATGAATGATTTTTTCTACGTATATCTGTTATCAAAAAGTTAAATAAAATTTTGGCTTTTAAAAGCACAAAATCTATGCTCTAAATGAGTGCTACACGACATTCTATAGATGGAACTTAAACTAAATTCGATTGTTAAATTCCTTCTTTATGAGAGATCCCTTATAAGGTTTGCCGCAGGATTTGGTAGCAAAGATATATACATTGACATCATACCAAGTAATCAATTATATATATATATATATATATATATATATATATATATATATATATATATATATATATATATATATATATATATATGAAACAATATCATTTCACTCTCACCAATTAAACGACTATTCAAATTTTCTCGTTTTATCTCAATAAAGTATCACCCCTTTATCCAAATTCTGATCTAAGGATAACCAAAGTAACCGATTAGATTATCCCCTAATACACGTGTAAAGTCTAAAGTTGTTTTTAAAAACCGCGTGAGGCAATGTCCTAGGAATTACCAGAAGCATCACCTCAGAATCACCTCATCTGACTTGCAAGGTCAGATGATCTCAACTACCCAATTAAAAGTTTTAACGCGCCAGCACCTCTTAAGCAGACAGCGTTCTACGTCGCTTTTGTGTGTCCGCCGTTGACCTGATAAGATGTCCCTTTAGCGCACTACGTCCTTTTGTCTTGTGCTGATCCGTCAGGTTCCGGAATAAGCTACTGTGAAACTGTCATGTTGTATGAAGAAATGTCTACAGTGTAGTCCAAGTGCAAAAAATGTAAGCTGTCCAGCGGCTGTGCCAGGAAATAATCCATTTTTATGATTGAATGAATCATTTTTCACTCGGCCCGGACTCTCATTGTGTTGGGTCTCCATGACAGCCTGAAATTCTATGAATGTCCTTACCTGACGACCATCACTTGCTTCGTATCATAATGATATAATCAGGGTGTCCATAATTAAACATCCCCACTTTAAAGTTGTCTACAGTCGAAACTATTGTTCAGAAAGTTATGAAATTTTGTGTAGGACATATTGAAGGGATGGGAATTTGTATGAGCGAAAAAAAATTTTCAAAATTTCCCCACCAGAGGGTGTTTTTTGATGAATTACACATTTTCGACTGGTTCTTTACTTAATATTTCACCATCTTTTTATCCATAGGTCCCTCTAACACGATAACTCATACTCATTAAATTTTATGAGAGATTCCTTAAAGACCGACTTTGCAATCACTTTGCTTTAAAGTGATTCCAAAGTCAATTGGAAACTTGTTCGATAACTAATTTTCGGACAAAAGATTTGAAGGAATGAAGGAGAATAAGATTTGCAAATTAATTTTTGTCGACGTAGAACAGAAACTGTTATAAAACCTAGAAACTTTCATGGAGATTTTGTTTTCAGTGTGCTTGATATTGCTAATCAGAATTCCATCGTTACGATTACCAGATCGAGCTTTGTTAGTAAAACTGTTTTACTAAAGCGATAATTCAGCACTAGTTGCTCTACGAAAATTTCGGAGTTTTAAGGGGATACGAAAAGGTCCATTGACTGTTAAAGATCTTCTTTTAATGGTGGCCAAATTTGAAGAAACTGGTTCTTTTAACATTCGTTCTGGAAGAGTAAGGAAACCTGTTTCCGCAGAAGCTTTAGAGAAGGTTGCGTTTCAGGTGGAAGAGGACAAAGCTTCCAACGAACAGGCTAGTACCAGTGTCCGTCATGTGGCAGAAGCATTGGAACTGCCCTCGTTCAACTGTCCAGAAGATCATGCGGATTATCCTCCGGTATTATCCGTACAAGCTTCAATTTGTGCAGAGATCGCTTACACATGATTTCGAGATTCGAAAGCGGTTCTCACTTCAGTTTCTTGCTCGGTTTGAGGTTGATGCAGAATGACCTTGGAATATCCTCTGGACAGATGAAGCACACATGTATTTGGACGGTTTGGTGAATATTCACAACTGCCGAATTTGGGAAACAGAAAATCAGCGTTTAATATTAGATGTTCCTATGCATTCACCGAAAGAAACCATGTGGTGTGGATTTTCTGCATTTTTTATTCTCGGCACGTATTCCTTCAAGGAATTAAGTCCTAGAGGTACAGTAACATGCTCGGTCACTGGGGAGCGATATGTATCCTTGTTACTGAATAAAATTTTTCCGGATCTGCAATCACGTCAGTGCCTTTCATGCATAATTTTTATGCAAGATGGAGCTCCTCCACACATTAGCCTTCATGTTAAGAACGTTCACAAAAATCACTTTACAAAAGAACGTGTCATCAGCCGCCACTTTCCTATCGTGCGGCCTCCCCGATCCTCAGACCTCAACCCATACGACTTTTGCCTTTGGGGGCATGTGAAACATCTAGTCAGTCTTGATAAATCAAGAACTATACCTGATCTGAAAGCCAGCATTTCACGACATGTTTTCAGCATTTCCCCGGACACAATTCGGTCAACTGTAGAACATGCTATCTTACGATTTCAAATGGTAGCTGAAAATGATGGCCGTCATGTTGAACATGTCTTGTTGTAATAAATTTTTTTAACCATAGTAAATGTTGGCTAAATGTGTAATTCATCAAAAAACGCCCTCTGGTGGTGAAATTCTGAACTAATTTTTTTATTCACTCAAACAATTTCCTATCCCTTCAATATGTCCTAATATTGAAGGACCCCTATAAGACACAAAATTCCATAACTTTCTGAACAATAGTTTCTACTGTAGACAACTTTAAGGTTGGGAAGTTTAATTATGGGCACCCTGTATATATATATATATATATGTATATATATATATAATAAATAATTCATGTTTTTTTCTCAATTTTGAAATTTTTATTGATTATGTGTTATTACATACCCTGCAAAATAAACAAGGTGTTCCGTTAAATTTTCTGGTTTTACGAAATGTTCCATCGCAGGAAAAGTGTGAGAAACCCTTCTTTAACGCATGAAATTTCCTATATTTGCATGCATGGTATTTTTCTAAGATTAACGGAGTATCACTGGAGGTCCCGCAGACTTAACATGGTCTTGTAAATCCATGTCTCAGAGAACTCCCGTCAACTGGGGTATTTTTGGCTTTTGAGGGTAACTTTGGCCCAACAAACGTAAAAAGATTGCATGTGCTGTACTTAGACAAAGGAGAGTGATCATCACTTATTTATTGCAAGATCCAATAGGTGGCAGTACTGACTTGACTTTCTCATAATTTTGTCTTGTGGTTAATCAATTTACCACCTCTACAGTGCTACTCTATCGCATTTACAAGGAAAAGTTGGACAACAACAATATCTGTTTTAGTGATACCAAAGTGCCCTTGCAATAAATAAGTGATAATCACTCTCCTGTGTATAGATACAGCACATACAATCTGTTTTCGTTTGTTGGTCCAAAGTTACCGCTGTTGACGGTATTCAAATTAGAAAGAAGGCGTGATTCTCACGCTAACATATGGGATGTTATACGCCTTCTACATCTTTTATTTCATGCATTAAATCTACGGTACTAAATTTCTGCTATCAAATACTGCTATTCTGAGAAATTTAATATGATGCATTATTTGTTGTTGGCTACAGTGAGTACGTGATTAGTCATAGCATATCATTTTGCCGGGGGTGTTTACTTTAGCGTAAGTAACCATAATAACATGATTTGATATAAAATGAGACCGGACCGTTTAAGCTTTTGAGAATATTCTATGATGTTGAAGTTTAACTTTTACCACGTGTTTTTGGTGTGGGTAGATATGTATGTGAAGTCTTTAATTCAATAATCATCACCGCCATTTTCGCTTGTGCATGGTAATAACTTCTCGCCACCATGTAAAAACTCTGCAGATGTTTGAAAAGGAAGACTCTCTATGATTATCTGAAGAACTCACACTGGATTATAAATTTTCATTCTCCTATGTGATTTTTTTAGTTAGTTCTAGAACTTACTACCGTAAAGGGGAAAAAACTAGACCGCTGAATGTAAACTATTAGAACATTTAACAAACTCGTGCTCAGTGATTTTTCACTCCATAACACGTATAGACAGATATCTCAGATCACGTTCTACTTTGCTCCAAAACTGTGTTTCAGATACTAAAACTTCTAGGCGAGAGGACATAACTGGTGGTTTCTTTTTATGTTTTTTTTCATCGTTTCCAGACACATTATAGCACGTAAAAATAATTTTTAAAACTTATTATGTTCATTTTTTTCAAAAATACTCGGTTCATACTGCTATAAATAATTCAGGAAAAACAATTAAAACGCTTAAAAACAAAAGAGTTTCTTTAAAATTTCATATTAATCAAGAAATATTAATGAAGAGTTAAATTTTGCTCGCAGTCATGACTAAATGCACTGTCAGGGAACGTAGGGGACATGACACATCAGACTTTTCTTTCTGTTGGGCCATAAACTAGTATTATTCAACCTTTTTCATATAATAGTGCCCCCCAACTGGTAACAGTTTGGTGGTCTTTTAAGGGGACACATACCTTTTAAAGGCCAAAAGACTCCACAAACGTATCCCTACTTTCATTCAACATTAGTTACTAAAAATATTTATTCAGATATATGAAAATTTCAAGGTGAGTTAAACACTCTTGCTTCATTATAAATAGGGCTCTCAGTTTTATCTAGCTTGAAGGGAAATTTTTAATTGTTTAAAATTTTAACCATTGTTTTTTTCATTGTTATGCCATTTTGCACATGATATCACCAAACAGTTGGCTAGAATACCCTGAAATTTTATACACGGGCAATATAAACAAGTATCATTAAAATGACCTACTATTATGTCATTCCTGCCATAAAAATTTTAATTACAGCAAGATTTATCAAATTTGTTTTCGAAATTTAAAATTTTTTTTAAAAAAAACCTTTTTTTTCTATGAAGAATTTTGATTTCTTAGTAGTTCATTTTAAAGATATATTACACAACATAATTTTAAAACTGAAAAATTATGTATATTCATTAATATACGGATGCAAGTCTGGGCGCGTTACCATAATAATGAAAAAAAACTACGGTTGAAATTAAAAAAATTAAAATATTTATCCTCAATGTAGAAAAAATTGAAAGCCATATTTATAAAAAGAAAAATTGTTTAACTCGCAGTAAGATTTTCATATTTCTGAATAAATTATTTTAGTAACTACTGATGGTTAAAAATAGGGATATGTTTGTCTAGTCTCTTTGCCTTTAAAAGGTATGTATCCCCTTAACATTCCAGTCCGGCTGCATTTTGCAAACTGCTAAATGACATCGAACGAACGTGGTGGAAAGATATGTTTTTTACCAGTTTTGTTGGACCATTACATTTCAGATCTCAAACAATCTCAACATCGGGAGTTATTTTACACTTTCGATATCGTGGCCAGTTCGGTGAGGACCCTTTCACTTTCCAGTCCGATAACGCAACCACCCATATATCGTGGACAGAACAACGGTAGTTTGGCGTTACAAACACACAAGAACTACACAGACCCTCTACGAACTCATCATACGCCCATTGAATGCATTTGGGGGAAATTGAATACGAGTCCGCGAAAGTTTTTTGGGATGCATAGAAGAAAAAATCCCTCATAGCGCATATAGATTGGTGCAGAGTTCTCTGCCTGCAGACCTCCGACTCCTGTCATCACATTAGTCACGGTAACATTAGACACGGTATTTAGAACCACCCCCATTCCCGCCCCCAAGGTTTCTTTGATGTGGTGTCTCTCCCGACCCCGCTCGACGCCATTTGAACCGCTGACCCCCGCCCTTTCTTTGATGGACCGCCAGAGGAGGCGATCCAAGCATTGTACAGAGTACAGAGTGAACATAAATCACTGGATTCCCCAAGGCACAGGCAGAGAACTCTGCACCAATGTATATGCACCATCAGAGGTGATTAAAGATTTAGCGTTTCTCCTTCCCAGCAGAGAACAGACTACCGTTGAGTGAATAAGGGGGCATACGGTTTGTAAATATCTCACTGGTGGAATAAACTAGAAGCTATTTTCCTGCTTACTTCTGATCACGTAATGGAAATTATTTCTATCCATTTATCACCTCTCTTAAAACAAGCAGTTTCATCCCCCGTCAGTCTGTATGATGGCGATTAATTTCTGATAACTGTCAATATTTCTTTTCTTATTTGCATCCGTGTTTTTAGCTCGTGTTTTTTTTCCGGAACAAAACAAAGGAAGTGAAAGGATATTGTTGAGGAACGATGAAGGCAATTTTTAATAGAAAGGACGTTTTTATCATATCTGTTGACATAATATTTAACTAACACATTAAACCGTGCTATGAATTATTAAATTTCCTCCAATACACGCTTAATAAAGTAAAAATAATTTTAAATAATTAAATCTGATTTTAAAACCAAGTTGCAAGCTTTCGAAATATGGCCTTATTAGGATGTAGCTGCAAAATTGCCGATAACAACGGAATCTTCTAAAATATCAGACAGAATGTCTTTTTTACGAATCCAAAAAATAAAATAAGGGAGTTGTACCCTCTTGTAAAATGCACGACAGGAACACAACTCTTTTTATATCGAGTCTCCATCAATTAACTAAGAGAGGGATGCCCCAGTCTGAAGCAACAAGGATTTCTAAGGCCATTACGCAATTACTGAAAGCAGACGCATCGCAGTCTATTGTTCCTTTTTGGTCCCTGATAGCCAGAAACAAAGGCATGATTCTTCATTCATTGTCTCCGGCTTACTTGGATCTAATTTATATCGTCGTTTCCTCATCGCGTTGTTTCTCTTGGCTGGCGGTATGTATGAACCATTCTAATCACGTCTGTGAGATACACTGCATGTTTATGTGTATGGCATAACTATTACTACGCACAACATACGTGTATGCGACATGCCACGAACGGAAAGGAAAAAGTCCTGAGCACCGGCGTAATAATAAGCCAAGAAATCACAGGAAAGAAATAGACTTTTGATTGTAAACGAAAGACAGCCGAGAAGACAGTTATATGTAACGGGGGATTGCAGAAAATCAAAAGTTTGGTTATACCCTCTGTAAAATTCGAATTAAAAGAGACGGATTTTTAAACTACAAGACTAAAAACACCTTTTATTTTTCAATAATCGAAGGTAGTGATTCCCAACCTTTTTATATTTGAGTACCATCTGAGAACTTTGTAGGGTCGGGGTGTACCACTGGTTATGTTATAATTTTTTTGAGGGGGGTCGAATAAATTCTATACACATATGAATAACTTTACAAAATTTATTTAAATATAAACGAAACAAAATACAGTGGTACCTCCACTTGCGAGTGTCTCAACTTACGAGTTTTTAGAGATACGAGCATTCTCTCAGTAGATTTTTTGCTTCGAGTTGCGATCTAAAATTCGGGTTACGAGCAAGCTTCAGATATTCCACCGCTAGTTTGAGCAGTGAATGCCATGTTACGTGCTCATCAAATGAGAACACAAGAAGCATATAATATTTACAACCTTTATATACAATTATTATACAATTGTATGCATATTATTCTGAGATTACTATCCAGTCTTAAACCAAGAGATTAACACTGAACAATTACCAACCGGGGCAGTTTGCTCTGTCCAAACTTAAGTAGAACTCCGAAACCGAACAGCGCCCAACCTCTCTCGCTGAGAGATAGCTTCAATTCCCTCCCCCACACTGAAACTCCCCATGGGGTCTAAGGGATGGGATGACCTTGGTCCTAGGATCGCAAGTTCTCCCCCTTCTAAGGATTCTGAGAAAGCGTTCTTCGGATTCTCAGAAAGAAGAATCTGGACATTACAGCCACAGTGATCGATGCAACAATCGTCAAGTCTAACTCGTTCATTTTAAGAGAGTAGCTGGTAATAAAAGCGAAAGTGAGGAAAGCGGGGCGAAAAGGTCAAAAATCCTTGAATAAGATTTAATTTTTCAGTTCAGCCTTTCTCCTCCTCTTCCATCAGCATCTTCATGTCTGATTTCTAAGGTAAATGTTGTTCATTACACTTAATAAAACAAATTTATTGCAGTACATTCTATTGTATTGCGATTTTATACAATGTTCGTCGTTTATAAGCACATTTTTCTTATTTGTTTTGGGGGAACATGGAACGAATTATCGCATTTCCATTCATTTCAATGGGGAAAATTGATTCTAGATACGAGTATTTCGAGTTACGAGTTCTGTTATGGAACGAATTAAACTCGGTAAGTCGTGGTACCACTGTACAGAAAATAAATCTGTAAAACTAGAAAATAATGTTTATACATAATTGTTATTAACGAACGGCACATACAATTTACCAACACTGAAATGTCTTTACTAGGAGGCTTAACTAACTGCTGCTTATGCTTACTTCTTATTAGAGCTTCTCTGTCAGGTTCAGTAATAGACAGGAAACACGCGCCACTACTGATTGCAGAGCGTACAGGCAATGAAACTAGCGCATTGTACTTATACATTGTCCATTGAATATTATACATTGTACATAAGAACATTATACATAATGTACTTAAATATTGTACACTAGAAGGTAACCCGTCATTTTGACGTCATAATACTAATAATGACGTCATAATGGATAAAGTATATGCAAGTTAAAAATATCCCGAAATATCTAACAATATTGCATTTAATCCACACATTGTCAAAGCAAACCCTTTCATTATTTTTTTATTTATGTAGTTTTTCATTCGATTGGAGTAGTAGACTGACATCCAGTTTTTTACAGCTCACTACGCGATATGAATACTTGAGCTACTTGATTCATTCGCATTCAAGTTTGTTTACTTTCAGAATTCATCGCAAAAGTAAACAGATTTTTAAAAACTGTTAAATATAGAGCTAAAAGCATCCAATTTGTTTTAGTTCGGAATATTTTATAGAAAAATAGGCTGAACAAACGTGATTTGATGGAGACGATATTAGTTTTTAGGTAAGAAAAAATTCTGATCCACATCTGAAATTGAAATTAAGCCTAACCGGCTATTTGTTTACTGAGGGCTTCAACTGAAAGATGGGTACAGCCCGGAAGTGTTATACAGAGACAACGGCTATTATATATATAATTATTGAACCCTTCTGCGTACCGCTTGAAATGTTCTCGATTACCACCGGTTGGAAACCACTCATCTAAGGGATGATGTATTAGCAGTGGAGACGGGAAATAAGACTTAACATTACATACACGCACGTACGCATTTGCGGAGAATTGAACTTCAGAAGCGTATCAAATTCTTAAAAAACATATTTTTAATTTCCTTGGTTTAACACATACTAGAGCATTTAGCCCTAAATAACACTCATCACAAGTTTTCTATTATTGGTGACATTGTAAGGTACAACATTTTGATGTTCATGCTGTTTACTGTCTATGTGTACCTTGCTTTGATCTCGGAAAAATTTTCTTAATTTTTAATCTTTAAAAGCATATATCAAATTCCTTGAAATGGACATCTATTAAATTTTGAACAGCTAAATAGCTAGAAGTTATATTTTCATTGGAGTGTCTTCAGTATTTTTCATTCAGTCCAAGAAAATTCTGAAAATATTTTCCCTGAAGGAAATATAACCTCGACAAGATTTTTTTTTTGTTCTTTAAAGTGATTTAAATTTTGCAAACAACATTTTTATACATACTGAAGACAAATATCTCCAGACCTTTCCTATGTACAAGAGTGGAAAAGGATATGGAAACTGAGATATTAGGATCGACATATATATCAAAAACTAAATATCATTTCAATTTTGCCTTTAAATTTTTTTAAAAACAAAATTTGAAATTGGTCAAATATTTTTTATATGCTTGATAATAAATAAAACACATTTTAGAAGACAATAACGATGAAATAGTTGTAAATAAAAAATTTCGCTTGTAGTGCATTTGTTCGACACCCTCTTCCTAGTTTATTGTGAAGACATTGATATACGTGATTAACCATTTCATTGCGTGGGTGGGATAGCATGTACCCAAGAATACGGGTCAAAAAATAAATGAATATATATATCTATATATATAAAAGAGATCGTCTGTTTGTTTGTCCGCTATAGAATCATAGACTGTTTCACCCACCGGGACCAAATTCGGCACAGTTAATGTTTAGGACCCGAGAAACTTAAATCAGGAAAAACGAAATTTGGGGCTCAATTAGTTTTTTTTAAATTAATGTTTTCATAATTTTTGTGCCTGTAAGAGATGCGCGACCACCTGTGGAGCCCCTTTACCACAGCCAGCTGCGTTAAGAGAGATGGTTTGGGGGGGTGACGGGGGAGTCAAATTCCAATGCGCGGAAGGAAGAGGGTTGGGAATGACCTTTGACCCTGGCTCCCCAAATAAACACAACTGGTCAAATGAACATGAAGAGCGGGGGTGTAGCCCAGTATTTTTTTTGATGGAATGCATGAAAAATTTTATATCTATATATCTACCCGGGCAACGCTGGGCAATAATGCTAGTATATATATAAATAAATATATATATATGAAATGACCCGAATTCGGTAATCCATTGAAGAAACACAATCGAGGCCGAAATTAAATGCAATAACAAATCACAAAAAACAACTGAAGTCTATTCCATGAAAACAGCAACATGTCACTCGCATCGAAGCCAACCCGCGTCCCTCGTTGCGCGCGAATATAGAATTAGGTCAAAGAGGGGTTGCCAGGAATTGGCGGAGAGAGTTAGTATGTGGGAAAGCGGAGCATCTCACCAAGGTGTCAGAAAGTTACCACATTTAGAAAGAAAATTCAGATAGGGAGATTTAAGATTATTAATAATATTATCACAGAATATCCCCCCACCCATCTAAAATGGATTGGAGCCGTGGCCGTTGACTCCAAGACATTCCAGATAGTGAGAACATGAAAATTAGTAGTAGGAATATTAGGTGGAAATTGGCTCGAAAATTGCAAATCGTTTATGTTCAAAAATACAATTGAAAGACATAATAGTATGAAAAATGGCATAATTTTAGAAACAAATATCTGGAGTAAAATAAAAATGGAATGATACACCTAAATGAAAACACTAATAACAACAGATGTAAAGATGTTCCAAATACAAATACAATAAAAAAATGTGCATGTCTCAGTTCCTGACATATGTATCACAGTCTTTGAAAAGTTTTCGGTGTCTTGGACGGGCTCACTTTTAAATAGTTATAAAAACACAAAAGTTATTTTTTTCCACAGTTTTTAGTCTTTGAGTATGGTTTAGTTCTTTTGGAGATCTGCTGGGTTGTAGTCACTTTTGTGAAAAATAATGTTCTTGGTTGTTTATTGTTACGTTTCTCATTGGTTAGTCACCTTTTCTTTACAAAAAACACTTTATATATATATTTTTTTATCATTGGTTTTCAGTTTCAATTTCTCTCTTGATTATGCAAACAAAAATATTAAAATGTTCTTTCAGCAATTATTAGAATAAATTAACCAAATACTGTCAAAATGTAACTTTCAACATCAATACCAAATGTCTGGTGCCTGATGTTGCAAAAATTCGAACAAAAATACAAATTCCAACAATTGACACTAACCTTCAATTATTGTGAAGCAGAAAAAAATAAAGACAATACAAACATAAATTTGAGGTATGTGACCTGTCGTGAGTACATCCTCGTGAGCGTTTATCAAAGGGAAGGTGCTTCCAACCTGAAACTCAAGTTCTTCAAAATTAACTAGGAGGGCGATAAGACAGGAATGCTAAAATAGAAAGATTAAGGATAGCTGAATGATTTACAAATTTGAGACTTATTCGTGGTGTAGTTTGAACTTCTCAGGTGAATAGTAAAATCTCAGTTTTGATGAATGTAAGATTTCAGTGGGTTTTTTGGTGTGGTAATTTTCTTTATCAATTTCACTACTTAAATTTAATATTTTTACGATTTCTCATTTTCTTTGAAAATATTTCGTAATATCATCATTATTTTCATTAAATTTTAACCCTGCAAATTCACTAAAGATGGTTATGGTAGGAGTGAAGAAATTTTCTTTTAACACGAATACTAATTCTGTAAAATTATTAATTTGTTAACAATTTTGAATATATTTAGTGCTTTTCCTTTTGCAAATCGTGATTTTTTTTAAAATTTCCATTCGTTGTCTTTGCTTCCTTCAGTACATTTTTTATTAAAATAGGATAGCCGTGAATCTATATATATATAGTGCCATCTGCAAAGGACACAGTGTTAATCTCAGTCCCAGCATTCGGGATTCTAAAAGAATTGTCATGTTCTACATGTACTTTTACAGTGGTCATTTTGCTTTACAATACTAGAAATTACAAAAAATAATATAATTACTGACCTGCTTACAACACCAACTTTTGTAAGCACAAAATAAAATACTTTACTAAATGAGAAAATTTTTGAGAGTAAAAACACTTTGACGGTGATCTTCGTGTTGAAATATAGCTTATTAAAGCTTTTCGCGATTTCTCTGTGCAGCGTTCTGCGTGCACACAGGAAATCATTGTAAATATCTTGAAAATAAATTTGTTGATGATTATCGCGCACACACAAAAATTTGAAATACTTCTTGGAGACTTAGTGTTGATTACGGATGTATCAGCACCAGTAACTTTCTTCTTTCGAGATGGCGACCCGAATTGGGTCATCTCTTGAAGAAACACATTCGAGGCCGAAATTAAATGCAATAACAATTCGCAAAGAACAACTGAAGTTTATTCCAGGAAAACAGCAACATGTTACTCGCATCGAAGCCAACCCGCGTCCCTCGTTGCGCGCGAATATAGAATTAGGCCAAAGAGGGGTTGCCGGGAATTGGCGGAGAGAGTTAGTATATGGAAAGGCGGAGCATCCCGTCAAGGTGTCAGAAGGTTACCACATTTAGAAAGAAAGTTCAGAGAAGGGCAAGTAAAGATTATTAATTATATTATCACACAAACACACACACACACACACACACATATATATACATATATATATATATAATATATATTAATATATATATATATATATATATGCATATATAAACAAGGTGCGCCCATAAAGTAGCCGGACATTTTTTTATAAATAAGAAAAATATTACTAACCTTCAAATAAATTTATCTCCTTCAAAATAATGACCAAAGGAGTCTATAGAATTTGTCCAACGTTTCTTCAAGTCATCGAAACACTGTTTACAGGCGTTGGGACTAACCGTTCGCAAAATACACGTAACATTTGATTTAATATCCCAGACGTTTTCAAATCTCTGTCCTTTCATGGCCGTCTTAATCTTCGGATAAAGGAAAAAATCAGCTTGCGATAAGTCGGAAGAATATGGTGGGTGATTTATCACTGTAATTGAATGCGTAGCAAGATATTGTTGTACAGAAATTGCTGTAGGGGGCCTAGCATTATCATGTAAAAGAAACCATTGCCCAGAATCAAACAGTTCCTCCCTAACTCGCCTTATCCTGTTTCTTAATCGAAAATGCACCTCCTTGTAAAAATACTGATTAATTGTTTGATTTGCAGAAACAAATTCGTTCTTAATAAGTCCTTTGTAATAAAAAAATGCAACATTCATGAAAGGACAGAGATTTGAAAATGACTCGGATATTAAATCAAATGTTAGATGTATTTTGAGAACGGTTGGTTCCAGTGCCTATAAACAATGTTTCGATGACTCGAAGAAACGTTGGAAAAATTGTATAGACTCCTTTGGTGATAATTTTTAAGGAGGTAAATTTATTCGAAGGTGAGTAATATTTTTCTTATTTATAAAAAATTGTCCGTTTACTTTATGGGTGCACCTTGTATATATATATATATATATATATATATATATATATATATATATATATATATATATATATATATATATATACAGTAACCACCGCTTATAGTGATCACTGGTTATAAGAATCAATATCGCGAAAAAAAAACAAATGAATTATTTCCATGTTAAAATTTTCGCTTCAAAGAATCAATCCACCGGTTTTAAGAATCAGTTTACACTCTTCGCTTTCCTTTCATTTTTCCAAAAAAGCTACTTAAACCCTCAAAAGGCACGAAGTTCTTACTTTTTTTTTTTAAGAAAGATTGATAAGATGGGATGGAATACAGTCGTAAAATTCACCCCTTTCTTTATTAGACATAACATAATAGTTTCCCCTTAAACACTTTACCACAACACTGTCCTATTAGCTTGACCAGGGGGCAACTTTACCCGTCCGAGTAAATCTTTGTCTGAGACTATAAGTATTGAAAGAGGTATAAACAGCCTTCTGAAAACTTCATTACGTCAAACTACCGTAGAAAACTTTTTCTTGCTCCCTTCCTGTAGTTGAAATGTTAAAACTGTTAAGCAGGTATGTTCAACTTGTAACAAATATTGTATTTTTTTCTTCTCTTACTATAATCATGTGTATCTACTTATAGGTCTAAAAATTAAGTTTTATTTTTAAAACTATAAAAATTAATTTTAATAAAAGATAGTTAATGTAAATTAAAGAGTATTTTATGGTAAATTATCTAATATATGTATATATAGGTGTGTGTGTTCCTGTCCAAAAACTTAAATTTCGGTTATAAGAATCAACCGCTTATAAGAATCAAAAACAGTAATAACAAACGTGATTCTTATAAGCGGAAATCACTGTATATATATATATATATATATATATATATATATATATATATATATATATATATATATATATATATATATATAAGTAAATATTCATATATGTATATATATATATATATATATAAATATAAATAAATATACATATATGTATATATATATATATATATATATATATGTGTGTGTGTGTGTGTATATATATATATATATATATATCCCCTTAATGGCCGTTCTTACAAAGGGGGTATGAAATTTCCCGTTCTTAAGAGGGAATTGGGAAAATGAGCTCCGAAAGCTAAAGGTTAAAATTATAATTTTTAAATGAAATACCACTTTATCACAACGTAATTACGATTTTTTTCAAGAAATAGTTTAATACTGCTGAAAACATTCACAATAGCCTTAAAAAAACAGTAAATATTCTTTGAAAGGGCATCCAATAATTCCGTGCGCCCCACAGGATTGAATTTTCCCTCATTTTTGAATGTCTCGTTCGTGACGTCTAACTTATTCGAAAACTCAGACAACTGAATGGGAAAAATCCGGAATCGAGAATGCAAACAAACAGCACGGTGCATTTCGGAGGCTCGTGCCATATGGCTTTTTGCTCGAGGTAGATAGACATCGTACGAAAGCAAGATTACTGATAACATTAAACTTCTCTGTTTCTCGATGGTTTCATGAAGAAATGCGTTTCTTCCAGAAAGTTTTCGCAGTTGGAGGCTTATTTTTTGCTTTTTACCAGCATCGCTAGAGTCCAAGTTCTAGCAATGATTGTTCAGTACCTTGATTTTTTTTAGAAAAGTTTTGAGTATTAAACGGAAAAGAAAGAATCGCGAGTTGGTGATTCAATAGTTATGACCTCTGTTACAGGAAGGAGGGAAATTTTACTTTGGGATTTTAGGCCATGAGATCTTAAATTCCTAATAACTGGTAGATATCCAAATAGAGGCATTTAAAATATTGCACATAAATCGAATGAAGTGTTTAAAATAATTTAAGTTTTATAAGGAAAAATAGAAGTACGAGAGGAAACTAAAAATAATTAATCGGCCAAATTCAAAGGCATCATTTGAGAGCTTTTTTCTGAGGAACAGAGCCATTTTACTGACTGGTAAATGTCAAGTCGAATTTTGATTGACTTGAATAGGGAATTTTTAGATAAATTTTGCATTTTCTGACAGATTTCGACGTCTGATATCGGCTGTGCATGTCTCTTTTGATCTTATGACTCATTGCATATTGCTATGAATCGAAAAAAGGTCGATCAACGTCGATTCTGATTTTTGTGTAGCAAAATTGACTCAGTTTCATCAGCCGACCGAACTACGCCTTTCTTCTTAGATTGTTTATGAAATCCCCTACAGGATCTTCTCCTAAAATTTTTAGAGAATGTCAGGTAAATAACGTTCGGAAGTTCAAATTTCCATAGTGGTTCATAGTTCCAAAGTGCAGAATTGTTTTCTACTCCATTTTTTGGGGCACACTATAGGTGAAACAACACTGCTTCATATGACTAAAAAAAGAAACCTGTGTCCTCCAAACATCGGAACCTGGACTGTCTTTCAACTCCACCAAGTCAATTGTTAAGAAAGGCTTCAGTGATTCTTTATTCCAGAAACTCACAAACAGAAATAATAGTAAATCCTGGTTCAGACAGATTCATGAAGTACCTGAATGGCCCAGAAAGAAATCAGTTGCAATGATTTGGAAAAGAAAAGGCAAAACCTTTGTGCTCGAGGAATAAACAGGAAATCCAACGTAAATAAAGCACAAATAGCAGAAAGGTGCAATTTTGCATACGGCCATTTCGAAGCTGCAAAAGAGCCTCTTCATAAGTGCAAAGAACTTAGTGGCAGCTCAAAAAGCCGAAAATTTGTGTTTTCGGCTTTGGATGGTAAGTATGATATCATGAGGGTAGATTTTGAAGGTTCAAGGGGTTTGTACTTGAGGAATAGGTTATGGTAAACAGGAATAAGCGTTATTGTTAAATATGAAAACTGCGTGGTGTACAGTTGCATTAGTCATCAGGGCAAATATTCAAATGAATTACTTGTCAACATTTCACACAATGTCTTAAATTAATCCCTGGAAAATACTGTTATTAAGTAATTCGACCAAATATAGCTAATTTATAATACATCTTTCTTTTCGCACCTTTATGTGGACTTGTTCTCACTAATTATGCAGCTGTATCAAATGGATCAGTGGAGATTGTAGGATTTTAGCGTCTACTTCTGGCACACTTTCGGAATTTTCAATCCCGTCAAGTATTATGAAGTAATTCAACCAAATATGGCTAATTTATAATATTAATACTCCTCTTTTCCGCTCAAGTGAACTCCCATATCCCAAAAAGGAAGTCCATCATTTATGAGACTCGTAGTGCTTTTTTGTGAGCACTTAGGTAAATAAATAAAGCTCCCCATAAGAAGAACTTGGGTGGAAGCGATGAGGTAATAAATATGCTGATTCGCAACAGGGAATTGCAACGAAAGAGACAGTATAAAGTGGAAACCTCCAAATATTCCATCCTTGTAGGGTAGTGGACTAATCCAAGTACTTCTGACAATTCTGAGGATATTCGAAAACGAAAATCACAGTTTTCTTTTGACTTGGCATATAATATGATTAATTTTTTCAAATTGCTGTAACTGTCTATAATATGCACAATTTTCGAATTGCTGTAACTATCAACATTGGACTATTGTTGTAGATTTAATGAATTATGTAATAAATACTAAAGAATATAAACTTTCTTTATCGAATACAGATAAATCATCTTTAGTAGCTTATTCAGATGCCAATTGGGGTAGTCACATCACTAACATATATTCTACATCTGGATATGTAATGTGTTTTGCTCGTATTCCTTTTAGTTGGAGATGTAATACGCAAAAATCCATCGCTTTAAGTAGCATGGAATCTGAATTCATCGCAATGACAGAGACTGTCAGAGAACTTTTATGGTTTGCTATAATATATAATGAATTAAATGTACTTGTAAAAATTAATTGTCCTATTTTCTATTGTGACAACCAGTCAGCTATTTATTATTGTAAAAATAGTGTAGAAAACTTTAAGACGAAACATATAGACATACGCTTTAAGTTTATAAAAAAACTGCTTAATGGAAGAAAATTTGAACTGCATTTTGAAAATGGTAAAAAGAACTTAGCAGATTTCCTGACAAAAGCTCTAGCAGCTAATGAATTTGAAAAAGTTGTGAATAAACTTTTTAGTGTATGACCGATGGGGCCGAGTGTTGGAATTAACCTTTATTTTCGGTCATACCAATAACTTTAACTTTCAAATTCCTATTACTATGCAATAATAGCTGATTGGTTGAGACTCAGAATGATGTCTGATTGTACTACATATATGGAAGTTAACATGTAATTTTTTTAGATGGTTCGGTGTATGTTAAACTGATGTTTATTTTATTACATTTTTAAAGACGAGATGTCTTCATCATTAAAGCATTTATTTTACTCTGCGTTTTTTTCCATTGAGCCCTTTACAGTCAAACTTGGCTGACAACAATATATATATATATATATATATATATATATATATATATATATATATATATATATATATATATATATATATATATATATATATATATATATATATCATATTGGTTTAGTTTAGACCACCATGGTCAACTTTTCTACACAAGGGCTAATTATACTAATTCTGCCGTTGCCTGCAATTTAAAGCTGATTTCGAACGGATACAAACCCCCATGCCACCACTGGGATTCGAACCTATAGGCCCTGGACCGAATTCCCAATGCCAGGGTCGCTCTCTCTCTCTCTCTATATATATATACAGTAACCACCGCTTATAGTGATTAGTGGTTATAAGAATCAACCGTTTATAAGAATCAATATCGTGAAAACAAAATCAAATGTATTATTTCCATGTTAAAATTTTCGCTTTAAAGAATCAATCCACCGGTTTTAAGAATCAGTTTACACTCTTCGCTTTCCTTTCATTTTTCCAAAAAAGCCACTTAAACCCTCAAAAGGCACGAAGTTCTTTCTTTTTTTTTTAAAAAAAAAAGAAAGATTGATAAGATGGGATGGAATATAGTCGTAAAATTCATCCCTTTCTTTGTTAGACATAACATAATAGTTTCCCCTTAAACGCTTTAGCACAACACTGTCCTATTAGCTTGACCCAGGGGCATCTTTATTCGTCCGGGTCCAATTTCACTTTTCTCCACTGACAAACAAATATAGGGACTCTTTTTTTCCCACCTCCCACATCCTAGTTGCGGCTTCCTGGACCCTGAAACACATAAATCTTCGGCGAAGTGTCCACTATCACTTAGGCAAACGTGACATTAGTAGATTCAGCACTTTATCAAACCGTGAAACGTAAGCTAGATTGTGAATCTTCGTCTGAGACTATTAGTATTGAAAGAGGTAAAAACAGCCTCCTGAAAACTTCATTACGTCAAACTACCATAGAAAACTTTTTCTTTCTCCCTTCCTGTAGTTGAAATGTTAAAACTGTTAAGCAGGTATGTGGTGACAAATATTGGATTTTTTTCTTCTCTAACTATAATTATGTGTATCTACTTATAGGTCTAGAAATTAAGTTGTATTTTTAAAATTATAAAAAATAATTTTAATAAAAGATAATTAACGTAAATTAAAGAGTATTTTATGGTAAATTATCTAATATATGTATATATAGGTGTGTGTGTGTGCCTGTGCCTGTGCAAAAATCTAATTTTCGGCTATAACAATCAACCACATATAAGAATCAAAAACAGTAATAACAAACGTGATTCTTATAAGCGGAAATCACTGTATATATATATATATATATATATATATATGTGTGTGTGTGTGTGTGTGTGTGTGTGTGTGTGTAAGTAAGTAAACAAAAATTACAATCTAAGTAGCAAATACAGAAGGTGAAATTCAACGCACTTTCTATTTTAATATTATTGGATTATAATAATTTTCAGCGTACTACAAAACAAGCTAAAAATATGTCCTTTCAGTCGACTCACGTAGAATTAAGCTTGTTTGTATATTGGTGAAAAATACTTCGGAGGAATTAGCGGATTAAATTCAGACTGATAGTCATTAATAACCATAAATGCTTCCCGCTAGTTTCATTAATTTTAAGCACGTCAAAATCTCATCTACATCCTCTGCCTCCTTAGAAAACTTTTTTCCCTTTCATGTAGTGAAAAGTGTGTATTTCGGTTCTCTTCACATCTGATTAACATCAACTTTCTTTAGAAATCGAGAAAACACCTCGGAGGCCTTCATTGCTGTTTAAAATTTGTCGCTTCTCTGATGTTTGATGGTGATACGGTTAGAAAAATATTCATCCCTTTTGAGCTATTTTAATGATTACATTGAAAGAGAGACATTAGTTAAAAGTCAGAGAAAGCATAAGCGTTAAAACAAAAATCTTTTTTTTTTTTTTGTATCTGCAAATGCCAAAGTTTGTTTTTTAATTTCTCTTGAGTCAAATTTCTTTATATGGATTTACCTTTATCTTTATTTTCACCGTGGACGGGCTTTTAGACTATGCTGATAAAAAAGGCTATGCTATGCTTTACTTACATTTTAATTCCGAAATTGTTAAAATATTTTAGTATTTACCCTTTTTTTCCCCTCCAGTATACAATGTATTCAAGATTATCCAGATTAACGGAGGGGAAAAGTAGAACGAATCATCGAAAAACATAAATTACCCGATTTCTGTTGAATTACATTGTATTTTCGAAATATAATGGTACATTTGCTTTTCTATTTCATAATTTATATTTATGCATGTAATCCGCATTTTTTTTGTTGGTTTTACCGAATGCTTGTATCCTTTAAAGTAGGATTACGTTCCTCCATAACGGTCCTACCGAACGCAAAATTTTAGACACTAAATCCGTTCGTCGTCGCGAGTCATAATTTTGGCAGCGCGCCAAACCCAGTGTATATTCCCAAGTAACACAAAACCGTTGGCAAGTCGTTGGCCAACCACTTTCGGGCATGGTTGGCCAACGGTGGTTTTTGGCCGTTGGCGCGAGGTTGGCCCAACGGTTTGCGTTCAGTTGGCCCAACGGTTGGCGTTCAGTTGGCCCAACGGTTGGCATTCAGTTGGCCCAACCATTGGATTTACAGGATTTGGCAGTTGGCGTTCTGTTGGCCCAACGGTGGGATTTGTAGGGAAACGGTTGGCGTTCTGTTGGCCCAACGGTGGATTTGTAGGGAAACGGTTGGCGTTCTGTTGGCCCAACGGTTGGATTTGTAGGGAAACGGTTGGCGTTCTGTTGGCCCAACGGTTGGATTTAAATGATTTGGCCGTTGGCACGAGGTTGGTCAACAGTAGGCATTCAGTTGGCCCAACAGTCAACTTTGTAGGTAAGCCTACATTAAATTTATTTAGGGCTATTATGCATTTTTCAACCCAGCCAGCAACTCTTTGTTCATCAGGCCAACAGTCAAACTATCCAAGGGCCAATAGTTTTGACATTTTGCTATTTTTCAGCAGATCGTTTACAAAGAGGATTTCCCCTTTTTAAACAGTTTATTAAGTTCTAGTATTTAGCCACAAATAATTTATATAAAAATAGTATATTCGAAATTCTATTTTGAATATATGAAATAGGATATTAAAGTATATTTATATAAAAATAGTGTATTCAAAAATGCTTTTTTGAATATACAAAAAGGGAAATCCCCATTGTAAACGGTCTGCTGAAAATTAGCAAAATGTCAAACTATTGACCCTTGAATAGTTTGAAAATTGGCCCAATGAACAAAGAGTTGTTGGCTGGGTTGAAAAATGTATAACTCTTTTCCCCAAAAAGTAGTCTGAAAACTGCAAAATTCACTCTTTTATGAAATCAAAAAGTTTCCATAGTTAAATATTAAAATGTACAAAAAACAACAATACATTTTAATTTTAATGTTATTTTTAACAGTTTATATTTTGCTTGACATTGTTTATATAAAGTGTTTTGTTTTAAACACTTTATATCTTTTTAAAGAGAATAAATCTTATAGATTATATACTTAGTGATATTATAAATCTCATGTCACTATATATATATATACAATTTATAATATCAATGCTACCTGTTGTTTTAATCGGTCACTTTACTACATATATAAATTTTTTTAAATAAACACCTTTCCATTATAATCAACTGGTGTCAAATTGCACACTCATGCTGAGTTAATATGACAAATACTTTTTGTAAGATTACCTTTATATAAATATTTTTTTCATTATATATATATATATATATATTTATAAACACTTTATCTTCCGATTTGTCTTCAGGTCTGATACAATATATACAACTGAGGTCTGATTTTTTTAAAACTTTCCATAAAACTTTTATATCAATTTTGGACTTACCTTGTTTAATATTTTAAAACAGCATCTTAATAAAGCATGTTATAGTAATTTTAATAAAACACAACTTTTCATCAATTTTTTTTATTTTAACAAAAAATTTAATAAAAATTTAATTTTACATTGTCAGAAATACACAGTTCTTTTATCTCTCCCTCCTTCTCTGTCTTTCGAAAAATGGAAAAATCCCTTTATTAAGTCTTCAACAAATTTTTCCGTTATGACTTCTCCCTGGTAAGCCAGTCCGACAGAAGCTGTTAATATAAAAATAAATTAGTACAGTAAATGAGTCAAAAGAAAAATAGCTATATATGCACCAAACAGTCAAACAAAAATGCCTGATTAAGTTAGTTTTTTTAATTTTTTAGAAACAAGTTAACTTATTATGAAATCTAACCCTAGCATTTACTTCATAATCAAAAATTTCTTCATGTTGCATGAACTTGTCTTAACTATATATATATATACAATTTATAATATCAATGCTTCAGGTATGTATCAGTAAAGGTTTATTTATTTGCTAAATTATCAAAGTACAAAATAAAACAACAATTTCAAATATGCAAACTAAATTAACACCAGAGGCAAATTAGTCACTGCACAGATCTTTAATAATTTTAGTACATATTTATTTACATGAATATATCAACTCTCTGAAAACTTACTTAAAATTTAGACATGAAAAATTAAAATATCAAGAGCTATTGGCAGAAATTTCTTTACAATATAGGAACTAATCATCTTAAACTGCTTGTATGTATTTAGCAAAGTTTATTTTCATAAATTAACAGAGCAGAAAATTAAAGAATAATTTGAAATATTTGAACCAAATTAAAATTAGAAAAATAAGACATTGTAGTATATGATAGATAAGATTAATTTCCACATACATTTTACCAATACAACATTGAAAAAATTAAGGTGAAATTTTCCTTCTCTTATAACCACACAGTAAACAATATTTTCTCAGTAAAAGTCAAATTAATTCTGTAGCATCAAAAGCCCAACAGTTTGTAAATGTATGTTTGTCAACACAAAGCTTTTTATTAGCACAATATCTTTAAAAAAAAACCAACACTTTAATAATTTTAGACAATATTTATAACTCCACGAATATAAAAAAAAATTACAAATTTTGTACAAAATATCAAACCTACTAATGCCTTTCTATCTACTGAACATCACAGTATCTATATATTTAAGTTGCTAAGCCAGACCGATTCTTTGGGCTGTCTGGGAGAGAAAACTACTGCATCAATTTATTTCATTTTGGTCTTAAAAAAAAGATTTTAATCTATAGATGTGTCAAATATGGTTTTTGTAACCATAATCTCTATTAATTAGCGATAATTTATAATCTAAAATTGTTTTCTGTACATGCTCAGCGACATGTTTAAATCTGGTTTTAGATACTCACTAAGCACGAGGCTGCATAAACTACTGCATAAAATACTGTACTAATTAGATATAACTAAAAAATTTAAAACACATTAACATAATGATTTAAAAATACATATTTAATAAAGTTAATCAAATAATACTGGTAGGAAACAAGGGAAAATAAAAAAGAGTGAGGAACAAGACTTCAGTTTATACAAATAGGCCAAGAATTCAAAGCAAGTTTTTACCTAGATTCAATCATTCATAAGATGATAACCACACTTCCAGGTCTTTCATCTATGGTGCTAATGAGATCAGGACTGGCAGTCAAATAAAAATTTCCAGAATTTTCAATTCTGCATACCAGTTCCTTGAATACATGATCTTATAGACAGCTAAAAATAGAAAAATAAGTCATATACCATGGGATTGTCAAAATACAGTCTTTAATATTATGTACAAACTTTATAATATATATTGTTAAAAATATTGCTAAAAAAGTAAATATTATAATAAGTAGCAGCTAATCAAATTTTAAAGACAAGTGAATTATTTTAATGAGTGATCAGCTTACTTCATAAATAGTCTTTAATATTATGTACAAACTTTATTAAGTATATTGTCAAAAATTGCTTAAAATGTAAATATTACAATAACTAGCAGATAATCAAATGTTAAAGACAAATGAATTATTTTAATGAGTGATCTGCATATTTCATAAATACTTTGTATTGATATTTTACTTTCAAACAAAATATTTAACATCAAATACCTGTTCGAGTCTGAGACAGACAATTATTTTAAACTGAAATAAAATACAATTGCTAAGTTGATAGTAAGGAGAGAAAAATTACTGAAATTTCACCAAAGGAGACAGCTAATTCTATTTTATCCTTGTATTCATAAGCTAGTGATTAACTGACGCTTCTTTATAAATTTGACGATTTAATAGAGTAGGTTTTGTAAATTTATGAAGTAAACTGTGAGATATAAACTTATAAACAACTTAAATACACTCAGAATAAATGTTCAACTTCTTATATAAAATGTTCAGTAAACTTTAATAACAGATATTTGAGCATAAATAAAAGTTTACCATAATGTTTTTATTATAAATACTCTAGTTAGAAATAATCTTACTGAAAGTACAAGGTAAGAATCATCAGTAAACACCAAATTTGATCAACTGTTCAATTTAAAACTTTCTGAACGATCCGATTAACTAAAGTAACTCAACCATTTAAAATAAAAAACATAAACACATCCATGATTTCAAAAAGTTTAAATACAACCATTCTATAAAGGATTATAAATATACAGATTACTTATTGTGTTCTAAAAATAGAGAAACAGCAAATACAATTACAGTAGTTAAATTTATTATTTGAGGAAAGCTTTGGCTGTTTTTATAGAAGTTTAACAAAGCATTTTACTTAAATTTACCAAGTTACGCTTCATTTTGATATGCATTTTAGAAAACTACTTGATGCTACTAATTAGCCAAGTACATCATTTTGTTTACTAAATAAAAGTATATTACTAATAAAATAATATACTTACTCTGGAATTCTTCGTAATATTACAATCACGTGGAACATGGAATGGCCGACATCCATTTCTTTTTACCGTTCATTTCTTCTCCCCACGTGCAAACAATTCGTCAAACCAGTTTCTGTCGTAGTGAATAATGCATTCTGTAACTGTTGGCCCAACAGCTTTAATTTGCAGTTGGGCCAACCATATTTTGTAACCGTTGGCCCAACCGCTTCCATTTGCAGTTGGGCCAACCATGTTTTGTAACCGTTGGCCCAACCGCATCCATTTGCAGTTGGGCCAACCACATTTTGTAACCGTTGGCCCAACCGCTTCCATTTGCAGTTGGGCCAACCATATTTTGCAACCGTTGGCCCAACCGTTTTCATTTGCAGTTGGCCCATCTGAATTTCTGGAATTTCTGCCAACGGTAACCATTCCCCAACGATGCCACGAAAATATGCGGTTGGGCCAACGGTGTGTGTTACTTGGGTTGTTTGGGAAAGCAGTAAACAGTTAAACAGAAAAGTACCAAAATGTATCAAAATTTTGACATATATATATATATATATATATATATATATATATATATATATACATTTGGAAACTTGCAGGACATTGTGGCTAAGACAAATTTTTTTCCGTGCCCCAGCCGCCATTAGTGTACACGTCGGCGGTTTTATCAGCGTCGGGTATCGAACCAGCAACTTGCAGATCACTGTCTCGACGCCCTTTCTGACCGGGCCAACGCGCAACCGAATATAATCACAATATTCATATCGTAAAATATCACAATATTAAAGAGAAAACTATCATGACTAAGTTATAGATGTATTTGGAGTTTATCGCATTATAATATTAATGAAATTACTGGGAATTGTCTATAATAATAATGAAATTACTAAGAATGGTCTATAACAAGGGTTCTCAACCTTTCAGTTTCTGTGACCCCCTTTTGAAAACTGATGTGAGGTCACTCCTCCCCGTCCCACCACCACCACCATATGTGGTCAATACAAGTAGTACAATCAGAATTTGGAACTGAAGCTTGTTATTAAATGAAAATATTGAATAGATAATTTCATACACAAAATTTAATATTACTACTCATATCTTAATTTGGGACATACTATTATTAGACCATATGAAGTCAAAGAATTAAATACAGATCAAATATATTTGAGGTAATCAAGGATCTAGGTGAGGTTGGCATGCAATACCAGTCACTTTCACAACATTAATGAGATGGCTGGAACTGTTTGTCCTTGACAAGTTTTTGAATATTAGGTTTTAAGTGTGATAAAGCACACCTCAGGTCACTTTAAACGTCCAGCTTTGCTCGATATTTTGACTTTATGTATGCTAATGCTGAAAATCCAGATTCACAGAGATATGTGGATGAAAACTGCACTAACAACCTCGAAGCTTCCAAAGCAACTTCTGGGTAAACAGGAAAATAGCGTAACCAAAAGTTTTCAACATCCATGTTTTCGAATTCCGCGTTTGCTTGAGAATCACATTTTAGGTCTATTGCCTGTTCCTGAATATGATCAGGAAGTATATCCACGTCGATTTTAAAAGGATCTCTTGTCAACAAACTCCCAGTTCTCTGAACTAATATCTGGAAAATAGTCTGCAATTTCATTTTGCAATGCTACCAAATGCCCTGATGTAAGGTCCTTCAATTCATTTATCTGTTGCAATGGGCGATTTTTTATATCATCGAGGAGGTCGTTCAATCTTGGAAAGGATGAAAAGTTTGGCTCTGAACTCTGAAGGCGGCGTTGCCAAAGAGTTATCTTTTCTGTGAAACCCTTAACTGCATCATAAGTCTTCAGAATGTTTTTTCTGACATTGTAGCTACGACAATTATCGTGTGCAACAACTATTGTGTTCGTGTTCGTATGTAGAAAATAAGTTACGGTTACATTGGGACCGCAAAATTGAGTACAGTAAATTACAGTTAGTTTTACTTTTTATTTTTTTTAAACACACTCCTCCCTTGAAATTCTTCTACGCTTCCCCAGGGGGGCGCTCTCTCCAATTTGAGAACCGCTTGTCTATAATTATAATGAAATTACGAATGAAAGGTCTGAGTCCTTGACGTAACTTGGAGTCTATGACACTGTAAGGATGAGGAGATAATCATGTCTTGGTATTTAAAGTATCTTGAATTGTGACACTATATAAAGCTAAAATTATGAGGATACAACCAGGTCCTTAAAATATCTTGAATTCTGTGGCACTTTAATAATGATAAATTAAAATGAAAGGACCGTTGGAGTTTATCACACTATGATAATAATGAAATTATTAGGAATGGTCTATAATAATAATGCAATTATTAATGAAAGGTCTGAGTCCTTGAAATTACTTGAAGTCTATGACGCTGTAACAATGAGGAGATAATAATGTCTTGGTATTTAAAATATCTTGGATTCTGTGACACTATATAAAGCTAAAATTATGAGGAGACAACCAGGTCCTTAAAATATCTTGAATTCTGCGGCACTTTAATAATGAGACAGTGCAATGAAAGGACCTTATCTTTAATTTTGTGGCTGTATAATAATTAGAAAATAGCCATGAGTGGATCCTTAAAATATCTTGTTATTTTGTGGACTTTAATATTGAATTGACTTGACTCGGATGTGGACTTTCGCTGGACTCTTAAAATTCTGTATATTATCAAATAATAATAATAATAAAATATTTCTCCCATATTTCTTGTGAATGGCTCCCTATTCCATTCCATCTGCTTTTCTGACAGAAGGCATTCTTTCGTCAAATTTAATTCGAGCAGCCAGTTGCTGCCATTAATATTTCTCGATTCTTCCTGTCAGATTCATTAATAATGAATGCCAAAGCGTCTGCGATCTGGCTTCTCCAGAGGATTTTCTCTCTCGACATCAATGATTTTGAGAGTCTGTTATTCTCCCCCCCTCTCCTTTTTTATTCCTTATACGATCGTTATCTAATTCCAGCATCGAAATAGAGGGAGCAAAACGTCTCGCCGTTTGAAATGTGTCTCATCTGTCTAGACTTTTCAACAGCGTTACCTCCTTGCAATGTTTATATCCTACATTAGGGGTAATATCCATTACAACCATTAAGCTAATTGCTGCGCCAAATAAATCCACCTGACTGTACTTAAATAAAAAAACAACCCAGAATTAAGTTCTATATAACAGCATCGTATTACAAGAAAACCACTAAACAGTTGTCAAATTTACTGCGCCGTTGAAACGCACTTCTGTTGCACACTCACGTGTCAGTTTAAAACAGTGGTTTTCTACCTTCCCGTGGTCGAGACCTTATAGAGAATAGCTCACTTCTACCCGCACTTGGGTGTATATAATTTGAAGTGGCACTCTAAATGAATTTGATACAAACACAGTTTTGTACATGAAACTATGGTGGCTCGTGTATACCACCAATATTGTAGAAGCCAAGTTAATCACTCTAAACTCATTAACAAACTTAACAACTTTATTCACAAAGTAATAGTATAGGCAGACTACGCCGACATACACAACATACTTAAATTATGGCGCGAACCTGCTTTGATAAAATCAACTTTAAACATCTCGAGAGGTCCAAAAGAATTTGTGATAAATCGTAAATGAGGGAGCCATCGCCTCAGCCTCAACTTAAACACATCAGGCAAACTGACAAATGACTAAAACAAACAAACCGAAAAAACTTAAGAACCTCTGACTCCCATCTGTCTGGCTATGGCTTATAACTGCTTACGCAGCCAATCAGAGTTTGCTATGACGTTTGCTGCTTCGAAGCGATTCAATGCATAAGTTAACGTGATTCATTGAATATTTAATTAGTAATTAATCTTTCTAAAATGTAATCGGAAAATTTATACCATGGAGCACCACACACTCCCCCCGTAGAGAAGATTGAAATTTAGTTTTAAAATTTAAATCTAACAACTGGCTTTGAAATTCGTCCAGATTTAGTTACTGTATTTTCCTGTCGGGGAATGTGTTGTTTCTCAGTGTCTCCATGTATTTTAGTTAATACATAAGCAGGCTTTACACGATCAATGCTTACAGATTGAGGTTTACCCTTGATACAAATAGTCAGTGTCTTTGGTTTTCTTGACACGACAGCATATGGTCCTTCATATGGTGGCGCCAAAGGAGGCTTCACATGGTCTGTCCGCAGGAACACATGTGTACAGTCCTTGAGATCCTTGAAGACAAAAACTGGTGGCTTGGCATGTCTTCCTGTCGTATTTGGTGTCAAGTTGGTCATATGGGAACTCAGTCTCTGCAACATCTCAGCTGGCTCGTCCTTCACCGGGTTACTCTGAAAAAACTCACCTGGAAGTCTTAACAGACCACCGAACACTAATTGTGCTGGGGCAGCCTTCAGATCCTCCCTTACAGTTGATCTGATAGCCAGAAGCACCAGTGGTAGAGCATCAACCCAATGTACCGGATCTACTGCCATCAGAGATGATTTAAGCACTCGATGGAATCGTTCCACCAATCCATTGCTCTGTGGGTGGTATGCCGTAGTCCTGCTGCGCCGGATCCCCAAGTACGTTGACAGCCTATTAAAAAGTTGAGACTCAAAGTTTGGTCCGCGGTCTGTCGTTACCACCTCGGGAATACCATAACGAGCTATCCAAGTGGATAAGAAAGCAACCGCTATGGTTTCTGCCCGTTGGTCCGGAAGTGGCACAGCTTCAGGCCATCGCGTCTGGCGATCCACACAAGTCAGCAGATACCGGTTGCCTTTGGATGGAGGTAGGGGCCCAACTATATCGATGTGGACATGAGAAAACCTATTTGTTGCGACGAATGTTCCCAGAGGCGCCTTGTTGTGTCTGGTCACCTTGACTCGCTGGCACTGGTTGCATTGTCTACACCATTCTGCACAATCTTTCCTCATGCCCGTCCACACGAACCGTTGTTGGATGAGTCGCCAAGTTCCTTTTACACCAGGATGTGAAAGTTTGTGGTTGGCTTCAAAAATCCTCCGTCTCCATACTCTAGGTACAAATGGTCTAACTAGGTCGTGAGACACATCACAATACAATTTTCTTTCACAGGCAGGCAAAGCAATTAACTTTAACTCAAGACCTCTTACCTCCTTTGAACGCAACATTTGTTGTAAATCGGGATCCGTTGCTTGATCCTCGGCAAATAAATTAAAATCAATTGAACTATTTTAATTCAAAGTGTATATTCTGGATAGCGCGTCGGCTACTATATTTTGTTTTCCTGGCAAATATTGGATATCTGCAGTGTATTGGCTAACAAGTTCTAAGTGTCTAACCTGTCGAGGGCTAGCACTTGTTAATTTTTGGTGAAGTGCGAAGGTTAAGGGTTTGTGATCAGTGAAGATCGTGACAGTTCTTCCTTCAAGCATGTGCCTAAAATGTTTTACTGCAGAATATACCGCCAACAGTTCTCTATCAAATGCACTGTATTTAGTTTGAGTGGGGGTTAATTTTCGTGAAAAGAATCCTAATGGCTCCTCACCGTCCTTGGTAAGTTGAGAAAGAACGGCACCGACTGCTCGGTCCGACGCATCGACAGTTAACAATAGGCGTGCGCTGGGAGCTGGGAATTTCAGTGCATTTACCTCCGAAATAGCTTTCCTACAAGTTTCGAATGCATTTATTAATGGTTCTGTCCACGGTATTGGAGTCATATCCTTTTTCTTTCTGTTAATTATGAGATCAAAAAGCAATGCCTGTTTCTCCGCAATATTAGGCAAAAAACGATGATAAAAATTTAAAATTGCTAGAAAGGTCCGAAGTTGACTGATATTGTTTGGGCGAGGGTAATGCTGTAATGTTTGGACCTTTTCAGGTAGCGGCTCAATTCCCTGCTTTGAAATTTGAAAACCCAAAAATGGTATTTTGTCAACTCCGAATATGCATTTCTGGAGGTTTAAAATCAGGCCATGTTGACTTAGAGTTGAAAAAAGTATTTCTAAGTGTTTTTTGTGCTGTATCTCGTTATCAGAAAAGACAAAGATATCGTCAAGATATGACAAACAAAAATCCAGGTCTCTAAGTATGCTGTCTAGATAACGCTGGAATGTGTTTCCACTGTTTCTCAAACCGAATGGCATTTTCCGGAACTCAAACAAACCTATAGGGGTTGTCACCGCGGTCTTAGGAATGTCTGTAACCTCAACCGGAATCTGATAGTATGCTCGAACCACGTCGACTTTCGAAAAAACCTGTTTCCCCCGTAATCCCATAACTACATCATGGATGTGTGGGAGGGGGTAGCGGTCGGGAGTTGTGACCTTATTGAGTGCCCTATAATCTCCGCATATTCTCCAAGTTCCGTCCTTTTTCTTCAGAAAATGAATAGGGCTGGCCCATGGGCTTTTAGAGGGCTGAATAACACCCTGTTCCATTAGAGCTTTAAATTCCAACTGCAATGTTTGAAGCTTCTCGGGGTTCAACCTACGAGGTCTCGAAAAAATGGGTTGTCCTGTGGTTTCAATACAGTGCGTTACCGGAAAGTTTTGCAAATTATTATTGCAATGCACATTCGGATTGAAAAGCTTTGGAAATCGCGCTAGAATTCTTTCGTATTCAGTTTTCCCCTCCAGTGGAGTAAGTTTTAAACTAGGGCCCTGGATATCCCGATACTGCTAACGCTGTAACGTTATCTGTAACTTTTTTATTTTGTACATCCACCAGGATACCATAATGGTTAAGGAAGTCGGCTCCTAGAATTGGCGTGGTAATGTCTGCCACCACCAAATTCCAACTGAATGCTCGACGAAGTCCAAAATCTAACTTCAAATTGACTGTACCAAATGTTTTGATAACAGAGTTGTTTGCAGCATACAATTTTAAATCCTGCACAACTCTATTTCTTGTTAGCTTTTGGGGAAAACAGCTTAATGCTGCCCCCGTGTCCACTAAAAACTTAGCACCTGTATTTTTCTCGTAAATAAACAACCGGCTTCCGAAACTACGCTCATCTGGTGCCGGTATTCCAGATGTGCCTAGGCGTTTTCCGAAAAATTACATGGCGATACACATTTTTTAGCTAACCTTCCGAACTTCCGGTGGTACCAACACCTTTCTGTTGAAGTAGAAAAATGGGGTTGAGATCTAGCTTCATTCCTCGTTTTACTGCGGTCACGTTTCTTAAAGTACCTAGAACGACCGTTGTATTGTGTACTTTTACTTTGCGCCTCCAATTTAGCTATTCGTGATTCTAACTTTTGCAATTGCGTTTGAGGGGTTTGGGAATCAACGGGAGCTAAAAACTCTCCCGAGGTTTCATAAACTTTATCAGCTACTCGAGCAAGCTTTGAGTTATCTTGCATATCGTCCACACAAGCACTTAAAATTTGTCGGATGTTAATGGGTAATCTCTGTAACCAGAGTTCTCGCAATGCGGTATTATTAAGTTTTCCCCCATTTAAACTATCCATTTCGCAAAGTAGCTGTGAAGGTCTTTGATCCCCTAAGCATAATCCACTAAACAACTTTTTAAGTTTCAAACTCTCAGATTCCTCATAATAGGATAAAATGCTATTTTTTAGAGTGATGTATGCATTTTCTGAAGGGGTATTAAGTACTATATCACGTACACATTTAAGTATTTTTGTATCCAGAGCGGCTATGATTGAATGAAATTTTGTAGAATCCTCTGTTACACCCGCATTTTTAAATTGAGCTTCCACCTGTCGGAACCATAACGCAGGATCAGCCTCCCAAAAAACCGGGGCTTTAAATGCCACCCTACATATGTCGGCATCCACATTCAAATTAGTATTAGGCATTTTCCTTTCTTTTTTTTTAAATAATATGTATGCAATACGAAAAAATACAGTTTATACTTTTGGGAAATTTGTGTATATATTAAAAGCGTACTTTAAGCTATAAAAATACCAAAAACACTATCACACAAATGAGCATTCTTCTGTATAAACATTACATGCAAATTTTCTTTGAACTCAATCAAATATAAACACAGATTACAACTTCAAGAGGTCAAGAGTTAAGGTAAAAAATTATAGCCTACCTGCACCTGTGTTGACGAAACCACTTCAAAATTTGCGCTGATGAAACCTGCATCAAAAAATTTATACTGCTTCAAAACTTGCAACGTCATCCATTACGAAGTCATCAAAAAGGGGGTGTTGCAAACAAGTGTTCGGTTTACTCTAGTAGAACTGTCCAAAAGGTCACCACTATATGGTGGCTCGTGTATACCACCAATATTGTAGAAGCCAAGTTAATCACTCTAAACTCATTAACAAACTTAACAACTTTATTCACAAAGTAATAGTATAGGCAGACTACGCCGACATACACAACATACTTAAATTATGACGCGAACCTGCTTTGATAAAATCAACTTTAAACATCTCGAGAGGTCCAAAAGAATTTGTGATAAATCGTAAATGAGGGAGCCATCGCCTCAGCCTCAACTTAAAGACATCAGGCAAACTGACAAATGACTAAAACAAACAAACCGAAAAAACTTAAGAACCTCTGACTCCCATCTGTCTGGCTATGGCTTATAACTGCTTACGCAGCCAATCAGAGTTTGCTATGACGTTTGCTGCTTCGAAGCGATTCAATGCATAAGTTAACGTGATTCATTGAATATTTAATTAGTAATTAATCTTTCTAAAATGTAATCGGAAAATTTATACCATGGAGCACCACAAAACAATGTTTATTGAATTCGTTGCACATATAGAATTTGCTTTTACATCAATAAGCATACGTACTACTTGTACGGGATATATATTAGCATTCAATAAAAATACACTTTGCAATACACACAAACTAGAGAGTCAAACCAGCAGTTCTACCACGTAAACTTTGGGACCCCTAAGCACAAGCGCCGGTTAACACCTGGAGCTGCTTTCCTCGTAGCTTCCTTAACTCGCTTATCTATCAACCTTAACAACCTCCTCACTTACTCAAGCTGCTTGGCATTTATTCCAAACGCGTATGCCGAAATTAGCATATCTCAAGCAGCTTCTTTAATTCATTCACTCAAAAGTTCGATTCTTGTGAATCGAATCTTATGTATACCTTACAAGCTCATCGAAGTTTTCAGAGAGCATAACGGACTCATCCGAGGTATTTTGCATAACAGATGATCGTTATTTACATAACAGAAATATTTTTTATTCAACAGTACGTTACCAACCTACTAATATTATTACAATTATTATGTTTTGAAAAATAATTTATAAAAGAAGAAACATAAATAAAATTTTGATTATTTTTATTTTATAAGTAGGTGCATGGAAATAAAAAAATAAGTAGTATATGCATGAGTTTATTACTTATAAATACTTCCTTTAAAATTTAATGAAATTTTTGACTCTGAACTGAATGAGCTAATTTTTAAAAGTTGGGAATATAAGATGATATTCTCGTTTGGTCGAGATGGATTGTATGATGAAAGTTCGAATAAATTTACAAGTTTCAATTACTAAAGATTTATTGACATCAGCCAAAGATATGGCTCATTTCTTTTAGGGATGCTTCCGATTGAAGCTTCCTACCAGAGCAAAAGACGAAATTCAACTGCGCTTTACAAGCTTGTTGTCGCCAAATCAAGGCGCCAAGGAACGACGGTTACAGCTCATATTAACTTTTAACCAGGCGTGAACACCGTTCTTAAGCAAACGTCCAAGTGTTCACCAGTAAGTTGAAATCGGAGTTTTGATTTCATAATATTCATTATGAAAATAAGATTTCGCACAGATATTGCAAGGACTTTGCCTTAAGGCTGCTATGTACTAACCCATTGGATTCACTCACCTCAATGTTAACCTATGGAGAAAATTTATCCACGGATTCCCGACTTGGATTCAAAGATTTTTTTTAAAAATTGTAGTCCGTCATGGAAAAAGAAATTTTACATTTGTGAACATTTTTCGTTTTTATTTAAAAATGCAATTAATATTTTAAAATTTAAATTATTCGGGGAAAAATCTGGTATAGTGTGTTTTAAACGCTCATAAATTCCTTCGGTGGACGAAGTATATAAAATGAATCCTGTAGCGCTTTGCAGAAAAGTTCAGGCTATCTGAAACTACCAATTTTATTTGATTATCAGCATTTATGTACCTGTAAATAGTTGACAAAAATATATTTTAAATAAAAAATTTGGGTGCAAAGCTTAACCCCCCTATAGAGAGAGAGAGCCATTACAATCTCTCAAAATGTCAATCCTAAGGGGGGTGGAATTCTCGAACTGTCAACTGGACTCCTCCCACCGCAAGAGTCTGCAAGAAGAGGGAAAGGGAAATACGATTTTTTTTCTTAGTACATAGCAGCCTTAAATAAAAAGACTGTAAGCCTTTTTGTATTTTCATGCTTTAATTGCATTCTCGATTATATAAGGCTATATTTACATTCGTACAAAATGAAACAAGTTAATATTCAAGAAATCTCCTGGTGTTCCTGCATACGACGAGGAATGTCAGGCGATTCACCAACATCTCGGCTTCAGCTCTCCTACGTCTCTGGTCACCGTAGCTAAATTAGTACTTTCATCTATAACTCACTAAATCACCAACTGACTACACGGGTGTTCGGCATCGTTATAGTATATACCTCGCGTGGAGCATTCGGGGGAAGGTCTGGTTATGCCTTCTTGCTTGAGTCAGTTACATTTCCAGTCGGGGAGGAACCTCTGGTCGGCAACTTCCTTTGTATCTAGCTTAGGTGGTCCGCACACGGAGCAACTCCAAAGAAACTGATAACCGACTCCAATCACAAACCAGTCCGTGATGAGTCGTAGCCTATGTAACTGAATGGAACCACGCACACGGCGCAACTGGTGACAAACCCGTCAGCAACGCGTTTGTAATCAGTCGCAGGCAACTCAACGTGTCGAGTCGCTAGCAACTTCAGTCGCCAGTTTCTCTTGTGTTGTCACGTGACTTCTGCCTAGCGATGAAATGAAATTCTAACGTTTTTTGTTGTATGGAATATGTGCGCCCATATATACAGTCCATTTTTAAACGATTGATCAAAGACAATCTAATGTGACGATTTTTTATAACAAATTAATTTCTGATAATAATTTAACTAAAAATAATGCCCGGAATAATGATGTTCTTCCTTCCATGACAGGCCGCAAACTATTGATTTGAATCAGTTTTGATTCGGCCCGTGTGCGGAGCCGCATCACTAACGAGTTTGCAACCGATAAGCAATTTCAGTCGCTAACCAGTTGAGTTTCCTTTGAATCGCTCCGTGTGCCACGAGCGCATTATTATCACGTCATGGCGGGCTCACACATTACCGAGCTAGGTGAGGCGAGCGCTCATCAATTACGTTCCCAGCTGACAGTTTTACGACTTAATAGAGCTCGCCTCGGCGACTCGCGCGAAGTTCGACTTAGCGGTTTTTCTAGCGAACTTCAAACGAAATGGTTACCAGAAAGGAATATGTGACACGGAAGACAGTCAGTGATCATTATCGCTGTTTTTGGCAAAAAAACTTCGTTAATGGCTACTTTTCGCAGTAGACTTTACCTTTGTGAATGCCTGAAATGTTTTATTAAAAAAATTTCAAAACAAAAGTATAATATATATATATATATATATATGTGTGTGTGTGTGTGTATATGTATAAATATGTATATATATATATATATATATATATATATATATATATATATATATATATATATATATATATATATATATATATATATATACACATATATATATATATATACAGTGGCTCCCAAAAGTGTTCGTACACTTACGAATTTCAATGAAATTGGGGTCTATCCATTAATTAAAATTAATATTTCAGAATGGGTATTTAATAATAAGATCTATAATCTATTCTTAACAAAACTACATGAAATATTTTGAAAACATAGTAAAACTTTATTTTTAAGAAACCAGTAATCAAAAAGTAACAAAAACTTTATCTCACAAAAGTCATCGTACACTGAAATATTTTCGGATAAATTCATAATTAAAATTATCTTCTGGCGCTTTATTTTTAATTTTAAATTGTGGTGGCATTTAGAATATCGGTTGGCTTTAATTTTTGCTTGCCTACTCCGTAATATTCTATTTATTATTTAAAAATGGCTCGCAGGCGTAAAGAAACAACAAACAGCATTCGAAAATTGATTATTTTTCATCATAGTAGTGGTAAACCATTTCGGGATATTGCTAAATTACTTAATTTATCCCATTCTAATGTGCAGTATGTGAAAAAACGCTTTAAAGAAGAAAATTGGATCGAAAACAAGGTAAGAAAAAGCCGTCCGGCAGAGTTAACAAAACGCGATCAGAGATTTATAATTAGAAAATTTGTGAAAAATTCACGTTTGAGTGCTGTAAAAGTTTCTGCAGAATTCAATGAAACATTTTCTACTTCAATTTCACCTGAAATTTTTTGACGAGTTCTCAGAACAGCTGGATTACATGGGCGTTCTGCCCACAGAAAAATTTTTGTGAGTGAGAAAAACAGAAAGTTTAGGCCTCCCTTCGCACTATCAATGATAAATAAGCCCCAAACCTATTATAATAATGTCTTATTTGCCGATGAATATTTTTGGTGCTGATGGGCGTATAATTGTATGGAGAAGAAAAAAATGAGGAACTTAATCCCAAGAACTTAGTAGGAACAGTTAAGCATGCCGGTGAAGGCATGGTTAACTGTTATATACATATATGTGTGTGTGTGTATGTATATGTATATATATGTCTATATATATATATATGTATGTATATATATATATATATATATATATATATATATATATATATATATATATATATATATATATATATATATATATATATATATATAATCCGCTCGCCTCCTGAGTACGCAAGAACAAAAATAACGCCAAATTTCCAGCCAAATGTGTTCCCCAACTCAGTTGGGGCCGGGGGGGTTTAAACGAGGGGAGCTCTAGTTCACCACCACTCCGAGCGAAGCGAATTCAGGGAGCGGGAATCTCCGGTTCGAACTCGGGTTTGTGTGAACGAGGTATCAGACGTACAGGCACCAACCTGTCTGAGCTCGACAATGGTCTACTAAATCCATTATGAGCGCTGAGGGATCAGCGTTTCCACAGGAGAAGATAATCAGCCCGGCTGGCTCTTTATGTTGACAGGCCACAGTCGGACCACTTTCGACAAAGGTGACTTAAAGGGACTCATTACCTTTAAATCTTTAAAACATTCGATTTTTAAAAAAAAATATATGTTAAAGGCCTGATCATTTCTGAAAAAAATAAAGCAAACCGCATGAAAATATTCCGCTTAGTTCCGGAGATATTGATATTCTAAATATTTAATTACTGATCAAGTTTATGGTAAGAAAAATTTTAAAACTCATTTTTCTCAAAATGTAATTTTGCATCATTCCGCAACTGATATCTCAAAAACTATGAAACATAATTCCATGAAATTTTTATCACTGCATAATCGTGTTATTTTATTGCGTCTGAACTAGAATTATTGCAATCACTGTACACTTTGTTATCTTTTCAGGGTTAATTTAATGCAAAAATTTAAGGAAATTTTAAATATATTTTGAGCAGTTTTAAGAAAATTGAAAAAATTTTTAATATTCAATGTTTATGTTCAATAGTATTTTGAATTATTTATTTTAAATATAAAGCATGAATTATACATTTAAGTGCAAAATTAATTTCATAGTTCTGCGCGCAAGCCAATATTAAATTTGCTGAAAATTTGTTGAAAATTTGTTTATTAAAATAAATATATCAATTTAGCATGTACATAAAATTTGGAAAAATTGGGATTAAATTGAAATAGTTACAAAGAGTCAAAAAGTATGAAAATATGCCTTATTTCCTCGACTTAAGGGTCGTGAGTCCCCTTAAATCAATTATGACCAGGCTCTGGGTGGGCTTTTCTTCGAATTTCCACGTGTGAAGATGTTCGACGTCGCTACATTATGTTGAAGATTTTGTTTTTTAGAGGGCATTTTTAAGATTGGAAATTTTACGATCAACGATATTCGAAAAGTTCTCATCAGACGAATCAGACATCAGACGAAAGAAATAAAGTCGGGCGCATTCTAACACCTTCGCGGTCACACGGTTGAGAACTATTGAGTTAAAACCCGAATTTTGCCACTGTTAATGGGCCTCTGTGGACGACCTATCCGCTAATTAAGGGTCCGTTATCTGTTTGTATTTTTGTGGGACTTCATGCTGTCAGTAAAGCGTAGTCGTTTTTAATAGCGCGATCTGTCTTAATGTAAGTGTAAGGTATACATAAGATTCGATTCACAAGAATCGAACTTTTGAGTGAATGAATTAAAGAAGATGCTTGAGATATGCTAATTTCGGCATACGCGCTTGGTATAAATACCATGCAGCTTGATTAATACAGAGGTTGAAAAAGGTTTGTTAAGGTTGATTGATAAGCGAGTTAAGGGAGCTACGTGGAAAGCAGCTCCAGGTGCTATCCTGCGCTAGTGCTTAGGGGGCCCAAAGTTTACGTGGCAGAACTGCTGGTTTGACTCTCTGCTGGTTTGTGAGTAAGTCAAAGTGTATTTTTATTGAATTCTAATATATATATTCCGTACAAGTAGTACTTATGCTTATTGCTGTAAAAGCAAATTCTATATGTGCAACGAATTCAACAAACATTGTTTCATGTGTAAACTGTGTTTTTATCAAATTCATTTAGAGTGCCACTTCAAATTATATACACCCAAGTCTGGGTAGAAGTGAGCTATATTCTCTACAAGTTAAAAATAAAATTCTAAATTTAACTAACATCATGCATAATTAAAGAGTTATTCTAATTCAATATTTATTTCCTTCCGAAAAATGAGTCACAGTAACTGGAATACATATAAATACCTGTTTCTTCCATGTTCCATCCTATCTACGGCCTTGAGTTTCCTTTGTGTTTCTCCTAAATCTAAACTCAGTTAAACTGACGGAAGTGAACGATACATCCGTCTTGCGCTGTGAAATTTTAAAGGCCAGTAAATAGAGGACTTAATTGCATTACTCTTTTTGAAAGTGCTTTATTGTGTGTCCATTGCCGTGCCTCTAATAAGGTTTATTTGATTCTTTTCAGGACGAACGACGGGGTGTTTTGTCCAGCAGTTGCCGGATAACACAAGTGAGATTTTATTTTGTTCTTCAAAAGAAAAGTGGAGGTTTCCCAAATTAGCGTATTTGTTTCCAATACAGATTGATTTACACTCATCTTAGGCAATTCGAGCGCATCTGTTATATCACTTTCGATCAAAGTATCGATTTCTTTCTTTTGTGACCTACTTCTTCTTTTACGTCTCTAGTTCTGTGGTGATTTTGTTTTTATTTTGCATTAAAATCTGAGTATCTGCTATTTTACTGCTAATGGATAGAGTTTATAAAGTGTAATTGAACGAATGTCATTTCCAGCCTGCTCTTTAAATGGAACCTTTTTTTTCGCCACTTGCATCGTGTAGTGGTTAAAGTCATGGAGTGGGTTCAATTCCTGAAAAAGACATGGACGTTTTTGGGCTGTCAAATTATAATGTAGTAATTTTGTATCACGTATACGATGCTTTCATGATAACAAAAGTTTTCAAATTTGCCTTGTGGTGTGGACAAATGTCTAAAAGACAATGGCTGCCGCATTTAGAATTTAAAAAAAATTTTGTCCATCTGTTTTACCCCAAATTTTACTACAGTACAGCCTCTCAACAAGGAACAACAATAAAAACACTTGTTATATTATCTATTAAATAGAGGTCTCTTTGTTTGGATATTCATTTATTTTCCCGTAGTGTGGGAAAAAATGAATATTCAGTTTATAAACTTTTTATTTCTAGCTACTTTACAGCAATAAACATATCTATTTATTATTTGACATTTAACTGACGGAAATTTTAATTAAGAAGTAAGAAGTAACATGAGCAAGTCAAGCTACAATACGGATAAGGTCAAACTTACGCTTGACCGATGATTTAAGTTTTACAATAGTTGGACGACAGACCGGAAGCCACAGGTATCAAAACGTGTGTAAGCAATTGCTCGGTTTTCAGACTTACATTTTCCAATACTGAATATTTAAGACTATCTGGACCCTATAGGGTCTTATACAACAGGGAAAAATTAGTTTAGGAGTGCTTTCGTGTAATAAAAATGCCAGATGTTCAAAATACAAAAGCAAATCTTGACTCACTAAACAGTATCTAATTAAGCAGCACATTAGTCCGGAGATATGAGAATCTCCAGAGATATGAGAAGAAGATATCTCTAGAGATATGAGAAGGGCCATAAGTGATTAAGAGTAATATTACCATTCGAAAAGAAAATTAAAATTGGGATGGACCAGATGATTTTAGATGCACTGGCATGATCTGCATGATGTAGCATAATGCATTTTCAAGAAGCTTCAAGAAGGATGTCATGTAATGGTTGGCGAAACGAACAGTTCCCTTGTAACAGTAAATTTGGCATTTATTATATGTAACGTGTAGATTTACAAACTCAGAACGGTTGTGCATTTCACTGAAGCGTCGTTTGGAACTATTTCCCCCCCATGCAATATTCCTGCAAAACACTGCGTTGATCTACGTACGCATGTTATCCAAAACTTGATCATAGTTTGAAAGATTCTTATTTCTTCTGGACTCTTTCATGTGCCCATGTCAAATCCGATTAAGAAACTCTGGGATGCTCTTACGTCTAGTTTAGACCAGAAATGGGTGATATGGAACCAGCAAAGGACGAAAAGTAGTTCTCTCAATTTCTTGGGATAATTCCAATATTGCACACGTTCATAAACATATCATCATTGAGGTCTGTAAGTAGGTAGAATACAAAGGTTTCTTCCTTCCTTATTAACGTCTTATTTCTAAAACTCAGCGAGAGTGATACTATTTTGCCACTATCTTACTTTAGGTCAAGATTAGGAACAATTTCGTGCTTATTTTCCGCCCGCGTGACCAAACATCTGTTTGAACACCTACGTTGTGACATTCTTGCTTCTGTCCAAGTGATAGAAAAGAAAACCATGACCCCAAAAAGCTTGTGGCCCTTGACTATTGCCATTTATTTTTATTCTTTTGAGTGATCATCAGTTTAGCTTGCTCAAATCGTCCCTTTTCTACAGTTCAAAATGGCATTTCAATTTCAGACCATTAAACATTTGCCTCTCCTTTTGCTCATTAGCAATTATAAGCATCCACGGCGATGAATTTGTCTTTATAAAAGTGTCATTAATATTTAAGATATCGTTAAAAATAAACAGACGTATTTTGTTTCAAATTATTACGCTTGCGAGACCAGAAGATCAATAGGCCTTGCATGCGACTCTATTCATTAAAGAATTATTTAATCTAATATATTATATTTCTACTCCTGTTCAATTTATGTAATCTTGAAATTCCCTCACCCGTATGATTAATAATCTCTTTTATTTAAAATTGAATGTGCACCCAATTAAGATCAATAGCACTTGCACGGCAATCTAATCATTAATTATATCTGAATTACGGTATTTGTTTGCTTAATTTGCGGTAAATTTATCTTCGCACCAAATTTTTTAAAAAACAGATATTAATAAATGCACTTTATCTCAAAATGATAAGCACGTAAGTCAACTAATGTCAATATTGGTTGCATGGCAACTTTCTTTTTAATTACCTGAAACAATCTACTTATATCTTTAAATAGTATTCATTTATCTATTTATCTTTTCATCTAAATTTTTCCGAGACACCGTCAATAAATGAAATTTACTTCGAAAAGATACGCACAGAAAATCAATATTTGTTGCAAGGGAAACTTATAATTAGCTGTTTAACAGAATAACAAATTTAGTTTTTTGACTTGTAATATCATTATGGAAATTTCCCCAGAACAGCGATTAAAAAACGCTCTTTATTTCATTATAACACACCCGCCAGTTACGTTTAGTGAAACTTTAATACGCGTTTAAACATTAATTGTCTTTTGTTGCACTACTTTGATTTTTCGCTACGCATTTCTTAATAGTTTACATCGGAAAAGAGAAAAAAGCATATTTACCTCCTTTAAATTTGCTTTCATTGTCAAAAGGCAATATTGTTACCAATTCTGTAAATATTGCATTTTGTTTCGTTAAAATGGCTTCTATGGAAGAGCTCCTATACCTATCTATTTAACATGGGAGTCTATGAGAATATCGCCAAATTTGAAAGTTATCGCCAAATTGGCGATAGATGTTGTGACTTATTTTGGTAGCCATATTTGGCGTTATTTCGCCAACTTGCCGACTAAATCTTTCTGGAAGCTTCTAGACATATCTAGCTCTGACTGACCTATAGAGGGCGCTTTAGAAATCTATGAACATACATGACATTGACATCCGAACTCAGTTCAATTTCCTAGTGAAAATTTAATGTGTTGTAACTCCGTTAATTGGCGTGTATTGTATTGAAAATTCTGGTATCCTGACTAGTGTTTTTAGAATGCTGCTGTATAGAAGACAGTTGTTACGTCTTTGATGATTTAATTTGTGTATACACCTGAAAAATTTACAAAATAATAAATTTATTTTGTGTGAACTTTCAGAAGAGATTCTTATTCAATCCTAACGAACCCAGGAAAACGGCACAATATTCTCATAAGTTTTTGATTATTATTAACAATATTTTCACACTTAAATTCTGAGTAACTTGATGATAAGTGATGGTACAAGTGAAAAATGAAAACAAACGGTAATATTATTAAATGTGCCTAGTTTTAAGATATTTTAAAGTGTGTTCACTTTTAAATTCTAAGTCACTTGTAGAAGATGGTACATGTGAAAATTGAAACCAAATGGCAATATTCGCAAATGGCCCTAGTTTTAGGATTTTTTAAAGTGTTTTCACTTTTAAATGCTAAGTAACTTGTAGAAAATGGTACAAGTGAAAATTGAAGCCAAATGGCAATATTCACATATGTGCTTTGTTTAAGGGATTTTAAAGTGATTTCACTTTTAAATTCAAAGTAACTCGTAGAAGATGGTTCATGTGAAAATTGAAACCAAATAGCAATATTTGCAAATGGGCCTAGTTTTAAGATTTTTTTAAAAGTGTTTTCACTTTTAAAATCTAAGTAACTAATAGAAGATGGTACATGTGAAAATTGAAACCAAATGGCAATATTTGCAAATGTCCCTAGTTTTAAGATTTTTTAAAGTGTTTTCACTTTTAAAATCTAAGTAACATGTAGATGATGGTACGTGTGAAATTTGAAACCAAATTTCGCAAATGCCCCTAGTTTTAAGATTTTTAAAGTGTTTTCAATTTAAATTCTAAATAACTTGTAGAAGATGGTACAGTTGAAAATTGACACGAAACGGCAATATTAGCAAACGTGCGTAATTTTCATATTATTTAAAGTGATTGCTCCCTTAAATTCTAGGTAACTCGTAGAAAGATTGCAAATATTAAAATTGAAACCAAAATAAAATTACAAATTTCTGCGCTTAAAGCAGCCACAGACTCGAGGGCGAAAAGACCAATTTATTAGAGACTGACTACTCGAATAAATACATGTGATTTTAACAACAGAAAATAGTAATGTACTTATATTCGAAGGACATTTTGATTCATTCATATTTAAGTCTGCGAAGTTTACTCCTCGATATCGAAAGCCATACGAAACTATATGTGGAATATAAGAGAAAATTTTGGAATTAAACTGAAAAATGAGCGCGTGCCGCTTCCATGGTGACCAACCGGTGTAATCAAGTTCGGAACATCCAAGAACGAATGGGATGAAACTTTTATGTTAATTCTCCGTTCGTTTAGTTTTACCTATCACGCAGGCTAAGTAAATATTTTTATCTTCAGCTGAATAACTTAAGATTTTGGTAAGGAATAATGTCCAGCATTGTATAGAAAACTGAATCAAAACACTGTACCAGGGGCGGCCTCAGTCCAGAGTTTTGGGTGAGGCAACGTCAGCCCTTAGGGTTATATATATATATATATATATATATATATATATATATATATATATATATATATAAGAAATAAACGTCGTCTCGTTTTAAATTTAAACACATTTAGTATTAAGTCTACGATTAAATAAATTTAGGTTATGAAAAAAAAAAAGCCGGGCTTTTTTGGGAGGGGCAATTGCCCCTACTGCCCTCCCCCCCCTTGGAGCCGCCGATGCACTGTACAACTAATATTTTGTACGTGTTTTCTAATTGATAATGAAATCATAACGGTAGAACATGATTAAACCCTATTTCCTGTTCTTTTATATTTTCCTCTGAGCAGGATGTTACACAGAAAAGATCGGGAAAAAAAAGAAATTTTATGTAAAAACAATAAGATCGTACTTTCTTTAACCACTTTGATTTCGTAGTTCTTCATTTGAGATTGGAGTACTGATCTCCACAGTTCTGTTATAGTAAAATTAGTGTCTAGAGCAGTGGTTCTTGACCTTTTTAATATTCTACACCCACTTGAATTTGAAAAAAGTTCTCGCACCCCTTTGAAAAATGTGTTTATATTTTTTATGTGGGAAAAGACATTTATTGAAAGATAATTTATTTATTGCATAAGAAAGTTATTACATTTGCAATATATACTATGTTATCTATATATACATATATAAAACAGTTCCGTAACTGACTGACTCACTGACTGACTGATTGACTGACTGACATACAACGCACAGACCAAACTGCTGGACCTAAATTGCTGAAATATTGCATGGTGATTCTTCTTATAGTGTAGGGGTGCACTAAGAAAGATTTTTGAAAAATTCTCCTTAGATTTCTTAAAATTAAATTTTTAACCTGTTTTAGTAACTTTTTTTAAGTTTACACTTAAAATAATAATTTGAGGGTTATAAAATTTATATCACGAAAAATATCATAAAAATTCCTTTAAAATGAAATCTTTTTCGAATCTTTACCTCCATTTTCTGATTTTGGGTGAATTTTTAAAGATTAATTTTTAGAATTTAATTTCTTAAATGCTGATCACGTGATTTCATTTTCTTGTACTTTAAATAAAGTTATCGTCACGTCATAACAACGAAATATACCAAAAGCATATTTTTCGTTTCTTGCTAATGCGGCAGACGATTGGACATTATCTAAAAAAATATTAAAATACAGTAAAAGATATGTTCCTCAAACTGTACTATATTAACTGTACTATATTCTTTAGTATGTCCTATTAGATTTAATTTGAATATTTTCTTCCACATTATTTTGTCTATAAAATATCCCTTACGATTTTTTATAAATGTATTTTTTACATCAATTGTATACATTGATCGTCGTATTTATTATATATATATATATATATATATATATATATATATATATAGATATATTGGCATTAATTGCATACATTGACCGTTGTATTTAATTTGAATGTACTCCGTAGTGAAGCGCGAGTTTTCAGCTAGTTATATATAAAACAATATCTACATTTTTAATGGCTACGTTATTGTAGTTTGTTCACAATTATCTTTTTACGCGTAAGTCAGATTCATTTAAGCAATTTCTGGCTTTGTTTTGATGTGGAAAAGCGATGAAAAACTCATTTCACAAATGTAAGTTGTGTCAAATGGTAAAAGTGTCTCTAATGCTGCTTTTGCCAATTTTCGATAAAGTTCTAATTGCATACACTAGAACTGGTCTAAGTCCAGTTTTTCAAATTCCATTTCAATACGTGCATTAGCTCGTATTGCGATAAGATCGTCTTGTAATAAAACGTTGTCGTCCACTGAATTTAGGTCAAACAAAAATGAATCCATCTATTTATTTTGCTGATATTTCGCGTGGAAAAATATCCATCAAATGATTCACTCAATTGGTAATTTTCATTAAAAATTTAGAACCCTTTTCTTATCACCCCTAGAAAATATCTAGGTGTAGAGAGAAATGCTAGAAGTGAGAAAATCTAGAAAAAAACTAGAAATGCTAGAGAGCATTTCTAAGGCACCCCCTAGAAATGCTGTCTAGCACTCCCAGGGGTGCTCGCACTCCCGGTTAAGAAACACTGGTCTAGAGCTTCATCTAGTCATATTCTGTTGCTCATTTCACTACTTTCCACATTAAATATAACATTTTATTGTTGATTCAAGATATTTCATAATTCAGCTAAGTATCAGATTAGACCTTTTTTTTTAAAGAACAGGAACGCATGAAAAAATATCTGCGTAAATTACAGCTCAATGTGCCTTGAATCCCACTTGAGCGATTAGTACTTGTCAAAAGCATACTTAAGACAGTGGGAGTTATGTACCCCAATTAAGGTGAAAGTTAAAACAAAGCCATATTAACACTGCGTCCATCAACTAGCAGCGAAAAATTTTTGAACCAATCTCAAACCCCCAAATGATTAGTCACTAGAGTGTCAAGGTCTGAGATTGGTTAAAAAATATTTCGATGCGAATAACGCTGACGGGCACAATGCGAACATGACTTCAGTGCTTAGATATGAGCGTTTGCGCAGAAGAAATTCAACCCACCGAGTCTTGTATTTTTGGGGTTATAGTTATAGGCAATCTGCTACCAATGGCGGCTCCAAGGGGGGGGGAGTAGGGGCAATCCCCCCCCCCCCGAAAAAAAAGCCTGGCGTATTTCTTTTCATAGCCTAAAATTGTATAATCATAGACTTATTAGTAAATGAGTTTAAATTTAAAATGAGACGATGTTTATTTCTCTTATATATATATATATACACACACTCATGTCCATAAATTAAGGATAATGCCAGCTCCGGTAAATAAAGGTTCAGAAACAAATCGAACGTGACTTATTCATAAAGCCCATTTATAAAACAAAAGATAAAGAACAAAAAAGATGGTGCATGTATGATACCATTCATAAAAACTACGATTATTGCTCCCTGGAGCAATTGTAAAAAATATCTCCTTTACAAAAACTTAATATTACATGGTTGGTAGGATGATTAATATATTGTAAGTCTCCCATGCGATGAAATACAGTCCGTACAACGTCTAGGCATGCTGAGTATCAAATTATAGAGCTGATCTTTGGGAAGATTACTCCACTCAGCAAGCAATGCTCTCCCAAGTTCCGTACACATGTAGGAGGTGGTTGACGGGCTGAAACTCCTTCGCCAAGCATGTCCCACACATGCTCTATCGGATTCAAGTCAGGAGAGAATGCTGGGCATTCCATACGGGTGATATCCTCAGATTGAAGGCATTTGTTTACAATGTTTGTTCAGTGAGGACGGGCGTTGTCATCCATAAAAACAAATTCTGCGCCCATGGCACCCCTAAACAAACGTACATGTTGTTTCAGAATGATATCCCGACAAATGTGGCCGTTCATGTTTCCGATTTGAACGTGAATATCTGTTCTGGATCCCAGTATAATTCCACCCCAAACGAGCAATCCTACACCACCGTAACGGTGTAGTTCAATGATGTTGTCTTGGTGGTAACGGGTACCTGGCGTTCTCCATATGAAAGTCCTACGTGAATCAGACTGCAAGCTAAACCTGGACTCGTCGGAAAAAATCACACAAGCCCACTGTGTCGATGTCTACATTGCATGTTCTCTACTCCAGGATAATCGCTGCCGACAGTGAGTTGCTGTGAGCGGAACACATCTGACAGTCCTGCGAGCATATAGACCAATATTTCCCAAACGTCTGTACACGGTTTGAATTGAAACTGTGGTACCCGTGGCTGCAGATAACTGACGAGACAGGTAAGATGCTGTGCTCCGTCTGCTTCTTTTGGCAGTTACTGCCAAATACCGGTCTTTATTCGGCGTTGAAACACGGGGCCGACCTGTAACGTCTACTGACATTTCCATCATCTTGGAATCGTTGCCAAAGCCTAGAGATGACACTTTGGGCAATTCCAAGTTCCTCGGATACTTCAATCTAAGTACGACCACATTCCAGGTAGCCGATAATTCTACCACGTAAAATATCATACACACGTGTCCTCTGTGTCATAACAATTTGGTTATGGCACTGAGCGGCTTACAGAACGCTTGTGAACCATTTTACTTCTTTGCCACAATTCCTTATATACCCCTGTCTTACACTCTCATCATTGTGACGTACTATCGGCGTCATCTGGAGGCTTCCTGTAATTTACATATTATTCTTGAAGATGTATGTGATAATTCTACAGGTAAAATTTTTACTTTAGAATTAGATTTCCGTGTGATTCTGAATTATCCTTAATTTATGGACAAGAGTGTATATATATGTATATATACTATATGTATATATATATATATATATATATATATATATATATATATATATATATATATATATATATATATATATATATACACTCATGGACAAAAAAATTAGCGCACCAAGAAGGAGTCGTCAAAGTGAAATTTTACATACGTAATGACTACTTTGATATAAGTAAATGAAAAGAAAATCAAAGAAAAAGGATAATTTATTTCTGAGGAAAAGGCAAAAGATCGGAGGAGTTAATACTCCGTTGGACCCCCTCTAGCGCGAATGCACGATGCGATACGATCGGGCATTGAGTCAAAGAAGTTCAGTATGATGTCTTGAGACATTTCGTTCCATATTTGCTGTAACCTTGCCTCTAGTTCGTTCAAACTCGTGGGATGCCCAACTCGTCGTCCCAAATGATCCCAGATATGCTCGATTGGAGACAAATCTGGGGATCGGGCAGGCCAAGGAAGGGTAGTAACAGTGCGGAGACAGTCTTGTGACACCCTTGCCGTATGAGGCCGAGCATTGTCTTGTTGAAAAATGGCTCCTGGAAGCCGTTGCATGAGTGGCAACACATGTGGTTGCAGGGTTTCATGAACATACCTCTGGGCTGTCATGGGGCCACGGAACAATACTAGGGGTGACCGTGTATTGTAGGCAATGGCACCCCATACCATCACACCAGCTGTGGGAGCGATGTGTCGCTGTACAGCAAAGGCAGGATTGAAGCGTTCACCACGGGATCTCCACACACGAACACGATTGTCATCACTGCCGAGATTGAATCTGGATTCGTCGCTAAAGACGACCTGGTTCCATTCCGCTGCAGTCCAGTTTCCTCGTGGGCGGCAAAACTCCAAACGGAGGCGTCGATGGGTGGGCGTCAAGGGCAGCACACGTAATGGGCGCCGCGATACCAACTGTCCTTCAGCCAGGCGCGTTCGTATGGTCGAGAAGACACAGAGACCCCTAGTGAAGGTGCTACCTGTGCCTGGATGGCGGCCGATGAAGCAGTTGGCTGTACGCGGGCATTTCTTACGATGTGGCGGTCTTCTCGACGACTGGTCTGTCGAGGGCGTCCTGAGCCTGGTCTTCGTGTACATGACATCTCTCGGGTCCACTGGTCCCAACACCTCCTCACAACACAATCAGAGCGGCCTAATTGAGGAGCTACTCGCCTAGCTGACCACCCAGATTCCATCATCCCGACGATTCTCCCCCTCTCAAACTGCGACAACTGCTTATATTGTCTTCAAACACGGCGTAATGCCATGTCTATCTCAACTCTTCCTTTGTAAATGATTCAGCACACTCAAACAAGCTTTGGTTTCCTGTTTTATACTCCACAGAGTACATTGTTCAATGCCCTCTATCGGCTATACGTAATGCGCAATCACGCTGCATTTCTAATCATTTGCATATCTCCCCGACATGTACCTTCATTGCAAGTTTCGTTACGATCCCGCAATTATTTCTTGGTGCGCTAATTTTTTTGTCCATGAGTGTATATATATATATATATATATATATATATATATATATATATAACCCTAAAAGCCGCCGTTGCCCCCCCCCCCCCAAAAAAAAAACTCTGGACTGGAGCCGCCTCTGTCTGCTACACGCTTGCTGTTCTCCACGACAACTTCTTTACTTTTATCAGACTATGAAGAAATTCAATATCTGATTGTAAATACATTTCCTATGCTCAATGACTGCATGTTATAGTCTCACGATATTCTCTTTTCTTTCTCTTCCAGAAATGGAACGACGTACACTTGAGGTGGAACGCGTCCGATTTCGGGGGCGTGTCAACGGTGCGCATTCCCGCAGAGCAGATATGGAGGCCGGATATACTTTTGCGTAACAAGTAGGTACGACTCTTCTTGACTCCCCACAACACCCATCCTTCCAGGCGGTACGCGTCAGTCGACATCGCAGATCTTCAGTCCCCGTGTTGAGCAGGGGGAGGGGAATTTCCCTCTCAGTGATTTTTCTAATCAGGGATTAGTAAATGCATAGTTAGGAATTTTGTTTTTGCATCTGAAAGCAGACGTTTAAAAAGCAACGCGCGTGTGTTTCAGATGTCTTTTTATTACTATGTTTTTATTAACTCGCTTTCTTGTTTGTTTGTGTGTGTGTTTGTCCAGTACAAATCTTGCAATCGATTTTTAACTAACTTCCCGACTAGCTAGACATTTAAAACTTTTAGAATAGCTCAGAACACGATGACAATGTATTATTTTAATACTTTTAGCCCTCTTTAAGCAGAATTGAGTTCATTGTCAGTTAATTTTGTTTTGTAGACTGGTGCAGCGATCTATCGGCCGGAACGAGAGCAAAAAGTTAAACGCAAGTTAACTTCCAATTAACTTCATTTTCTTTCAAGTTGACGAGATAACTCATCAAAAAATGTTTATAAAAGTATTTATTAATACATAGAATTGTCAATTTTTTATGATTCAACTCAAAATTTAAAAATATGGTATATAAAAAGTTCTTTTTATCTTGAAATTATTGTGTTCATTTTATATTTCCAAATAAACCTGCTTTAATTGTGCGGCGATAGATGTCGACAATCCGATCTACCTTCACACGCATAAGACAGAGTTCAAAAATATGTCGACTTGTGATTAGGAAAAGGCTGAGAGAGAAATTCTCCGGGGCTCTGTGTGGGAATTGAAAATCTGTCACAGGAGCTGACGTGCCTTATTAGTGCATGATTTTAAGACTACGCATTATGACCATTCTGGAGAAAAAGCTTGCCATTCCACTGATTTGGACAACACTAAATGATTAATCATATACATTGATTAATAGTTTGTGCCAAAATTATTAATTGCATACAATCTATATATTTAAGTTGCTAAGCCGACTTTTTGGACATTCCGTGAGAGAAAACTACTGCATCAATTTACTTCATTTTGGTCTTAAACGAAAGATTTTAATCTGTAGATTTGTCAAATTTGGTTTTTGTAATCGTAATTTCTATAAATTAGCGATGATTGACAGTTAAAAATTGATTTCTGCGCATGCTCAGTGGCATGTTTAAATCTGGTTTTAGAAACTCACAGTTTCTGCGCATGCTCTGTGACATATTTTGATGAAAAACACGTTTATTCCGAGGAGTCTCTATAGATCTCTCTCTGCTATTTTTATTACCATGTTTTTATTAACTTGCTTTCTTGTTTGTGTGTTTGCGTGTGTGTTTGTCAAGTACAAATCTTGCAATCGATTTTTAACTAACTTCCCGACTAACTAGACATTTGAAACTTTTAGAATAGCTAAGAACTCGATGATAATGAATTTTTTTAATAAATTTAGCCATCTTTAAGCAGAATTAAATTAATTTTCAGTTATTTTCAGTTAATTTTGTTTTCTAGACTGGTGCAGCCATCTATTGGCCGGAACGAGAGCAAAAAGTTAAACGCAAGTTAACTTCCAACTAACTTCATTTTCTTTCAAGTTGATGGGATAATTCATCTAAAAAAATTTTAAAAAGTATTTATTAATACATAGAATTGTCAAGTTTATATGATTCAACAGAAAATAAAAAAACATGGTATATAACACGTTCTTTTTATCTTGTAATTATTTTAGGATAATTATGTTTGTGACATATAAGATTAAACCTGATGGAAATTGTTTATTTCGCGTTTTTTAATAAGCGATAATTTACAATTTAAAAAAATTGCTTTCTGCGCATGCTCATTGACATTTTTAAATCTGGCTTTAGATACTCACTAAGCACGAGGCCGCTTAAACATGTTAATTTGTTTCTGCGCATTATTATGATTTTCAGCATTTGGCAATGATGTGTTGAGTATAATTTGTGTTCCCTTTACATATATTCCTTATTAGTACATTTATTTACTATCTAGCCGTCATGTTTTGACGGGTACAAACTTGTTATATTAATTTTATTTGGAGCAAATTCATATCCATGTCCACAATGTAGATTTTACGCAAAACTGTGACTTTAATCCAAGTAGTTAGTCTTGGAGGCAGGTTTCTCCTTCAGGATCTACAGTCGCTCTACCTGTAGGATAGACAATGCATAACGGTGGTTTATTCTACAAGATACTGAATTTTCTAATGACATTTGAATCCTTCACGAGTATGATACAATTTATAGAACTGCCTTAAGAGAAAAATTTCGGGTGGTATACCCAGACAGAAAGAACTACTAAATTTTGAATTAAATTCATGATCCATGTAGAACGGCTATGTTATGATGAAAAGTTTATAAAGACGATTAAACCTCATCATCCTACCTGCAAAGTTTTTGCTACTAAATGAATGTCATATTCAATTAAGATCTCCCCCAGAGACCGAGTTTTATGCATCTTTTGGCATTCGAAATTTACTATTTATTCCCAAACCTTAACATCCGTTCTGAAACAAACTCTCTTAAGAGAGTATTACAGGCGCGAAGGATAATTTATGATTCCCTCCAGCAAAATTTTGCAAAACTCTTTTACGCATTGATGGGGGAATGATACGATCTTAAAACTTCCCTAATCTCGTTATAATGTTTTCAGAATGAAAATAAATCCTATTTGGTCTCCGAGAAATAAGATTTTATCTTCAAAAATATTTCGAAACTTTGATATAGCTTGAAATGAACTAAAAGAAGGGGTCGAATGTTTAATTTTGGCCGTTTTGGGGAGTTTTTGGCTTTCAGCTCTAGTTTTGGTGACTTCTATTCCACGCGGGTATCTAAAAGGGACTTTTAAAATGTCTTCCTTTATTAATCATCGTTTTAGGATACTAACTTAATGTCTAAGGGAGGGAATTTAAAGATTTGTATGAATATTTTACATTTTAAAAGCTTTAACACGTTTTTAAAGGAAAAATATTTTTATAGACTTTTCAATTAATATTTTTAATCCATATATATAAAATAGTTCCGTAACTGGCTGACTCACTGACTGACATACAACGCACAGACCAAACCGCTGGACCTAAAGGGCTGAAATTTTACATGGTGATTCTTCTTATAGTGTAGGGGTGCACTAACAAAGATTTTTGAAACATTCTTCTTAGATTTTTTAATTGAATTTTTAAGCTGTTCTAGTAACTTTTTTAAGTTTACATTTAAAATAATAATTTGAGAGTTATAAAATTTATATCACGAGAAAAATCCTAAAAATTCCTTTAAAATGAAATCTTTTTCGAATCTTTACCTCCATTTTCTGATATTTGGTGAATTTTGAGAGATTAATTTTTAGAATTTAATTTATTAAATGCTGATCACGTGATTTCTTTTTCTGGTACTTTAAATAAATTTATCGTCACGTGCATAACAACAAAATAGACAAAACATTTTTTTCTTGCTAATGCGGCAGACGATTGGACGTTATCCGAAACGATATTAAAATACAGTAAAAGATATGTTCCTCAAACTGTACTATATTAACTGTACTATATTTTTTAGTATATGCTATTAGATTTAATTTGAATATTTTCTCATACATTATTTTGTCTATAAAAATATCCCTTACGATTTTTTTATAAATGTATTTTTTTTTACAATTGTATACATTGATCGTCGAATTTATTATACACACACACACACACACACATATATATATATATATATATATATATATAAATATATATATATAATGGCATTAATTGCATACATTGACAGTTGTATTTAATTTGAAAGTACTCCGTAGCCAAGTGCGGATTTTCTGCTAGTTTTGTAATAAATCATTCTTTCAGGATACTTTGCTGTTAATATCCTTAAAGTGTTAAGATTTTTCCTTCGTGTTTGTCTTTTATTTTCCCACGTTTAAAGTACTAATTCAGGAAATTGATTAGTAGTTACTAATGAAGTTTAGCGAGTAGGGTGCAAGATTTTTTTTTCAACGGGTTTTTTAAAACATACACATAAAAAATTATGGCAAACTTATTAAAAAAAATATTTTAAAAATTTCATTTTTTGAAACACCTTTAAGTGAGCTATTTTGAGGAGACACTGAAATTTTTTGAAGCTTTTAACTTTGAAAATATTTAAAGATAAGGAAATTTTGAAACTATTCTTTTCAGGGGAGAATTTGTAAACAAAGAATTGGAAAATTCATTAAAAATGCTTTTGAAAATAATAACAAAACCTTTGTTGTCAACATGTATATTCATTTTTCTAAAATTATTAGGTGGTGGAAAAAACTTAAATGAAAGAAAATCTTCGTACCGACTAGCAAATCTTATTTTTTTCGAAAAAATTTGATAAAAAGAGTCTATAAGGAAAATTATACTTAAAAACTTCTAATTTAACATGAGAAAAGTACTCAAAAGAGAAGTTTTATAAAGAGAAATTAGAAAAAAAATCTAATGGCTGTTCATAAATAAGTTGACGTTCTAAAAAAACAGCAGGGATGGTTATAAAATAATTACAAGATATAAAGAACTTTTTATATACCATGTTTTTAAATTTTCTGTTGAATCATATAAACTTGACAATTCTATGTATTAATAAATACTTTTTAAAAATTTTTGATGAATTATCCCATCAACTTGAAAGAAAATGAAGTTAATTGGAAGTTAACTTGCGTTTAAATTTTCGTTCCCGTCCCTGTCGATAGATGGCTGCACCAGTCTGCAAAACAAAATTAACTGAAAAAGAATTCAATTCTGCTTAAAGATGGCTAAAAGTATTAAAATAATGCATTGTCATCGTTTTCTGAGCTATTCTAAAAGTTTCATATGTCTAGCTAGTCGGGAAGTTAGTTAAAAAGAGATTGCAAGATTTGTACCGGACAAACAAACACACACACACACAAACAAACAAGAAAGCGAGTTAATAAAAACAGGGTTAAAAAAATAGTGGTTATCAGACGAAAACATAAAACGTTTGACTTACAGAACAACCGAGAAAAAATAGCCCAACCTAACGTACTATCCATGTGCAAACTTTTTGGTCTATTTTTGTGAATGACGAAAATGACAGGTGGCCCCACTTTGCTTCTCTCTCTTCGGAGTTATTTTCCTTATGCATAATGGCATACGAATTCCGACTAGAAATTTTTTTTTTATGATGGCTTTAAGCTCATCATAAACTTTATCTATTTATATTAATAGAGAAAGATAATTTATTTGCATTCTAGAAGACTGGTCACTGAATGAAACATCTCTCTCAATTCTTTGAATTACTTGGCGGAAAAGGGTATTGTTGCAACTAAAATTAGCACTAAAATACTTACGTATCCCGAATATCTGAGATCGGATTATTATCCTGTTTGAAACCTCTGCCGTGCATTCACTGGCACAGATAACCGAGTGTTCAGAGGACTTTCAAATGATAGCTGATAAAACATCAGTTTATTCTGATAAATAATACTGTTTGTTGTATAAATATCCAATAATGTAACCTTACTACCCATAAATTAAAATAAGAGAAAACAGCTATCTTTATAAATAAAAATATAGCCCAAAATTCTACTGTTAAAATAATATTATTGGCCAAGTTGTATTGAAACCGTGTGGCACGGGTTGTTACGGTGCAAAAGCGCCGCAATATTCGGCACGGATGAAGGAATCAATTAAGAAATGATCGAGTTAAGAGAAGCAGTGACGAGTAATAAATAAGCGAGGGACGTGGACATAGTTTAGAAAAGAAACAGGATGTTTAAGTGCCATTAAGGATGAAAAAGAAACCACCCAAAGAAAATTTACAATGTGGGGTATGCTTAGACCAGATGCAGATGTGAAAAATATAGGAAGAGGAGCACACTAACGAGGAAATGCATTGAATAATGATGGTATGGGCTAAGTGGTGAAAATCGGAAACAGATGATATTCGAGAAGATAGGAATATGGCCGTGGGAATAATGATGATGGGAGGCGAGTGGCCCCACCTACGAGAGGCGGAGAAAATGAAGGTTCTGGAAAGAAATGAGTAGCCCAATAGAATAGAAATAAAATATCTCTGACCAATAAGAAAACGAGGGAATGACCAGATCAGATGATGCGGGGATCCTAAAAAATCATTACGACCGAGGAGCAGCAAGGACAAACACCTAGACCGTAGTTAAGAGCATGAGCCGAAGAATTAATTTAGAATGAGAAAGCTCGAATTGAAACTTAGCCAGCGTATGATAAATTAATATAGCTTGACGCTTTATTTGCACCGATGTCCCAAAGCGTAAATACTAGGCGGTGACTAACATCGAGACTAACCAGATTCTATGAAAGAATAGAGCCGGCTGACCACGTGGAAGCAGAGTGCCACATTCCGAGAATCGAATTGCCTGAGCAGTATGACCCACCGTATGCTACAAACTGAAGTTACGGACCCTGAAGGAGTGCCGCAACCATAGACGGGTTTGAAAGGAGGATCCCAAGCCGACGCGAGCGCATTTAATGGACTGCAGACGAGTTTATCAAAAGAGGGAGAATCGAAAGACCAAGTCCCCGACAATGCAAGCGCTTTAAATTGACTTCATGAGAGTTCATCAATGGAGGTATGTGTCGTTTGTGCTCCGTATTGACCACTGGTTTTAAATGTGTGCCCTCGCGATTTCTCATTCATACACTACGTATTCCGAATGTATATACTATAGATCTTTCTATTAGAAATTGATATAACGTTGAAATATGATGTTATTATGAGTTGATGAACGGGTTATAAAATCCATTAAATGAGAAAATATTGTAGTAAAGGTATAATAATTGTTAAGAAAGTACTAGTGATAATTGTAGTGTAAGAAGTAAAATAAAAAGGGTTATAATGATATTGACTGAAACTGTAAATGAAGAGATTAGTTGTGATATCATAATGTATTAATAAATGTATCCGTTATTATATCAATCGAATAATCTGTCATTCTTCAAAAAACACAACGCAATACTTAAATCTACATATGTAAATCATATCACTGGGTATCATAATTAATAGCCCCAGTAATACCATTACACGGGTCAAGACTTATTTTGTTCCAAATAGTCACTTACACGTAAGCGATGGCAGATGATGGATAACTTACCTTCTTTTGCCGTGAGGATATTTTATTGTTCAGTCTATTTTAAGCGATTTCCTATAGAATTATTTTTTAAACTTAAGAAACATTCTACTGCAGAGACTTTCATTTGGAACTTGTTCCTAGCATTCATCTCTTTTTTTTAAGTAATGATTGACTAACCAAGGTATCAAAACATTGACTTTAACTCTAAAGCTTGTATGGAACATCTGAACGATTTTAATTTTATTGTTGCGTTTTATTTATCTGAGTTACTCTTACTGATATTTATTACTTTATCTATTATTAACAGAGTAAATGACCAACTCTTTCAGTCTATCGCTTAAATTCCGCTTAAAATATTGCTAAATTGTCACTCAAATTTCGGTTTAAATATTACTAAATTATATCTCAAATTTCGCTTTAAATATTGCTAAATTATCGCTTAAATTCCGCTTTAAATATTGCTAAACTATCGCTTATATTCCGATTTAAATAATGCTAAATTATCGCTTAAATTTCGCTTTAAATATTGCTAAATTATCGCTTAAATTTCACTTTAAATATTGCTAAATTATCGCTTATATTCCGCGTTAAATATTTCTAAATTATCACTTAAATTACACTTTAAATATTACTAAATTATATCTCAAATTGCGCTTTAAATATTGCTAAATTATCGCTTATATTCCGCTTTAAATATTGAAAAATTATCGCTTAAATTCCGCTTTAAATATTGCTAAATTATTGCTTAAATTTCACTTTAAATATTGCTAAATTATCGCCCAAATTCCGCTGTAAATATTGCTAAATTATATTATATCTTAAATTCCAATTTTTTTTTTTCAAATGCAGCAGGCGGTTTCTTCGACATTACCCTTACCGCCATATGACACCACGGTTTTGCTGGCCACTTTTCTGAGAGCACAGTAGAGGTGAACCAGCATCACCCTCTTATGGGCCGGTCTCGTAATTTTGAACCGAGTCAAGTGACGAGACCGGAACACTTGGCCCCGCACCTCCATAGGTAAATTTGAGAACTTGGAGGACATTGTAGCCACGATATATCTTACGAGCCCCGGCCACCATTAGTGAACACGATGGTGGATTTGGCAGAGACCGGCATCAAACCAGAGACGTTTAGATCACTGGCTCGCTGCCTTTGCCAACTGGGCCACCGCGCCCCTAAAATTATTCTTTAAATATTGCTGAATTATCACTTAAATTTCGCTTCAGATATTTCTAAATTCTATTATCGCTTAAATTCTAATATCGCTTAGCTCTAAAGGTTGTATGGAACATCTGTACAATTTTAAGTTCATTGTTGCGATTTAATTATCTGAGTTTCTCTTACTGAAATTTATTACTATATCTATTATTAGCAGAGTAAATAACCCACTCTTTCAGTCTATCGCTTAAATTCCGCTTAAAATATTGCTAAATTATGACTTAAATTTCGTTTTAAATATTACTAAATTATCTCTCAAATTCCGCATTAAAAATCGCTAAATTATCACTTAAATTTTGTTTTAAATATTACTAAATTATCTCTCAAATTTCGCTTTAAATATTACTAAATTATCTCTCAAATTTCGCTTTAAATATTACTAAATTATCTCTCAAATTTCGCTTTAAATATTACTAAATTATCTCTGAAATTCTGCTTTAATTATTGGTAAATTATCGCTTAAATTCCGCTTCAAATATTGCTAAATTATATTATCGCTTAAATTCCGCTTTAAATATTGCGAAACTATCGCTTTGAATATTGCGTAAATTTCACTTGGATATCTGAAACATTAATAACTTCCCTACTGTTGTATTTAGAAAAAAAATGCGAGCATTTCCTTTGTCAATTTTCAAATCACAGCGCTACCTTCTGATATGGGAGACAAATGTTGTCAGATACATTGTCACTTAAACAAAGGTGTGACCTAACTTACGGCGCTCATTCACTGTCTGTTAATACGAAGCATATGTTGCATATTTAGTGAGCCTAATATTATCAGGTAACGTCAAATCTTAATAATTACAAGATAAAAAGAACTTTTATATACCGAGTTTTTAAATTTTCTGTTTAATCACATAAACTTGGCAATTCTATGTATTAATAAATATTTTTTTTTTAATTTTGATGAATTATCCCATCAACTTGAAAGAAAATGAAGTTAATTAGAAGTTAACTTGCGTTAAACTTTTTGCTCTCGTTTCGGCCGATAGATGGTTGCAACAGTCTACAAAACAAAATTAACTGACAATGAATTTGATACTGCTTAAAGATGGCTAAAAGTATTAAAATAATGAAATTGTCATCGTGTTCTGAGCTATTCTAAAAGTTTCAAATGTCTAGCTAGTGGGGAAGTTGGTTAAAAATCGATTGCAAGATTTGTACTAAACAAACACACACACAAACGAGAAAGCGAGTTAATAAAAACATGGTAAAAAAGAAAAGTTGCTTAAATTAATGTACAAATTTTGTCCATGTACAATAATTTGGCAAAAGGGTATGGTACCGAATTTATCAAACACTCCCCTATGCATGCTGTTAAGTTTTTTGTGTACTAACCCTATTGGATTCGCTCATCTCAATGTTAACCTATGGAGAAAATTTGTCCAAGGATCGCCGACTTGGATTGAAAGATTTTTTTAATTGTACTCCGTAATAGAGGAAGAATTTTTTCACCTCGGGGCATTTTTCGTTTTTTGAAAAAAATTCCAATAATATTTTTAAATTGTAATGATTCGGGGGGGGGGGGGGATATCGTAAAGCGTGTTTTAAACGCTCACAAATTCCTTTGGTGGACGAAATTTTAAAAAATGAAATCTGTTGCAAGGTGCAGAAAAGTTCAGGCTGATTTAAAATGCCATTTTTTACAATGTTTTTATTAACTCGCTTTCTTGTTTGTGTGTGTGTTTGTCCAGTACAAATCTTGCAATCGATTTTTAACTAACTTCCCGACTAGCTAGACATTTGAAACTTTTAGAATAGCTCAGATCACGATGACAATGCAATATTTTAATACTTTTAGCTATCTTTAAGCAGACTTGAATTCAATTTCAGTTAATTTTGTTTTGTAGACTGGTGCAGCCATCTATCGACCGGGACGGGAACGTAAAGTTAAACGCAAGTTAACTTCCAATTAACTTCATTTTCTTTCAAGTTGATGGGATAATTGATAAAAAAATTTTAAAAAAAGTATTTATTAATACATAGAATTGTCAAGTTTATATGATTCAACAGAAAATTTAAAAACATGGTTTATAAAAAGTCCTTTTTATCTTGTAATTATTATTCGATTATCAGCATTTATGGAGCTGTCAACAGTTGATACATTTTTTCCGTAGGTTAAGGGCCCCGGGTTGCCCTGATTGGTCGGCAGATCTGTACTGTCCGACTGGAGCCCAGCCCATACTAATTAACCGAACAAGTGCATAACCATAGGCTGAGTTTGCAGGTATTGCTACACGGCGACACGTCTAAAAGTTCTACAAGGCGTATAAGCAAAAGCTGTGGCCGCCGTATTGTTGTCGAATTTCTCCGTAGGTTAACATTGAGGTGGGAGAATCCAATAGGGTTAGTGCACAGCGACCTTAATCTCCTACCAGACCTCAAAAATCCATTCGGAACAACACATAGGGTTTCAATGAGCGATAAGAGATTTGATCAGAATAGACTAGTTACCCCGCATGAAGAAATGCTTGCACATTTCTCATTGGTCATGAATAATGTTTTAGCAGTATTCCATCTGAAGGAATACTCTTCTGATGCAAATAATTTTGTTGTCTGATAGGTGCTTTGATTTTGCTAATTAAATTACAGTAAAATCTTGACTATAATACGCACGCGTGTATAATACGTATGCTCAATTTTGGGCAAAATTTTTGGAAAAAAATTAAAATTAGACTATAATACGCACCCATAACTTTTTCAGTATTTTATTTAAAAGTTCCACAAATATTTATAAATATAAATAAAAACCAACGAAAACGTTAAATTCAGTAGAAAAAAAACTTAAATTTTTTACCATGTTTTTATTAACTCGCTTTCTTGTTTGTGTGTTTGTGTGTTCGTCCGGTACAAATCTTGCAATCCATTCTTATCTAACTTCCCGACTAGCTAGACATTTGAAACTTTTAGATTAGCTCAGAACACGATGGTAATGCATTTTTTTAATAATTTTAGCCATCTTTAAGCAGATTTGAATTCATTTTCAGTTAATTTTGCTTTGTAGAATAGTGTAGCCATCTATCGACCCGGACGGGAATGAAAAGTTAAACGCAAGTTAACTTCCAATACTCGAGGTAAAGGATTGATTACGCATTTCATACCTCTTTACTTCGCATTTGATCATTTTCTTTCATGTTGATGGGATAATTCATCAAAAATTTTTAAAAAGTATTTATTAATACATAGAATTGACAAGTTTTTATGATTCAACAGAAAATTTAAAAACATGGTATACATAAAGTTCTTTTTATCTTGTAATTATATTCAAAACAAACAATACTGTCAAATTATCAGTCTTAATCACTTTCGTTAGAATACAGCTCATGTATTGTTGTTGCGTCCATGTCATAACTATTGGTGCCGTCGTAATACTATATATCGCCATCGTCATCGTCATTTGATGACACCTGCCCATCCTCCCATAATATATCATTCTCGCTGCCATCTCACGTTTAACAATTGATAAGTTTTCTGCTGCCGCATAGGACCGTCTTAAAAAAATTTTGTGGGAAATAAATCAAATAAAGTAATCCATTTTTTCACTTGCAACAACCGAGAACTGTCACTATTTCAAGGGATCTGTTATTAAACGAACGCGTGGGCGATACTAGCTGTGAGTTCCGTTTGTTTAAAAGGAACATCTGCTTAGTAAATGGGTGGATGAATCACGGACTGCAGATGCGCGCGCACCCGTGTTGCACCAATGCCTTACAGCTGCGGTATGTTCGTTTATTCAATGTTTAAAACTACTTTATTTTGTACGCGAATATAATACGCATCCTCACTTTTGCGGACTAAAATGTGAAAAAAAAGTGCATATTATACTCAAGATTTTACGGTAGGTCTGTCACAACCAATAATGATCAAAAAGGTTTTATGAAAGAGCAATTATAAGGCTCCCTGATTATTTTTTAATTATTTCGAAGCATTTTCGAAAAGTAAAGATACAATGCCGCATACTCACTCGAAAAAATTTTAATTGATTAAATGTACATAACAAATTTTTTACTGGTACAAGCATTATTTTTCGACATAGTTGCCGCCATTGTCAAAGCTTTTGTTAAGTCTGGGTACAAGCTTTTGTATTCCACAGTCATAGAACTTTGCCGCCTGTTGTCGGAACCACATTTCAACTTCAATTTTGATCTCATTGTCGTGAAAGTTTTGCCCTGCAAGATGTGTTTTCAGGTAAAGGAATAACTAGAAGTCCCTGTGTGCAAGGTCCGGGCTGTATGGAGGGTGATCTAAAATTTCCCATTCGAAACTTTTGAGTAGTGCTTTGGTTTGAAGCGCTATGTGATGACGAGCGTTATCATGCAGCAAGCAGCCTCCTCTTGCCAACAAGCCCCTGCGTTTATTTTGAATTGCCCGCCTGAGACGTCTCAAAGTCTCGCAATATGCATCAGCATTGATTGTGGTGCCGGGAGGCATGAAGTCAACCAGAAGATTGCCTTGTTTGTCCCAGAAAACAGAAGCCATGATTTCTTTGGCGGGGATCCTGTATCCCACATTTGGCGGGATTCTAAATTGACGCAGACATTATAAAGACGTGCTGCTCAAACAAGACTCACCGTAAAAATAACAAATGACCTCGAGGGGAAAGTGAAATGTTCAAGGTTACAGTCCGTGTTGCCAACGGGCTCACAGAAACTTTTCCTTTGCTGCTATCGGGGAAGTATCTTTACTTTCCGAAAATGCCTCGCATTTCTCGCTTTTCGTAAACATCTTATCCCGGAGTTACCTAGTTTCTGCGTCCTTCATTCACTTTATTGTGATAGAAAATTTAGTACCGAAAACTCGTGAAACATATAAAGGATTAAAATATTCGCTATAGGAATAACTATTAATTTAACTCAATTCCCGGTTTTAGAGAGCAAAAGGAAAAAAAGGTAGGAGAACGCCTGCACTGCTAAGGAAGACAAAATGGCACCTAGAAAGTTTTGCCATTCCCTTACTTTGAAACTGAACACGGCGAATGGCCAACGCAAGAAACAGAAAAGATTAGAATCCTTAAAGCAATGAAACTGTGAACATAGTAACAGAAAATTGCATGACGTATAAGAGAAAAAAAATTAAATAGAGAGGGAAAAAAATTTCATCAGAGACAAAAAAAAAAAAAAAGAAAACGGAATAGCTGTTTCTTTATAGACAAAGTTTAAAGGCTTTAAAGTTGCCTCGAAACTGAAATTAGATGCCGAAGAATTTTCTAAAACGTAAAGGTGAATTCAGATCAAAAGAATTCCTCGGCCTCTGAAGGAAATCGGAAACTGAAGAGTTTTTAGAGCCTTTTACGACTGATGAAAATAAAATTTAAGTAATTTTAAAACCTTTTTTAGAGATAAAATTTAAATTCGCCGAGACCCCGAGAAAAGGAAATTGAAGTATTAGGAATTTTTATGCCACCTCAAAAATAAAATTTAAATTTAATGTGTTTTGAAAGGTCTTTGGAACTGAAAGTGAAGTCTATGAAAATTTTAACTCCCCTTAAAAATAAAACGGAAATTGAAAGCCTTTTCGAAGTGGCTTAACAGACATCCGGTGCAGAATGTTAAGGAAACAAGATCTATCACTATATCGGAACATTCTGTTAGTGTAAAAGTATTCACAAAGGGACTTAATCAGATAATTACGGATCTTCAGAATCGTTAAAGCTAAGAAGGTTCCAGCGGAAGCTCCCCTAACTTATGACATCCTTAGGAGGTTCTTTATTTCCTTCCATAACATGCGCCAAGTGGCAGCTATTAGATGCAATTAAAAGTCAATCGGTGTCATGATTAATTATGAAAATTTCACGCCAAGTTAATGTTGCCAGCCGCCAAGCACTTGCTCTTGTCACTTAAGGCTAAGAATTATACTTTAATATCCATTAAATTGCCACAACTGGGTAACATGATTACGCGTCTGAAATGGCATATTTGGCTTTCATTATTTATTTAATCAAAATTAAATTAAATTTCGAAACATATGTTGCTGTTATGCGGATAAATATTAAATTTTATCAGATTCTTGACATACGTAGAAAGGTAGATATCTCAACGTAATTAGCGCCAAGGCTTATCAGGTTTAACAATTTTTATCAGTCTGTAACATTTCACTCAAATACTAAATGTAAAAGTACTAACTTTTCTAATCCGAATGAATCACCAACTCAAATAATTTATGTATGGATATACTGTTGTATATATACCATATGAAGGCCTTATTTGGATAGTGATCCAACTCCATTTTTTAAATAAATGGTGTTAGACTCACTTTCATGTTCATACAAGTCATTTCTATCTAATTTTTAAACTGGTACACCTCCAGGTCATTTCTGCTTCCAACAAAGGGCATTACGAATCAGACTTCAGCATACATTTCTCAGCTCTCATTAAACTTTAAGACTATGTATCTCAAAAGGAACAAGAATGGAGTTGGACCACTATTCAAATAAGGCCTTCACATGTACAATGAAATACTTTTCCTTTTTTTCATTCGTATAATTTGTATATTTTTATTTATTTAAAGGAAAAAATAAAGTATTTTAAATTTATATTCTATTCTTTGTTAAGTACAATAGAACCTCGTTTATCCGGAGTAACTGGATACATATGTAATCCGGATAATCCAAAATCCGGATAAAACGGGAAATATGGTTAAAAAGCCCAACAAAATCCTTAAATAAGCAGACTTACCGTTTATTACGGTAAAAAACTATGTTTTGTAACAAAATTACAGAGTATTGTTTACAAGTCATTAAAAAATATAAAAATAACTTTTCACATCATTTCTTAACAAAAAATTGGTAAGTCTATAGTAAAGCTTTCTTAAACTCAACAAAAAGCATTTTATTACCATAATTTATTGTACAATCTATGCAGGAACTGTATATTGAATCAAACTAAAAAGCGAATATCTGGTGTACGTGTAGTTGCGCTCTTGCTATCATAGTTAAAAATTATTACCTAATGTGAACATTAAATAAAAATAATGTCTGCAAATCTGAACCGGATTAACGAGGGCCGGATAAACGAGGGCCGGATAAACGAAGTTTTACTGTATTAATTTAAGAGTCAAAATAACTGAAAATCGCCACGGAATCGTCAACTTGAAGGCAATATAAGAGTATTAAGGTGACTGCCTACGTTGAAAATGTCATTTTTTGACTATTTTGGTCAATTTTATTTTTTGCAAGAATCATGTAATTCAATCTTTTCTCTTTTAAAAACTGTTTTGATTTTGATTCTGCATCAATTAGAAGCAGAGTTATAGCTATTTAAAAAAACATCTTCTGCAACAAAATTGAAGTGACAAACAACCTTAAATGCTTTTTTCTCAGAATTATCTCTACGGCTATTATGATATCTCACTTAAAAATGTATATAATTTGATAAAATTTTCAGGAAATATTTTAGATGCTATTGTTAATGAACACACAATAATTGGTGCACAATAATTGGTGTATAATAAATAGTTTTTTATTCGGAGCTGTTTTTATAAGGAAAGGAATGACGAATCAAGGAAAATTATCATATTGGAACATAAAATTGCGTGTATTATTTTTGCATTTTAAAATTTCTCGTAGATTATAGGTAATTTTATATTCAGCTTAACCAATCTTGCGGAAGAATTTTCCCATCCAACCTCCTGAAAATACTTGAAATCCTCTTACTATAACGCATCCCATGCATTATCAAAGTATTATTGTCTTCTTCAGCATCACTGATAATACAAATATGCTCTGCAATAATAAAAATAAATATGTTTTGAAGTAGTCTGAACTTGATGACGAACAAACTACGCTTCTAAGTACACTAAAAGATCCTGAAAATTATCTTAAGGCATTTACAGCTTCGTTTTAACTGACGACTTTTACTTTTTCATTTTTATTTACTTTCTTGTTTCGTTTAACAACATTTGTAACTATATATAGCATTAATAAGCATGCACGTTTACTTATCTCTGTTTTCAAGTTGTCATTGTATCATATTTGTAACATTTCCTGAAGTTAATTATCTGCAACCAGTGTTTTGCTTTTGTTCTTTGTAGGCGTGTCTACATAAGCTGGAACAAAATTAATTCCTTAGAATTCTGTAGGCTGCTTTTCTTACTTAAGAGTAATTATTGCATTATTCCTGTAAACCGATTCGGTAACCACGCTTTATTTATTTTTTCGCTTGTATTGGATTCTATTTCAGATATATGCATCTAACTCGTGGTCATGATACCTTAGTTTTTTAGGGGAATATTTCACTTTTTAGACGTGTTTAGTACCACAGTCTGTTGTTGAAGACTGACCTCACTTCAATTAAATCCAAAGCATTGAATACTGATGTATCTGATTATCTTTATAATGTATTCAAAGTGCTTCCCTCCAGACGTCTTCAGGCTCCAGAATGTATTTAAAAGGTTGTTGAAACCTCTCTTATGCACGTTTATTCTCCAGCGTTAAATTAAGCTAAGACAGTCAAACTTTTATCAAAATCCGAAGAGCTTTTTGGATTGACAGCTTTACAAAGAAATAATTCACGCAAATGTTGGTAGTCTATACTTTTGCACATAAACATCCGAAAATACATAAGGCCGAAATATTTAATCATGCAGAATAAAGTTTTCACTTTGAAACCTTATCACCTCGTCTTTACGCCTAGAATTTAATTTAAAATCAAAATGTTGAGATCCTGCAATATTTTGAGACATTTTGAGAAATGCAAATATTTAATGCTCAAACATCCCTTTGACTTTTAAATAAATATTTCACAGGCTATTGCAACATCAAATAAACCTTTCCGACTATTATAAATTTTTGGCTTGCAATAAAATATGCCTTGAATAATTCAAATACTCACCTGTATACTTATTTCAACTAAATTTAATTTAGAGTTATATCATGAATCTCTGAAAGGTGGTATCAAAAAATTTTATTAGACAGTTTTATGTTTGCCTAGTAAAAATTTAGGAGTCCTTTTTGAGTTTAACTGGATCCCTACCACAACCTGGATCCATTTTAGCTGTTTTTTTAGTTAGGAAGGGAGGGGAATTTCAGGGGTGGGAGGTAGGAAAATAAGATTTGTTACCTCTCATATGGGGCTTCTAGCGTTCGAATGACTAAGGTGTTCGCATATGGAATGAATGTTTGTAATTGTCCAGAATTGGCTTTCATCTTTAGATTCTCGCTAATTTAGGCAGCGTGTAGCAAAAAATAACTATAGTGCTCTCTACTTGCTAATAAGCCAATACAGTGTGGTCCAAAATCAGTTTTACCCAATAAAATTTTAAACCTTAAATAACTTCCACATAAGGCAGTAGATGGCGCTACAACATTTCGCAAGAAAAATTTACCAATTGCGTCAGTCTGTAAATGGCTACCGTACAGGAAAAAGCAATGTGCGTTTTGTGGTTCCATGGAAGCAAATCTGTTGTAACTGTTCAGAGACGTTTTCGTTTAGAATACTCAAATCTTCGTCCTCCGTGTAAGGACTATATTAAACGTTGGTACCACCAACTTAAGGACATGGGAAATGTGGAACATAGGAAAGGCGCTGGTATGCCATAAACAGAACACACTTTCCTTGTCCTTCCAGTTCTACATTCCAGATTGTTGGTACCAACGTTCAATAGAGTCCTTACTAGAAAGACGACGATTTGAGTATTCTAAACGAAAACGTCTCTGAACAGTTACAACGAATTTTCTTTCATAGAACCACAAAATGAACATTGCTTTTTCCTGTACAGTAGCCATTTGCAGGCTGACGCAATTAGTAAATTTTTCTTGCGAAATGATATCGCGCCATCTACCGGCTTATGTGGAAGTTATTTAATGTTTAAATTTTGCTGTGTAAAACTGTTTTAAATTATATTTCCAAGAAAACAATAAACATGTAAGTACCTCATTTTGTTCTTTTTTTTTAAACATGAAATGCCCTCAATTTTGGACCACCCTGTATTTTCTTTCTTGTATTTTAACTACATGTCAGTTGTTAACCCTCGAAATGATTACATCCATACATATATCCATTATTTTGTGCGTATGTAATTGCACAGTACATATATTGGTGCCCTGTGAAATGTCCGAAGAATTATACCTCGAATAATATCTGATAATCCTTACAGGAGGTTACAGTAGAATGACTGTAGGGCAAAGTCCAAGCCCTCAGCTAACGCAGCCTTTTCCTTTCAATTTATTCAGGGAATACAATCTTTTCCCTGCGGCGTAGAATAGGTGCATGTTTAAATAAACAGGAAATCCAACGTAAATAAAGCACAAATAGCAGTAAGGTGCAATTTTGTATACGGCCGTTTCGAATCTGCAAAGGAGCTTCTTCATCAGTGCAAAGAACTTAGCGGCAGCTCAAAAATCCGAAAACTAAGCGACCAGACACGTGCGCATGCACTTAAGTTCCCGCTCGTGTCGAACGCCCGAAGGCGCGAACAACGCAAACAAATCACAAGCGAGCAGCGAAGAGAAAGACTTAGGGCAAGCAGCGCCATCTAGAGGCTAAAAGAGGGAAAAAAGTGAAAAAAAGTGAAGTTACAGGCCGACACGGCTAAATAAACCCTTTCCACAATTGAGTAAAAACAGAGATGCTAGACAAATCATTAACCAAAGAACCCGAATTTTAAAAAATGTGATAAGCTTCACAGAAATCAAGATTGCGACATTTCTGATTAATGTAGGCAGAAGAAAAATCAAACCGATGGTTCAAAGTCCAGGCGTGTTGAGCAATGGACGACCGATTTAACTCCTGGTTTTTAACGTAACCCTCGTGTTCCTTCACGCGGAGTTTAAGAGAACATGTGCATGTTTAGCCTTGCATATATTGGTTTGATCCGTTGCCAACGCCCTTTCCTCTTCCAGCGCAGACCCTTCCTCACTGGCCACCGCGACCGAGGCCCACGCCGTTCTGAGGTCATCGGGGGATGTCTCGTGGACGACGCAGTCGCTGCTCCAGAGCGCTTGCACGATGGACCTGCGCTTCTTCCCTTTCGACGTACACCTCTGTTACCTCAACTTCACGTCGTGGTCGTATGATTCCAAGCAGGTGAGTCCACGCCACGTGGAACATTTATTATCTTTAGTTTAGCAAAAATTCATATGTGGTAGCCAATAAACCACACATCAGGTGTGCTTGTAACCAGTGGTGGGATTCAAATAAATTAACAACAGGTTCTATGTCCTAAACCCCCCCCCCCCTACACTACATGATTTTTTAAAATCAAACAAAACTGTTTTTGGTGATAGATTTTTAATCAAATAGATTGGAAAAATATTGAAAAAAATAATATTCTTAAAATTTTTATTTTATAGAAAAAAAATCGATTTGATTCATATATGAATCATCATGCATTAAGGTATCCGTACACCTTCGGAGGTGATTTTTTGAAATTTTTTTAATTTTGTATTTTTATTTATTTTTTATAATGACATTTAAGTTAAAATTTGAAAAAATATATAAAACATTTAGCTGTCACATTAAAATAATTTTTTCAGGAGAAAAGCTGGAAAAAATTTGAGAAAATTTGATATTCTACAATACATGATAACTCAAAAACAAACAAATATATTACCATTTTATAAATTGTAGAATGAAGATAATAACATTCTGTTGGGAACAGACTATTCTCAAGATCAAACTATGTGTATCTCAGAGTTTGTAGCACTTAAAGTACTGATGTTCATAAAAATCACTAAAAATTCATTGTCACTTGCAATTTATACCAATGTCAACAAAAAACTAATCAATCTGCAATGATGAGCATACTCTATTCCCTTTATAAATATATATAGATAAAGTATGCAAAATTTTAAGGCATTTTAAGCGTAAATTTTTATAATAGGATATATTGCGTTAAGAAAAATGATGAAAAAATTCATTTTGAGAGAACGCTAAAAATAATTCTTACGCTAAAATGACAATTCAAATATTTCTAAAGAAATTTACTATAAACTTAGATAACACAATTTACAATCATATAGTAAAGTAAAATAGCGGTATTAAGTTTCGTGAAATATTTTAAAATATTTTCTTTCTTTATTGAGGCACAGAGTTATGCCACAGAGTTATTTTGTAGTGCCCGATTAGACTGTCCAACATGTCTACACCACCCATATGCTTGTTATGGTGTTTTACTACAGCTGGACAGTCAATGCTAACTTTTGTTTTAATATTTCTGTCGTATCTGTCTATTTTCTCTACTGAGTTAACTCCGACGTATGTTGATAGAAACATGGCGTTTCTGTTGTCTTTCCATGAAATATTTGAAATTTCTATATTATCATGTAATGTGACATACTCCTGACTTGTGCCTCGAGGTTGTTTTGACATCTATTTATCATTTGTGAGCTTGCATCCTGGAACACGATTTCTTTTAACTGTACCAATGCTGAAAATATCCTATTTAGCCATATACAATTGAAGTTGCGGTAATTATCAAAATATAATTAGTAGTTCTTATTTCTAGGAATGTTTCTGCACAATCGTACCACAATATTACTTGAAGCTCGGAGATCAACTTCTTCAGACAATCTTTTCCTTGGGTCATGCTCACAATCAGTGTAAATATCAAAATTAGAGGCATAACCAGTTGTACGGCAAAGAATTGATTTTGACGACAGAATTCAATAGTGATCCCCTCAATGCATAAAGATGCACATATGATTCATACCTATTACTGTTCATAACATAAATATAAAATCACTCAAATTGAAAAAAATCATAACGTGTGATTAGACTTATCTTGCAGCTATACACTGAATATTTTTTCCCTTTGTTTAATACTCTTTTTCAGTTTACTTACTCTTTTCAGTTTAATACTCTTTTTCAGTTTACTCTTTTTCAGCTTCCCCACGTGGAATTCTACAAATCATTCAAACAACAGAATAGCCAAACATAAGGACATAAAATTGCGTATGTACTGCCGTCTACCAGCAAAAATAAGTGACAAAAGGTAGTTCGGATTGAGGCTGATACAGTAATCTATGCAGTAGCGGCAAATATTAAATATTTTGGTTTCAGCTTAGTCGAAAATGGTATGATTCATATATGACTCACCATGCAGTGTAGGGTTAAGTATACCAAAAAATATACCAAAAGGTAGTTTAATAATTCATGCATTAAAGCCCTTTCGTGGGCCTTGGGAAGATGACTTCCCACCTACACGATCTTAGGAAATACACCTGCGAGAAGCGCAAAACCCACTATAATAGATTGGTCTCGCTATTATAATGTTGGGAAGATTAATGCCCACTACAGTTTTGTGCTGCCATCTAGTTTCCAGCAATTGAAACAGAAATAGTGCATATGTTATTAAAGTTCGGAAGCCGGTTCTGCGAGATCTGTTCTTCTCTGACACCTCTGTTGATATATATTTGGCATCGTAAATAGTTTTATATTATGGCAAGTAAATAAACGGAATTGAAGTTTAGACCAGCTGACATTCTGTATAGCATTAGCTCGTCAGCTAATAGACGGATATTCTTCAAGAAAAAGGAAAGGTCGTTTTGCTAGCTTCCAAGCGAAGAAGTGTGTAGTTCCAGATGATGTGCGATTGCCAGTGTGGGAAACCATATGCCAAAGTTGATTTCAAGCTATACACAATGTAGGAAATGTAGCACAAAAGCACAAGAAAAGAGGACCCGCTACATGTGTGCAAAGTGTGATGTACCCTTGAGCATTGCAACATACTTCTCATCTTTAAATGGCAAATAATCATCATTAAATTGATTTTTTTTTTTATATTCGTAGATGGTTCCTTGGGAAGTATGCTTTCCACCTCTAAAATTTAAATCTAAATTTGACATTCCATAAAATAAAATATATTTCTTTAAATGCCATTGTTTAATTGATAATAAAACACCAAAAATTGGGAGAACATGAAAAGTGAAAAAAATGGACCACGAAAGGGTTAATTACTCAAATAAAAACAATAAGAGGCAAACAAAACTCGATTATGTTTCAAGAAAGAGTTTTAAAATACACTGCTGGCCACTGCAAATGCAACACCCTGAAGGAAACATGCAAATAACATGAAATTTACAATATGCATTAGCGGAGGTGAGATATGCAAATGATTAGAATTTCAGCGCAGACGCACATCACGCGCGCCTGTGGCGCCACTTCAAAGCGCTATTTAAGGCTTGGAGATTGCGGCGATTTCAAGTTCGGCAATTGTGTTTTTCTTGTGGTTTTTTCAAAAAAACGGTCAATTATGCCTCGTCGAAAACAGCGATCATCTTTTGATCAAGTATCCGAGTTCGACAGAGGAAGGATAGTGGCCTACCGAGATTGTGGATTATCTTTCAGGGAAATCGGTAGTCGTGTTGGACGAAACCAAACAACTGTAATGCGGATATGTGATCGTTGGATGCAGGAGGGTACGACGGACCGGCGTGTTCGATCGCATCCACCTCAGCGCACCACTTCACGTGATGACAGGCAAATTGTGCGCATGGCAGTGACGGATCGCTCAGTCACATCACGAACCATAGCACATGTTGTGAAAACATCAGCGTAGAACTTGTTCGGAAGCAGCGTACTTGAAACTAGACGGAACCGGTTTTATTTCACTCCTGATCGCCTAATTGGAGATTCTCCAGGTCTTCCTACAAAGTTTTAAAAGAACGTTGGCAACAAAAAAGGTGTGAAAATTTCTCCGGCGGAAGGACATTATAAAAGGTGAGTCCTCGAATGTTCTCGGGGGAAGCTGACGTCTTTGTTCTTGCAGAGACGGTGGTCTGAAGCACGTGGTTGCGCGAGTAATAAAGTGTGACTCAACAGGTCTACGAAATTTTTACAGAAATACGGAGTTGTCCGATGGTTCCTGGTTCCTTTGCTGAGAATTGTATTTTCCAAGAGCACATAGTATTCGTGCTAACAATTGTGCTGACCTCAACATGCGTGGTGTAAATGGTGATGCACCACGTGCAAAATATTTTTTTATGCTCTCCTAACTTGTCTTAAATAAAGTGTGGTAAGTGAATTCCAGTTTTATTCTTTTATTTTTTGCAATGTGCTGATCTTATATAATCACGGCCACAACAAAATATCCTTTACAGCACAGCACATGCAGTCTGTAACGCATCATCCAGTGTCTGCGCGTACCATTCGACGCCGTTTACAGCAGAGTGGTATGTCCGCAAGACGTCCATTGCTTTGTTTACCCTTGACGTAGAACCACAGACGTCTCCGCCGCCAATGATGCGATGACAGAAGGATGTGGACGGCAGAATGGAATGAAATTGTCTTTACTGACGAGTCACGCTTCTGTCTGCAACACCACGATGGTCGCATTCGAGTCTGGAGACAACGTGAAGAGAGGACGCTGAACAGCTGCGTTATGCACCGCCACACTGGTCCTGCACCGGGTATTATGGTATGGGGCGGTATTGGATATCACTCTCGCACACCTCTAGTACGCATTGCCGGTACTTTAAACAGCCAGCGCTACATCTCCGAGGTGTTGGAGCCAGTTGTCCTTCCTTACCTTCAGGGCTTGCCCACAGCCATATTTCAACAGGATAATGCGCGACCACACGTGGCACGCATTGTCCAACGGTTCTTCGTCAATCGCGAGATTGAATTGCTTCCCTGGCCGCCTCGCTCTCCGGATCTTTCGCCGATAGAAAACATGTGGTCCATGGTTGCTCTACGATTGACCCAGATTCCATCCCCAGCTGCCACAGCAGATCAACTTTGGCAACGTCTGGAAGCTGCTTGGTCTGCTGTACCCCAAGAACTCATCCAAAGTCTCTTTGAATCAATGCCGAGGCGTGTGGCAGTGGTGATCTCCAACAATGGCGGCTACTCTGGCTACTGATTTTGGCAGGAACCACACTTCACAGAAGTCTATCAATTTAATCATTTGATACTTGGTCAACATGTTATCTACAAAATAAATTTTGTTGTGATATCTCTTGTCTTTCTTGGTGTTGCAATTTGGGTAGCCAGCAGTGTATTAAATCCCTGACAAGCTATTATTGAAGATATTTCCGTATTGCCGTTTGATTGGCGTCCTCGCTTGTAATTTTCTTTCCTTTTATCATAGGCTATGGGATTTATTCTTAATAACCTTTGCACTGTAGGAGTAGGATTCCATTTCTTTCCGATTAGACTGGACCGTCCGCCCGGTGTAGGGTAGGTTTATTTTTGAAAAAATGTTTGTCCTGTGAACGATGCAGCTGGCGTCCATTAGCAAATGGGTCGCGGAATCGATACCTACATTAGGTATCGGTTCTACAGAACCGGTGTGAACGGGCTGAATCCCACTGCTCGTAACGCACCTTGTAACACGCATCCTTGTAACGCATAAGACAGTTTACTCGATAACGTTATACGAAATACTTAGCCGTTGTCCGTGTGACCGTGGTGGAGAACTCGCAAATGAGGCATATCTCTTCTAAAACATAAATCTGTTGGCATGTATCTGTAGCTTTTATTTAAGACTACGATTTGACTATAACAGTTTGATTATTTCAATGTTTAACATACGGCCGCCCACATGGTTGGCGTTCTGAGCTGACAAGCAGTGGGGATTGAGTCAAATCCCAAGAAAGGTTTGGTCGTTTCCGTGTCGTCCCCTCATAGGGAGCAATGCTGTCACATCTATAGGGTGCTCCTATAATAAAGTAACCATCAAACTTCGCGGATTCCCCTGGGACAATGTCAAGAAGTACCTACCGTCAGAGAGAATGTATGCCGTATTGGTTAAAAAAATGTTTTACATGCGTTTAGTACCATTTACACTCGTAAAGCCGGTGTTAGGACGAAAACGTCCAACGTCCCAACTCGCCAGGGAGTCTAGAAATCCGAGTGATGTCCCACAGAGGGTGAAGCGACGATCGCCAAATGACAAACCTTATTTCGTATAATCAAGTGTCAACCGTTTAAGAGACGAAAGAAACGAAAATCCCCGAACAAACACGATTAAAGAATAGAAAGCTTAAAAAAAGTTGTAATAAAAGGTGTACACGAAAAGAAATTAAATCACCGTGCGATTAAAAAGTAAATTTTCAGCGTCCATTTAAATCATCGATGATTTTTTGCAGTTATTTGAATTTTGCCTTTCCGTTTAAATTTTCAGTCTCAATAATTTGGCATGCCTGAAGGCTGCTGTCTACTAACCCTATTTGATTCGCTCACCTCAATACTAACCTATGGATAAAATGTGTCCAACGATGGCCGACTTGGGTTGGGAGGTGTTTTTTTTTTGAAAAAATTGTACTCCGTAATAGAGAAAGAAATTTTACACCTTGGGGCATTTTTCGTTTTTAAAAAAAAATTCAAATTATATTTTAAAATTTAAATTATTCCCGAAAAAATTTGGTGTAGTGTGTATTAAACGCTCCTAAATTCCTTTGGTGGACACAATTTATAAAATGAAATTGCAAGGTGCAGAAAAGTCCAGGCAATCTAAATATGCTTTTTTTTATTGGATTATCAGTATTTATATAGCTATCAATAGTAGACACATCATCTCCATATGTTTGCATTGAGGTTAGCAAATCCAATAGGGTTAGTAGACAGCCTTAACAGAAAAATAAAATTCAGGTAGTCTCTTCTGAAGAAACTACCGCGAGTTGTTAACGTAGGATTACTTATCATTGCTTACCTCTTTTATTTATTTTTTTTATGCATTTTAGTACTTTTATGTTTAACTGTTTACTGCTTGTCCAAGCTATACAGACTGAGTTTGGCACGTTGCCAAAATTATAACTCGTGACGCAGGACGGACTCTAATTTTTTTTCTTTCCGTAGGACCGTTATTGAGGAACATGATCCTACGTTAAAAACAAAACCAAGTCGTCCTTAACCAAGCCATCCTACTGCTCATAGGTTAGGAAAAAATGAAGCTGATTTCGAAACTACACTGAAATAAAACCTCATTTTGAAGAAATTTATCTAAGTATTTTGGGGCAATTGTGTTCTTCATAATTGAGGCGGTGAAAGTCAAAGTGGTGTAAGTCAGTAAGTCAAGTGGTGTAAGTCAAAAGAGTTTAACTGCAAAAACTACAAAATATTCCACCCTAAATTGAAAAAATTATAATTCATAACAATTATTACAATATTGCAAATAATAACTATTTACAATTCTACTATAAATTGAACATGAAGATTGCATATTTACCCCCCAAATGAAAAAAGTTGAAAATGTGACTTACACCACTTTGCCTTTCAACGCCTCAATTCAAGAGTCGGGATTATTTCTCATGACACTGAGTAGTAATTATAGGTGCTCTGTGAAGAGAGTGTTTCAGGATTTCTTTTGCTGATCTACTATTTTTCTATTTCATCAGCCTAGAGCTACAATGGAATTGCAATATAATTTTTCCGAAAATAAAGGAATTTTACCCTTAAGATCTTTTCTATTATTTAAAGATAGAATGCAGCAGCGGAATTTGTTATAATCCTTTTAATAGTGAATACCGAATGGATCACTTGGAAATGTGATTAAAGAAGGCTTTGGATTCGATTAGCTATCGTTCATACTTTTCTTAATCGAAATCTTTTATCGCTAAATCTGCCAAACGGTGAGCTATATACTTGTTCTTATGGGGAGCAGTTAATGCTACCTTTTCAAACGCATGCCACATTTGTTCTTGAACATATGTTCTATTTTACACCGATTAAGCTATATTTGATTGCAGACAAGTAAGCTCGGGATTTTGTTGAAATATTTAGAAGTGACGTTCAAATTTTTTTTCTAATAGAAATTAACTCTATAAAAAATTTGATAATTCGAAAAGGGGACGATATATAGGTAATTCCGAGGACAATTTACTTTGGATTGTGGACTGTTTTGGATAATTCGATTTTGATAATTCGGTAATTTGATAATTTGATAATTCAAAAAGGGGGCGATATATAGGTAATTCTGAGAACAGTTTACTATTGATTGTGGACTCTTTTTGATAATTCAATTTTGATAATTCGATAATTTGATAATTCAAAAAGTAAGCGATATATAGGTTAATATGAGAACAATTTACTGTGAAATGTGGACTGATTTTGATAATTCGACAAGTCTATAATTTGATAATTCAAAAAGAGGGCGATATATAGGTAATTCTGAGAACAATTTACTGTGGATTGCTCACTGTTTAAGATAACGTCCTGTTGTACAAAAGCTATAGTAGTTAAAGTCGTAGTAACCTAAGAAAAAATTTCCAAAAGTGTATCCCATTTATTGCAATGTCAATAAAAGTATTTTAACTACAGCATAGTCTGTACTCTTTTTAAATATTTGTGAAATGTTTCTGCCCACTTCTCGGGTCTTTCAGGGAAAGCTTTTATTATGTGATGTTTTGTGAACAGAAAAGAAAAAATTCAATTTTTAGAAAAATATTTTTTTAAAAAAGTTTAAATAACCTACTTTTTATCATGGTCTACAAATTTTAAAATAGCTGTAACTCTAAATAAGCTAGAAGAAGAGTTTAAACAGAATTAGGGAGAGACGAATATACAGTCTTGAATGGCACTACAATAGTAAAAACGAATATTTGACGAGAAGTAGATATATAGAGGTGTATTTTATGGAAATTTTTGTGTTACTGACTTTAACATTGGTTTACTGATTTCGAGGGTGGAGTTTCTGAAGCCAAGCAAAATATTCCTCTATACGGCTCTATCAAAAGCATCCTTATTTGAAATAGAATTAGAGAGAGACGAATATTCAGTCTTGGATGGCACTACAATAGTGAAAGCGAATATTTGACGAGAAGTAGATATATTCAAGTGTATTTTATGGGAATTTTTGTGTTATTGACTTTAACATTGGTTTACTGATTTCGAGGGTGGAGCTTCTGAAGCCAAGCTAAATATTCCTATATACGGCTCTATCAAAAGCATCCTTATTTGAAATAGAATAAGAGAGAGACGAATATTCGGTCTTGAATGGTAATACAATAGTGAAAACAAATATTTCTCGAGAAGTAGATACATATAGGTGTATTTTAGGAGAATTTTTGTGTTATTGACTTTTGCATTGGTTTACTGATTTCGAGGAAAGAGTTTCTGAAGCTAAGCTAAATATTCCTATATACGGCTCTATCAAAAGCTTCCTTATTTGAAACAGAATTAGAGAGAGACGAATATTCAGTCTTGAATGACACTACAATACTGAAAATGAATATTTGACGAGAAGTAGATATATACAGGTGTATTTTATGAGAATTTTTGTATTATTGACTTTAACATTGGTTTACTGATTTCGAGGGTGGAGCTTCTGAAGCCAAGCTAAATATTCCTATATACGGTTCTATCAAAAGCATCCTTATTTGAAATAGAATTAGAGAGAGGAGAATATTCGGTCTTTAATGGTCATACAATAGTGAAAACGAATATTTGACGAGAAGTAGATATACATATGTGTATTTTATGGGAATTTTTGTGTTATTGACTTTTACATTGGATTACTGATTTCGAGGGCGGAGCTTCTGAAGCTAAGCTAAATATTCCTATATACGGCTCTATCAAAAGCTTCCTTATAATAAACTTTATCTCAAAATTTTGATTTTCTTTTTTACTGCAAAGTCTTTCTATTTACGGCTTTATCAAATGTTTATTGTGAATTTTAACTCAAAATATTAGTTCTCGTTTAAGTTGTCAGTTACCATAATTTAACTCCCGGAATTCCTCCAACTAAAAAACCCTTGCATACTCTTACAACAGCCATGAACCTATTTTGCTTTCATTAATGGACTTTTAAACCACAGTGTGACGACAGGAACAAAAATTCCATCGGCGGAATTTAGCTTTTAATCTGACTGCTAGGAAACTAAAAATCTAGAGTAAAAGACGCAAAATAAGACAATATTTCATTAAACTTTTTCGGGACTTGAGAGCTACGAGGGGGGAGCGAACTTTTTTAAAATTCTAGGAAAGATAAAAATTCAAGAATTCCTAAAATCCCTTTATCTTTCGGGAATGTCCTCAAACAGGAAATTCTATTCAGTTTTTTTTTTCTAATTTTATTTCCAGAGCCGCAATTAAAATTTTTACGTTTGGATCTTGAATGTCAGCCAATTTTCCACATGCTCAAACATCCTTGTTTTGGACCTAAGTTCCTCCTTGAGCCTCCCACTCGAAGATTTGTGGAGATGTGCAGTTTCTTTGAGTGTTCTATTGTTCCGATGGGTTGAGAGGGTTTTTCCATGGCTTCGATTGCGGTTTAGAATGGGTTGTCTTGTTCCGATTTCCGGGCGTTCAGGTGATTTTTCCTCAGTATAAAGTGAGCTCAGTTCACATTTAGGGCTTAAAATGTTTCAGGATTCAGGATCTAACTACTTTTAACTACTTGAACCGCAAGATACGCGCACTTGATGTTTCTAATAATAATCTGTAGAAGTATCGATTAATGCATTTAAAAAGAAACGAAGATAAAATTTTTAAATATCCGGAGTTTTCCTGTTTTCGCATGCCTTTTTAGATAAGTTTAAGTTTTAAAATAACTCTAGAGCCACACTTGACGCGTAGAAATTAGTAGCAGCTAATCAAAACTGCAGTCTAAAAATATCTGTAATTCACTTACCCATTTTTACGGAACTTGTGTTAATAATAATGATAACAAATATGCAATCTTCATGTTCAATTTATAGTAGAATTGTAAATAGTTATTATTTGCAATATTGTAATAATTGTTATGAATTATAATTTTTTCAATTTAGGGTGGAATATTTTGTAGTTTTTGCAGTTAAACTCTTTTGACTTACACCACTTGACTTACTGACTTACACCACTTTGCCTTTCACCGCCTCAATTATGAAGAACACAATTGCCCCAAAATACTTAGATAAATTTCTTCAAAATGAGGTTTTATTTCAGTGAAGTTTCGAAATCAGCTTCATTTTTTCCTAACCTATGAGCAGTAGGATGGCTTGGTTAAGGACGACTTGGTTTTGTTTTTACGGAACTGCCGCGTATTAGCCTACTGTATTCGTTCAGATTAATGTTAAACTATTGTTACGAATTTTGCAAATTAATGTATGTCTTACCGTAAAATTACCGTTAAATATGTCATTCTGCTTGTAAAGTAATGCATTATTATCGTTTGCTCCATGTAAATAGTCGCATTAGCAAAATTTTTGCAGTACCATACATTTAACATAGGGTTTCTATGGTATCTCGCCAAATTGGCGAGATATTGGCTTTTTGGCGACGTTTAGGGAAACTAATTTTTGGCGCCAAGTGTGGCGAGTTATCACCGAATTTGGCAACTTGGTTTCAAGTTTGGCAACTTTTCCAAGCCTGGTATTATCTGGAACATTCTTGAAATCTCCAGACTCTGGAGAAGCTATAAATATACCCTCGATTCTGTGTTCTGGCAATAGAGTTCAGATTACAGTTGTGAGTTGTCAAAAGCGTCGCTGTTAGCTGTGAGATTTTCTTCGGAGAATTGCTGAGATCTATGCAGAGATAAGTGCGGTTTCTTGCCGCGTCTTTTGTGTAAAGTTTTTCCGTACTTCTAAAACCTAGAGATTGTGCTAGAAGCACTGTAGTCAGTTTCTGACGATCCGTAAGCTGTAAGTATTTCGACTTCCTGTAAATAAATCTTTGTTTCTATTCTGTCCATTCAATCGCCAAACGTGAACTGGGAATTCGGAACACTATAGGGAAAATTTCTCCATCGATTGTCGACTTGGATTGAAAGATTTTTTTTTTGAATTCTATTCTATAACTGTTAAAATAAGAGAGCCAACTGCATTAAGTTAAAAGGTTCCGTAGACTCTGTAAATAGACATTCATTAACATTAGGTAAAACATCTACGAGTCACAACACGGATATACACAGACTGACGGAAAAAGAACATAACATGTATTTATAAGCTTTTACAGGATCCCATAAAGAGACTAGTAGCTTTTACTAAAGCATCCAATTGAAAAAATTGATACGAGAACAAATCGTTTAACTTGTCCAAGCGATAGACTGGGTTTGGCTCGCTGCCAAGATTATATCTCGCGAGGACGGATGGATGGACAGTTTTAGTGTCTGAAATTTTCCTTTCCGCAGGACCGTTATGGAGGAATATAATCCTACGTTAAAATTTCAGGTAGTCTCTTCTAACGAAACTACTGCGGGTTATTAACGTAGGATTACTTATCATTGCTTACCTCTTTTGTATGGATATATGCATATATGTACGTATATATATATATGTGTGTGTGTGTGTGTGTGTGTGTGTGTGTGTGTGTGTGTGTGTGTGTGTGATAATAATCACAATCGGAAAATTAACACTGATGCGTAGAACTTATCGGAGATGCAGTCGGCCCGAGGGAGTTGATCATACAGTAAATTGCTGCGTACAACTTGGAGAGATGCAGTCGGGCGTAGTGTTGATCCAGGGAAGCACTTACGAAATTTAGGAGATAAAATACACACATGGATCCAGAGAAGAGGAACACAGATTTTAGTCGATATCCAGGAAATCACTCTTTTATTTAATTATAAAGCATCGCGAAGGCTGCAGCGGCCACTGGACTTGCCCTGACGGGGCGCGGAGAGCTGATTACATGACAAAGTTAAGACAAGAGCGATATAACCACCGGACTGTGGACAGCAGGACCAACAGCAACGAAAGTTACAAACGAAAGAGAGAGAAGTCTTCCGTTCAGGCAAATATTAAATGGGTGTTTTGTGATATTGACACCAGAGGGCCTAAACTATTTGCTTTTTAATTGGGTGACTGTAGGTTCGTGGAGTTCACGTGTCCACTTCGGTTTTCCCGGGGATTACTTTATTGCCAGATCCCACGCTTGTTAAAGCTGCGACCTATTGACCTGGGCGCAGGATAAGTTGCCATAAAGTTCTTGTAAAGTGTGGTTTCTACGTTATAGAACGCATAAATCCAGAGTGGTTCGAGGGCTCTTCAAGAATTTTGACATTACACTGACATTCGGTATCTCATAAACTTCCTACACTCATATCTGGGGATGTTATTGAGTTCAGATATTTCACATGCCTACTTAATGATCTGCAGGGCTAATATAAATTATAACATACTTTACTTTTAGGTTGCAATTTTGGAAAAGGGGTCGTGCTTTATTAACAAGATAATTTAGAATAAGCTGTAAATGTAAATTTAGAGAAGGACGGGATTTCTTGTTACTATATATATATATATATATATATATATATATATATATATATATATATATATATATATATATATATATATATATATATATATATGCATATCAAAATTTTAACGCATTTTGGTACTTTTCTGTTTAACTGTTTACTGCTTGTCCAAGCGATACAGACTGGGTTTGAAGCGCTGCCAAAATTATAACTCGTGACGATGGACGTTTTTAGCGTGAAAAATTTTGCTTTCCGCAGGACCGTTTGGAGGAACGTAATCCTACGTTAGAAAAAAAAAAGAAAAAGTCTAACGTACCCTTAATATTCCTTCGGCTAGAAAAAACAAGAGAGAAATTTTAAAAATGCTTAAAATAGCGAAAAAAAAAATTTTAACTATTTTGCTGATTGCGTAAAGATGTAAAAATGGGATGACGATAACTAAGAACATGCTCTTAAAAAAACTTTTTAATTAATAGTCAATTTGTTCCCTTTAAATAGATGAAAGTATAAAAAACTATAAAAAACCAAATAAATATTATATTTCAGGCGACAACTTTTTTTATCGCACATTAATGAACTCTATTAATCGAAAACATTTAAAGACAAAACGTACCTCTGAGTATATAATCTTTATATAATAAGATAATCCATTTATTTTACCCTGCAGCAGTGCTACTTTAAAATAGCTTGCTTAAAGAATTTTTTTGAAGTAATATCTATGCAAACAGATAAAATACAAAGAGTGCAATTTTATCATTAAAAGTTCCTCGTGAAACAAAGAAGATAAAAATTATTAACTTAACTTATAACCTAAATTATAACTTAAACATTTATTATGTCTGAAAATTCTTACAAATACTTCGAATTCTTTTATGCTCCATCAACACATTAATTTTCTCTTTTGTCAGTCGCCTCGTGGGACTGATGCCAAACTGCAGAGCTAAAACAAATTAATTTTCCTAACGAATCTTTTTCGCTCCTTTTTTTGTGTGTGTTTGGAGGGTTCGCTCCCGAGTGACTGAACTGCCCTTCCATTTGAGAAACTTCGTGAAGTTCAACGCTCTCTAATGTTTTTCGACGAAAACTTAATAGTTTTGTAAGAGGTATTCAAATAAGCAATTTTCGGAAGTTTGAACAAGGTTTAATAACTTCCTTTTTGAAACCTACGAGGTACGTCTATTTCCTCGTTCAAAACTTTATCTTCGTGGAAATGAGAGTAAAAAGGTGTTACTTTTTTAACTGCACGCTCTACGGTTTGTTTACAGTTGATCTTTTTCTTTTTACCATGTTTTTATTAACTCGCTTTCTTGTTTGTGTGTGTGTTTGTCCAGTACAGATCTTGCAATCGATTTCTAACTAACTTCTAGACTTTTGAAACTTTTAGAATAGCTCAAAACACGATGACAATGTATTATTTTAATACTTTTAGCCATCTTTAAGCAGAATTGAAATCATTTTCAGTTTATATTATTTTGTAGACTGGTGCAGCCATCTATCGGCCGGGGCGGGAACGAAAAGTTAAATACAACTTAACTTCCAATTAACTTCATTTTCTTTCAAGTTGATGGGATAATTCATCAAAAATATTTTAAAGAAGTATTTATTAATACATAGAATTGTCAAGTTTATATGATTCAACAGAAAATTTTAAAACATGGTATATAAAAAGTTCTTTTTATCTTGTAATTATTATACTTTTTTCTGCACATTATGATAACATAAGTCTTTATTGCCTGTATATATTATAATGTTACGTGTCTACTTTATGCATATCGGAAAATGGTAATGACGCTTCATTTACCCTGTAAATGAATAATGGAAATACAACTGCAAATAATGGCAACACCTACACATGTTGTACATTATTTTCTAGATAAGATATCTGTTTGTAGTTAAAAGAATTTTTTCTTAAAATAAATTAATGTTCACAGATGCTAAGTTTTTGTTTACGTCAGTTCTTCAGAATTTACAGCAGTGATTTTTAACCTTTTATTGATCAGGGACCATTTGTCAAAAGAAAAATCGTCTGGAACCTTCTCTAGATCTTTTAGAGGCAAAAATGGGTTTCATTCTCTGAATGTACAAACTGTTTGGGATAAACAACTTTAATAGAAAGTTTCAAGCAAACGTTATAAAAATACCAATTTAGAGGCAAAAATGGACTTCATTCGCTGACTGTACAAACTATTTGTGATAAACAACTTTAATAGAAAGTTACAAGCAAACCTTATAAAAATAAACAATTTAGAGGCAAAAATGGGTTTCATACTCTGAATGTACAAACTATTTGTGATAAACAACTTTAATAGAAAGTTACAAGTAAACCTAAAAACTATAACCAATTTAAGGGAACTTTGGACGTTGAAATTTATCATATTTGTTTTTTATCATAGAGATATGAAATTTTGTACATATATACCTTTCACTATAAATATATAGAATACTTTAAAAGAAATTTCTAATCTTATTATAATTTTAAGATATTTTTAAAAAATCTAAAATTTACAAGCAAAATTTTAAAATGCTCCTTGAGACTTAATTTTTGAGATATTCCCTTGATTTTTAATTTTAATCAATTAAAAACTGTATTGCAAATAAATCTGTGTATCAATTATTTAATCCCTTGAGCATTTAATTTTTGAGAGATTTTTCTTCTGAATTCCATCCCGATTTTCATCAAAATTTTGCCTTTTAGTAAGTTATAAATCAACATTAATTACCTTAATGAAGTCGAATTGTAAAATGCATATCCAGTTTCTTTGAAAGTAGTAACAGGATTCCTCCTTATCAATTTCATGAATTTTGAACAAACGTTAAGTCGCATGATGCATTTAAAAATCTAAAGACCTTGAAAAATCTGTTTTGGTACTATTATCCTACTTATATATATATATATATATATATATATATATATATATATATATATATATATATATATATATATAAGTATATATATATATAGTATATATATATATATATATATATATATATATATATATATATATATATATAGAGAGAGAGAGAGAGAGAGAGAGAGAGAGAGAGAGGAGAAGGTGGGAATATGGACCCTGCATTTATTATGGACCCCCTTAATATCTGCCCTATACACAGGTGTAGCCGCTAATTATAGCTGTGATCTAGAGCCCCTAGGTGGCTGCAATGGATAGTCAAGGTGATTGACCCCAGTTCACTCGCGAATGACGTCCTGTGGCCAATTGTTTGCTTTTAGAGTTTTCAAACTTTTTCTGAGGAAAGTAAAAGTGAACATTTTACATATCTACTACTATGTTTTGTAAAAACTGATTCCTGTGCCTTATTCTACACGACATGAAGTTCCTTTTGAGCTAGTTCGAAATTAAATTCGATGCAACTCACAATGTGAAAAACTAGTTTGTTTCCAAGATGGCGTTGCTTGAAATATGGACCCCATGGGTGCTGGTATTATGGACCCCGGTCCATATTACCAACAACCGGTTTCGATGGTGTAATAATAATGTTTCCGTGAGAAAATGCATTTCCACAGATGATTTCATTGTGATACATTTTATTTTCATGTTTTGAAATCCTTTTCGGTTATTCTTTAAGCTAAGAATGCAGGTTGAGAAGAAATCTCCCTCTGGCGAGGACGCTGCAGTGTGCAGAAGAAGTTGGGATAGGTTGAAGATGGTTGAGGCTATCCAGAAGCGAAGATGCGGAGAAATGGGACTAAAGGAGGCTGCCAGAGTGTTTGGTGTATCAAGAATAACTTTGAGATTATTTGCTTCACAAGTGGATAAGCCAGCAGCAGATTTGGTTATACAAAAACTAGGGTTTGGTTTTGGTTTTCAGCGCTACGGTCAACTTTTGTTATACAAGGGCTAATTAGACCGGGACCTACAGTTTAAAACCGATTCCGAACGGCTACAAACATTTATGCCATCAGTGGGACTCGAACCCACAGGATCTGAACCAAATGCCAGTGCCCTAGCCCTTCGGCCATCACCTGGTACAAAAAATAGGGAGGAAGCCTATTTTACCAGATTACACTGAAAAAGAGTTAGTGGCCTATTTGCTAGAGATGGAGTCTGTATTTCACGGTCTCAATCGACAAGATGTGAGGAAATTGGCATTCCAATTGGCTGACATCTATAATATATTCCACACTTTCATAAACGAAGCAGCAGGGAGAGACTGGCTAAGCCGATTCCTCACTCGTCAGACAAATTTCGATCAGAAAACCTACAGGGACATCATATGCACGTACAGAAGAATTCACATGTGAGTAGGTGGCTGGGTTATTTTTATTTGCCGGAAGGCTTGTGTTCTGAGAATCATTTCCAGAATCTTCAATGTAGATGAGACTGGTTTAATTGTGGTTCAGTCAAAAGTTTCCCAAATCATCGGGTTGAAGAGAAAATGTCAGGTGGGAGATCTGACTACAGCTGAACGTAGTTCTCTGGTAACTGTGGTTTGCTGCATGAGTCCTGGGGGAACATATTTTCCACCAATGATGATATTTCCTCGTAAAAACCTAACGGATCAGCTTATGAATGGAGCCCCATCGGGAGCAATTGGAAGAGCTCATCCCTCTGAGTGGATACAAGCCCATATGTTTACAGAGATGGCCCTGACCAGCAAGAAGCATCGTGCATCTTCTGTGAAGGTGCATTCAAAGATGACACACGAGGAGAACTTTGGATTCGTTGTGTGATGAGCCTACAATGGACTCTTCTGTGTGCATCGGAGCCGAAACTGAGTTTTATATTTGCGATTTTTGTCGCCAAAATTAAAGTTTTTTTTATATAGATAATATTTGATGATCAATCTGTTTAAATTTTTATGATATTTTTCTTTCACTTTTTCATTTGAAAATATTTCTCTTTTTTGTTTCTATCTCTTTAATAAATAGATAAATTATTTTTTTGGTAAAAAAGTGGGGGTCCATATTACCCTCCACTTTGGGTCACCTGCAAATTTTGACATTTTTCACTTATGTGATTGTATACATCTTAAAATTTGATTTAACGCAAATCCATTTAAGGATGTTTAGATGATGAGTTATGGAAGAGGTTAGAGCCCCAAAATAGGAAAATCACTCTTTGGTATGACCACAGTAAGCCAAAAACAAAAGGGGGGGGGGGGTCCATAATCCCACCTTCTTCACTCTCTCTCTCTCTATATATATATATATATATATATATACCGGGTGTCTATAATTAAACTGACAGTGCTCACAGTGTTCTGTAGCGCGATCTATTTGCGAGAATGACGCCACATTTTGTAGGAAGATTAAACAAGACGGGGGACGAAGGATTCCGCGAAAAAATAAATTAGTTCCAAAAGTCACCGCTAGGGGAATATTTGGCGCTGGGTAATAGAAAATAGAGTGTTAACAAATGCAAATTAATACGGAATAAAATTACCTTTTATTATGCACATTTTCTTATTTAGTTCAAATGCAATATGGCAACACTTTTAAAAAAGCGTAAAATCTACATAAACACCGATAAAGTCTCGTGATCTGCAATATCACGTACGCTGAGCAGAAGAAGTTCTTTATTCAAATTTCACGTTACATCCATTGGCACAGTGCCAGCTGATTGGGTTTTAAAAGGCAATGTGTTACGTTTCGAATCAATCGGATTGAAAGTTTATGTGCAATGTCTCGTTCTTTAGTCGAGCGTGCGTTACTGGTCAAATTCTTTTACCTCAACCAGTGCAACGCGTCAGCCGCTCTTCGTGCTTTTAGAACGCACAAAAAAATGCGTAAAGGTAACGGTCCTGTGTCAGTTAATGGGCTAAAAGCAATGGTTGTGACGTTTGAGAAAACAGGTTCTCTGAAGGTTCAGTCAGGCAGAGGACGAAAACCTGTACCACAGGATACAATCGAAGCAGTTGCCACGGCGATTGTCGACAGAGGACCAGACAATATTGCTGCCACCTCTAGCGCTCGTGGATTAGCTCGGAATATGGATATGCCTTACAGTACGGTATGGAAAATCTTACAAAAGATTATCAACTTCTATCCGTACAAGATCAGCCGTGTACAGGAGTTACTGCACCCCGACCATGATAAGCGATTGACTTTTGCTCTCACCTTTCTTGCCAAAATGGAGGTGGATGATGCTTGGCCGTGGAAAATCTTATGGGGAGACGAGGCCCACTTTTACCTGCATGGAACTGTGAATACCCAGAACTGCCGAATTTGGGATGACAAATCACCACATGCAGTCACAGAACTTCCCTTACATTCACCAAAGGTAACTGTTTGGTGTGGGTTCACAGCGGAATTTATCGTAGTTCCATTCTTCTATGAGAACATTACCCCGACAGGACCGGAAACCTGTTCTGTTACCGGAGAGAAATATCGCCACATGTTGAACAGCTTTGTCATTCCGGCACTTCAGCAAAGACAATACCTGGGGGAAATCATTTTCATGCAAGATGGAGTCCCTCCACACGTTGCTGTATGGGTGCAACAGCTGCTACGACAGAAATTCACAACAGAAAGAGTCAATAGCCGCTACTTTCCAACTGCATGGCCACCTCGGTCGCCTGATCTTACCCCATGCGACTTCTGGCTATGGGGTTACCTTAAGTCCAAGGTCCATCAAGGAGTGGTCCAGGACCTGGCTACGTTGAAGGATAACATATCACGGACTGTACGGGAGATTCCTGCAGACATGTTACTTTCTGCTGTTGTGCATACTGTGCACAGAATGCAATATGTGGTCCACAACAAGGGCAGCCACATTGAACCTCATTTGAATGCAAAATAAAAGGTAATTTCCGTATTGATTTGCATTTGTTAACACTCTATTTTCTATTACACAGCGCCAAATATTCCCCTGGCGGTGACTTTTGGAACTAATTTATTTTTTCGCGGAATCCTTCGTCCCCCGTCTTGTTTAATCTTCCTACAAACTGTGGCGTCATTCTCGCAAAGAGATCGCGCTACAGAACACTGTGAGCACTGTCAGTTTAACTATGGCCACCCGGTACACACACACACACACACACACACACACATATATATATATATATATATATATATATATATATATATATTACAATAACACAATCAATATTACACTAAAAAAGATTTGCTAAAGTAAAGGTTCATGGTCTCCTTAATGTAAAAGTTAACTACATAAAAACTAAACTAAACTCATGACGCCACAGTCCATGTGGGCCAAGGCCGGTGGTGCCCATCTCCGCTTTCTTGACCGTGGGCTTGGAGTACCATACAGCATGTCTCGGTCAGGTGGTCAACGTGACGCGGGACCCCCAGAGTTAGTTCCCAAGAATGATTGGTCTTCATTTTATCGTCCCACTCAAGGGATGAAAGGCTGAGTCGACCTTGTCCAGTCGCAGGATCGAACGGTGGACCTGTGGTGTGGCAGCTTGAAGATTTTAATCACAACGCCATCGGGTGTCAGTTAACTACATAGCAAACATTAAAAACATATTAAACTTTTAAAATTATGAGATTTTCAGCTTGTATTTGCCTGACTAGCTGTAACATCCTTGGTTTTTATACTTCTTAAAAAGCCACACCGCCACCGGACGTCACTTAACTATATGGCAAACATTAAAAGCGTATTAAACCTTAAAAATTAATGAGATTTTGAGCTTGTATTTATCTGACTAGCTGTAACCTCCTTGGCTTTTTTTTAATACTGCTCAAAAAACGACAACGCCACCGGATGTCAGTTAACTATATAGCAAACATTAAAAGCGTATTAAACCTTACAAATTAATGAGATTTTGAGTTTGTATTTTCCTAACTAGCTGTAACATCCTTGGCTTTAATACTGCTAAAAAAACCACAACTCCACCGGACGTGAGTTAAATATATAGCAAACATTAAAAGCGTATTAAACCTTAAAAATTAATGAGATTTTGAGCTTGTATTATCCTGACTAGCTGTAACATCCTTGGCTTTTATACTTGTTAAAAAGCTACAACGGCACCGCACATCAGTTAACTTTATAGCAAACATTAAAAGCGTATTAAACCTTAATAATAACAAGATAAAAAGAACTTTTTATATACCGTGTTTTTAAATTTTCTGTTGAATCATATAAACTTGACAATTCTATGTATAAATAAATACTTTTTAAATTTTTTTTTGATGAATTATCCCATCAACTTAAAAGAAAATGATCAAATGCGTAATCAATCGTTTAGCTCGAATTGGAATTTAACTTGCATCAAACTTTTCGTTCCCGTCCCGGCCGATAGATGGCTGCACCATTCTACAAACCAAAATTAACTGAAAATGAATTCAGATCAGCTTAAAGATGGCTAAAAGTATTAAAATAATGCATTATCATTGTGTTCTGACCTATTCTGAAAGTTTCAAATGTCTAGCTAGTCGGGAAGTTATCTACAGATCGATTGCAACATTTGTACTGGACAAACACACAAACACACAAAAAAAAAAAAAACAAGAAATCGAGTTAATAAAAACATGGTAAAAAATTAATGAGATTTTGAGCTTGGATTTGCCTGACTAGCTGTAACATCCTTGGCTTTAATACTGCTCAAAACACCACAATGCCACCGGACGTCAGTTAACTATATAGCAAACATTAAAAGCGTATTAAACCTTAAAAATTAATGTGATTTTGAACTTATATTTGCCTGACTAGATGTAACATCCTTGGCTTTAATACTGCTCAAAAAAACACAACGCCACCGGACGTCAGTTAACTGTATAACAAACATTAAAAGCGTATTAAACCTTAAAAATTAATGAGATTTTGAGCTTATATTTGCCTGACTAGATGTAACATCCTTGGCTTTAATACTGCTCAAAAAACCACAACGCCACCGGACGTCAGTTAACTACGTAACAAACATTAAAAGCGTATTAAACCTTAAAAATTAATGAGATTTTGAGTTTGTATTTACCTAACTAGCTATACCATTCTTGGCTTTAATACTGCTCAAAAAACAACTCCACCGGACGTCAGTTAACTTTAAAACAAACATTAAAAGCGTATTAAACCTTCAAAATCAATGAGATTTTGAGCTTGTATTTGCCTGATTAGCTGCAATATCCTTCGCTTTAATACTGTTCAAAAATATGCAAGCAAAAAAATTGTTAAATTTGTGATCGTTTTGAAAGCATGGAACCATATTTTTTTTTATTTTTAAGCCGGCTGGCGTCGCAAACTCTTTCTTAGGTTTTCCCGGACCACCAGTGAAGAATCGATGCTTTACACTGAATCCTAGTGTATAGATTTTTTTCAAGCATTTTACAATATTCAAGTATTTTTAAAATTGTGATATATCCCTACACAGATGATGAAACCTCCATTTCAAATATACAGTTAAGTGGGCACATAAGATAACCTCGCTGATTTTCCGTCTCAATGCTAAGCTACGGGAAATGTTCTTAGAATATTTTCCGAATCACAGATTAAATAAATGCACTTTTTGGGTTTCTGTTTCTTGCATTCGGAAACGGATCTTGAGATGCAACGCGCGTGTATGACAATTTTTTTCTCATGAAACAATTTATATTTTGCTACGCCAAACATCCATAATTTTGATCCCTGTAAAAAATAAAATCACTATGAAAAAATTTTGCTTTGAAAGTCTACCTACATATGCAAAAACAGAAAATCAGTAAGATGCATTTGGTAATCTATAACTTGAAACACACTGAGAGAAAATTCCCGTTCAGCTTTATATATTTGCCCCATGTGGAGTCACTCTCTTAAAGTTATAAAAGATACTGTATAATTTTTAAAAATATATCTGAATAGTTTTATGCTGTAGGTATCCATTCAGGCAATTCACACTCAGTGCTGTTTATACAACTGAAAACCCGTACTTCGCTACGGAGTACATTCAAATTAAATACAACTGTCAATGTATGCAATTAATGCCAGAAATATGTACTATATATATATTTGTAATAAATGCAACAATCAATGTATGCAATGGATGTATTAAAAACGAAAAAATATATTTATAAAAAATCGTAACGGATATTTTATACACAAAATAATGTAGAAGAAAATATTCAAATTAAATCTAATAGAACACACTAAAGACTATATTATAGTTAATATAGTAAAGTTTGAGGAACATTTCTTTTACCATATGTTAATATTTTTTTGGATAATGTCCAATCATCTACCGCATTAGCAAGAAACTTTTTTTTTGTCTATTTAGTTGTTATGCACGTGACTCAAAATTAAAAGAAAACAAACCACGTGATCAGCCTTTGATAAATTAAATTTTCTAAAAATCAATCTTTAAAAATTCACCAAAAATCAGAAAATGGAGGTAAAGATTCGAAAAAGATTTCATTTTAAAGGAATTTGTACGATCTTTCTCGTGATATAAATTTTATAACCCTCGGATTATTATTTTAAATGCAAATTTTAAAGAATGTTACAAAAACAGCTTAAAAGTTTAATTTTAGAATATCTAAGAAGAGTTTTCCAAAACTCTCTCTTAGTGCACCACTACACTATAACAAGAATCGCCATGCAAAATTTCAGCCCTTTATGTCCAGCGGTTTGGTCTGTGCGTTATATGTCAGTCAGTCAGTCAGTCAGTTACGGAACTGTTTTATATATATAGATTATGACGTAACGATCTCTTGCTGGCACTGGGGACAAATCTTGTATACTGTAAACTAAACAACCCTTACTTTGTATGAAATCGTAATTTCATTAGGCTTTTATTCTCAGACATTTTAAACCCCTTGTTTCGCGGGCCAACGACTCTGTATGTTGGCATGATATTATTTTTCAAAATTTTATTTCTTTTCAACAACACTGATTTTCCTCCATAGAAAATGTTTGTCATGCATTTGGTTAATGGCTGGTAATCGTTGTTTAGAGCGGTCGAGAACTGATATGACGACTGCATGCCATTTGGCAAGGATCAGACTCGAGTCTATGGATCTTAAGATCACTATCCGAAGAAGGGAAAGACACAATTGTGAAGGCATATCTCTTCCAATAACCTTATCTCACAATAATATCAGTTCATCAAACGTTTGAAGGAATCCATAACTTTTCAAAATCCAAAATATAAAAAAAATATGATTACAAAAAAATATCTCCATTTAAATATGTGAAAAAAAAGCACTGTTAAAAAGTTTAAAGTATTAAAGTTTATATATATATATATATATATATATATATATATATATATATATATATATATATATATACACTGAAGTGCCACTGAATTAGGGATACCTACCTAGTAACGAGTTGGGCCTCCCCTGGCCTTGATAACGGCTGCCACACGACGAGGCATAGATTCAACAAGTTTCTGGAAACGTTCCACGGTAATGGCTTGCCAAATATTGGCTAAAGCGGTCCATAATTCAGTAAGGTTCTTTGGTGCTGTGTGATGGCCTTTCACGCCTTGTTCCAAAACATCCCAAAGATGCTCAATAGGATTTAAATCTGGGCTTCTAGGTGGCCAATTCATGACAGAGAAGTCAGAGGAATGCTCATCCAACCAGCCAGTATCCAACCGGGACTTGTGAGAGGTACAGTTGTCTTGCTGGAAAACTCCATTACCGTGCGGATAACAGAACAGCATAAACGGATGGAGGTGATCACCCAGCAACTCCACGTACCGAATTGCAATGAGGGAGGTTGGTACACGCACCAAAGATCCCAAACTGTGCCACGAAAAAACACCCCAGACCATGATTGAGCCACCATGCCCTTGTACAGTTCCAGCCAGGCATGCAGGATCCATGGCTTCATGAGCCTGACGCCATATTCTCAGCATCCCGTCGGCGTTAAGTAGTCGGAATCGAGACTCATCACTCCATGCTACTCCTTTCCAGTCCTCTACACTCCAGTCTCTTTGCTCTCTTGCCCAGGCAAGACGTGCAGCCCGATGGCGAGTATAGAGCAATGGTACTCTCGTAGGTCGACGGCTCCCGAAACCCATACGGTGAAGCGAGTGTTGCACAGTCCGTTTACTGACTGTACGACTGGCATCGTCATTAAACTGGGTGGTAATTTGAGCTAATGTTTGGCTTCGCTGGCTACGTACAATACTTCTGAGCCGTCTCTCACCACGCACTTTCAAGGCTAATTGTCCTTTGCCGTTTGACCGATCGCTAGTTTTCTTTCCACCATCCATGTATTCTTGGTATACTCTTGACACTGTCGACCTTGAAAATCCTAGCTGTCTAACTATTTCAGAAACTGAATGGCCCATGCGTCACGCACCTACGATTTGTCCGCGATCGAAGACGTCTAAATCAGGCAGTTTACCCATACTGGCAATTCCAACAACTAATTCAGACGAGCACAGTACGCGCTATATATGCAGTTACCACAGCGCCCTCACTTGCGCATACATGATGCGCAGTGCTACACAATTTGCATAGTCTTTGTTATCCCTAATTCAGTGGCACTTCAGTGTATATATATATATACATATATATATATATATATACACATATATATATATATATATATATATATATATATATATATATATATATATATATATATATATATTATTTCTAAAAGATGATTTTTGTTTTCTCCATTTTTCTCCCTTCATACTTGACCAAAATTGATAAATGAGGTACCATTTTAAAGATTAATATCTCCGCTTCGTGCGAATTGTTAATTTGGAATTACACATCTTATTGTTTGTTTGGAAATTGAAGTATATACGTTATAAACAATTTTTCTTCCCGTAGATGGGGCTCGCACTAGCTTTTTACCGTGTTTTTATTAACTCGCTTTCTTGTTTGTGTGTCTGTTTGTCCAGTACAAATCTTGCAATCGAATTTTACTAACTGCCCGACTAGCTAGGCATTTGAAACTTTTAGAATAGCTCAGAACACGACGACAATACATTATTTTAATACTTTTTGCCATCTTTATGCAGTATTGGATTTATTTTCAGTTAATTTTGTGTTGTAAACTGGTGCAGCCATCTATGAGCTGGGACGGGAACGAAAAGTTAAACGCAACTTCCAATTAACTTCATTTTCTTTCAAGTTGAGGGGATAATGCATCAAAAAATTTTTTTTAAAGTTTTGTTTAATACATAGAATTGTCAAGTTTATATGATTCAAAAGAAAATTTAAAAACATGGTATATAAAAAGTTTTTTTTATCTTGTAATAATTTTCTTTTACCATTATGAATTCCACTGAAATTTTAAATTAAAAAATCGTTTGCTTTTATTATCATTCTGTGATTTCATTAATGAGTTTCTTTATTGGCAACATCCGCGTTGGTGTACATTATTCTTTTGCATGGAAAAACCATATTTCTAGAATGTGATTTTTTCTGATGATCCCTTTTTTATCCCTTCATAGTTAACCAAAATCGATAAATAAGGTACTATTTTAATGATTTAGTCTTCAGCTTCTGACGAACTGTTAATTCAGAACGACACATTGCATTGTTTGTTTAAAAGTCGAAGTGAAAAATTGACTTTTGGCCCGAAAGTTCTTGCCCTGGATGAACGGTCAAATAGTGTGTACAAAGAGATTTTTTAACGTAAATATCCTATTTTCGACGAGTTTGTATCACATTTATCTTTTAATATTGTCTACAAAGGTGTTTTGACGTGTACATATCTCATGTGTCCCCTGTTTAATCTTATGCTTCGCCTCCAATATTGTGGCCAAAGGCGTTTTGTATTATCCTTATGCACCATTGTTATTTGACAAATAAATAATTACAAGATAAAAATAACTTTTTATATGCCATGATTTTAAATTTTCTGTTGAATCATATAAACTTGACAATTCTATGTATTAATAAATACTTTTTAAATTTTTTTTGATGAATTATCTCATCAACTTGAAAGAAAATGAAGTTAATTGGAAGTTAACTTCACTGGCGTTTAACTTTTTGTTCCCGTCCCGGTCGATAGATGGCTGTACCAGTCTAGAAAACAAAGTTAACTGAAAAAGAACTCAAATCTGCTTAAAGATGGCTATAAGTATTAAATTAATGCATTGTCATCCTGTTTTGAGCTATTCTAAAAGTTTCAAATGTATAGCTAGTCGGGAAGTTAGTTAAAAATCGATTGCAAGATTTGTACTGGACAAACACACACACAAACAAGAAAACGAGTTAATTAAAACATGGTAAAAATGATTGTAGATACATGATAAGACATGATAAATTCAAAGGTTTAAATAACAAACAGTAGACTAAATGGTATCAAAAGTTTAAAAAAAATTTAAATGTATTACATTGATTTTTAAACACCATTAAATATCAACAAACAGAAAGGATATTCATAAGTTTCGTTTATTCATCATGTATAGCTGTTTGCTGTAATTCTGCTTAAGTTAAAACCAATTAAATCCTTAGTTTCAGTTTTAGTGTAAACTGTAGGCATTGCTTTTTATTAATAACTCAAATTTCATATAGGATAATTTATAAGCACTATACTACTCTAGCAACAGCTGTATTTGGTTTAAAAAGAAACTATACAATGAAACGTCCAATAATACAGAGTAGTCACATTAAAATAACATACGGTAGACCAGTTTCTAGTCTAATAAACTGAGTGGCAATTTGTTAAACAATCCAAGCATTATCCGTTTGATATTTTCACTGACATCTTCAATAGATTAGAAGCAACAGGACAGCTACCTAAGATTAGATATTCTTCTTGTAAAATTCAAATTTCAGTGCTCCTCTAAATTCTAGGCAGCTTAAAACTTCATTTAAGTACCAACGTTATCAGCTGCATGTAAGCTTTCTATATCTCAAACAGATTAGGCCTAAGCAACAAAAATTACGAACTTTAGATTATTCACGTCAACTGTCAGAACTCGAAGGAATTTTTATACCAATCCTTTAACCATTTCTGTGCTATCTAAAAAAGTTAATTTTTTTATACTTAGAAAATATAGATGTTTGCAATAAGCTCTGAACCTTCCATCCCAAACTTCGAAATTCTGATGAACTTGTTGCTATCGTTGTTATAGTACAGTGATAATAATTTTGGAGAATTGTTCATTAAGCTGATCATCAGCACATTTCATAGCTATAAAATTTTGAAATTATTTCTGACGAGGCAAGCTTTGAAAATTTCATACAAAAGCGATGCAAATACCATGGCCTGGCATGTTAACCTAATGCAGTTTATACTGTATACTTAGAGTGCAAGTTTCCGTAATATAGCAATTATACATGCCATTTTTCAATAAAATTGTTCATAACCTTCAAAATTGGTACCATTTAATAATTTGAAAGAATGATTGTGCAGGATATGTTACTTTTAGAAATTAACCAATAAGAATGATTCGATTGAAATTATAGTTACGAAACATTTCAAAAATCTAAAGTATGGTGTAAATTTTTATATTGTTTTATAACTTTGTTTAAAATATTTAGAGACTACATACGGTTAATTTACTGTCTTTATTTTAAATCTATCTTTAAAAAATTAATATTCATTAATTTATTCTCTCGTGCATCACTTAATATAAATGTTAAGATCGCTAATTATGTTACGGTTATTAATATCAGCTGTAAATTTGGCAACCATTTTAATTTCGTATTTTTCTTTTACCCAGCGACTTAATATCTTTATGTGTAGGAAAAGTTCCTCCCGAATTCACGTCGACCGACTTGAAAACTTGAGATATTTTACTCGGGGATCTAATTCAAAACGGGTTTGTGCGGCGAATATTCTTCAAAATGTCATCGAATCAAACCTATCGCATGAACTCCGGCTTTGTTCTCCGCTTGGCAAGTGGCCAAAAAACACTCACCACCCCTTCGCGATTACACAAATTAATTTTTATGACAGATCACCTTCATTCCCTTTTTTTCCAACCTCTCTCCCTTCTTTTGGAAAGTTAACACATCCATCAAGCGTTTTCATTAAAGACCTTCGCAGATCTGTTAAAATTTCATTAAATTGCTCAACTTCGTCAATGGAAGGATTAGCTCCCTCGAGTGGGAGGTCAAACATTTCGCGTAAACTGCGACTTACACACCGATATCGGTTTTATTCTTACCCATTACAGATTAGGAGAAAGGGGAATGTAACGAATCAAATAATAATGAGGTATAAAGAATTGAGCAATTACGACACACTTCACGGCTGTATATATTTTTTTCTGACACCACATTCAGTGACGATGGAAATTCCCCTCCCCCTTTCTCTTTTTTTTTTTGAGTTTTAATGAAGCAATTTTCAAATTTCAGTTTGATTTTTTACATGTTATTATTAACTCGCTTTTTTGTTTGTATGTTTGTTTGTTTGTTTGCGTGTGTGGGTGTGTTTGTCCGGTACTAATCTTCCAATCGATTTTTAACTAACTTCCCGACTAACTCGACATTTGAAACTTTTAGAAAAGCTCAGAACACGATGACAATGCATTATTTTAATACTTTTAGCCTTCTTTAAGCAGAATTGAATTCACTTTCAGTTAATTTTGTTTTCTAGACTGGTGCAGCCATCTATCACCCGGGACGGGAAAGAAAAGTTAAACGCAAGTTAACTTCCAATTAACTTCATTTTCTTTCAAGTTGATAATTCATCAAAAAAATTTTAAAAACGTATTTATTAATACATAGAATTGCCAAGTTTATATGATTCAACAGAAAATTTAAAAACATGGTATATAAAAAGTTCTTTTTATCTTGTAATTATTCTTATTAAGTTTCTACTCTCACCGGCGAATGAAAGTTGAAGTTGTAGTCGGCACTGAAATGGAAAATTGGTGCTCTAGCTCTGTAGGCGTAGAGAATACACATAAATACAGGGTGCCGCACACTGGACTCCCACATTTCAAAGGTTAATAAAAGACGAACGAAGCAATTAGCGGAAAAAGCTTTGGATTTTTGAGAAACACTAAGAGTCTAGTTTTTCTACTAGGTTTTATATGTGATGACTAGCTGAAAACCCGTACTTCGCTACGGAGTACATTCAAATTAAATACAGGAGTCAATGTATGCAATTAATGCCAAGTGAGATGTTCAATTCTAGCCAATTAATGGAATTCTAAACACCTAGTGCCCCCATAGTATAAAAACGTTGAGCAACGATTTTTGCGCCCTTCTTTCTTGCTCTACTGTCCGCGTCTCTTCTTTTCGTTCAACTCGCCTAATGCCGCTACTGCCTGAGTGTCGCGATGTCCAGTTTACTCAAGTTCCGGCCAGTTCCGATGCTTTTATTGTCTTGTTATCAATTTATGCCACTTCGTCATCCTTTGATGTCCGCTTTTAATACCTAAAGAAATCATGTGAAATTATCCTTCAAAGGAAAGTGACTATGCGTTTCTTTAGTGTTCCTCCTGAAAAACTTATATCATCCTTTTGTGCCAAACCTTCTTTGATGTCTCTAAACCTTCCTTATAAGGATGTGTTGAAGTAATATCTTCGATATCCGAAATAATAAAAGGATGTGATTCTCATCTCTGTTGCGCGTGTTCTTCAATGGCTCTTCTCAATAGTGTTCTTCTATTCGCTCTGGTTACGTCTACCTGTGTGTGAATCCATCTCTTGTACAAGTGTGTTAAAGTTATTACATATATCTATCTCTCTCTCTCTCTCTATGTATGTATGTATGTATGTATGTATGTACATTCAAGAGCCAAAACATTATGACCACCCCTACATTTTGCAATGAATTCGCCTGGATGACGTGGAAGGCACGTGATCAGGTGGAAGTGGTATTTAACTGCTGCTGGAGAGTCTGAAGAATCATTCTTTCACTTACTTCTGTGTGTGATGGGAAAGGCTGCGGATCTAAGCGACTTTGATAAAGGGCAGATTGTAATGACTCGAAGGCTCGGAACAAGTATTTCCGAAACTGCATGACTCGTGGGTTGTTCGCAACCTACAGTTGTTAGTACTTATGCAAAGTGGATGAATGACGGTGAAACCAGCAGTAGATGACATGGTGTTGGACGTCCACACGCTATCAAAGAAAAAGGTCGTCGGAGACTGTCTCGCATGCTGAAGCAAAACCGGAGCCAGACAGTGGCTCAGCTGACAGCCCAATACAATGCAGGGCCAAGTAGAATAGTATCGCAGCACACTGTTCAGCGGACACTGTTGGATATGGGGCTACGCAGCAAACGTCCCACACGTGTGTCTTTGCTGACCAAGCGTCATCGCCAACTGCGCCTGCGTTGGGCCCGGGAACATCGCGACTGGTCCATGGATCAGTGGGAGAGAGTTGCCTGGTCAGATGAATCACAATTTGTCATTCATCACGCGATGGCCGTTTCAGGATACGCCGTCTTCCAGGCGAACTATTGCTCCCTGAATGTACAGTAGGTCATACACAGGCCGGTGATGGCGGAATTATGCTTTGGGGGACGATCTCTTGGGCGTCTCTGGGACCCGTGGTTGTGGTAGAGTAGACCATGAATGCTACAGGGTATCTGAACATCATTGCGGACCAGTTGCACCCTTACATGGCCTCTGTTTTTCCAGCTGGAAATGAAATGTCCCAACAGGACAACGCCCCGTGTCACAAGGCTAAAATTGTGTTGGAGTGGTTCCAGGAACATGATGCTGAATTCCAGTTAATGACTTGGCCGCCTAACTCACCGGATTTCAATCCGATAGAACACATTTGGGATGTTATAGGACGGCAGCTCAGAGTTCAAAGACCACCAATTCGCAATATCTCAGATTTATGTGACCGTTGCTTAAACATCTGGTACAATCTGTCTCCGGCCATCTACCAAGGGCTTGTGGCATCCATGCCAAGGTGGGTTGAAGCTGTGCTGCGCCCCAAAGGTGGACCAACTCGTTATTGACAGGTGGTCATAATGTTTTGGCTCTTGAGTGTATGTATGTATGTATGTATGTATGTATGTTCGTTCAGCCTTTCATCCCTTGAGTGGGTCGATAAAATGAGGACCAAGCATGCTTGGGAACTAAACTCTGGGGGTCCCACGTCAGATTGACCACCTAACTGAGACATATGCTGCATGGCACCCCAAACCCACGTTTAAGAAAGCGGACATGGGCACCGCCGGTCCTGGTCCACATCGGACTTTTGCGCCGTGAGTTTAGTTTATATATATATATATATATATATATATATATATATATATATATATTGATATTGGGCGCAGTGGCTCGGTTGGCAAAGGCATCGAGCCAGTGATCTGAGGATTGCGGGTTCAAGGCCAGTCGCTAACAAAAATCCACCACCGTGATCACTAATGGTTGCCGGGGCACTTAAAATAGGGCGTGGCCGCAATATCCTCCAAGTTCTCAAATTACCTCTGGGGATGCTGGGCCAGGTGGTCTGGTACCACCACTTGACTCGGTTCAAAATTCGCGGACCATCAAACGGGTGCAGTGGGGACCCATACCCTGTGGTTTACCCGGGGCAACGCATGCGGTTAAGTGGTCTCACGCATATATATATATATATATATATATATATATATATATATATATATATATATATATATATATATATATATATATATATATATATGTATATATATATATAGTCTTGTAATGCGCCATTTGAAATTTAAAAGATATTACTGTAAATAAATGTTACTTATACTAAGCAATAAATATTAATTTTTTTTGCTATATTTCTAACTTAAAACTGAAAAACTGATGCCTGGGAGCCCTACTTGCTTATGCTCTACCTACCCCTATACACTACCTTCTAAGAATGGAAGTCGAATCTGGAACTGAGAAGCGAAAGATAAGGTCAAGAGATATTTATTTTGTCCTCAAAGAGTTATGCATAAGCTTCTCTGCAACCGCAAAGCATTTCTGTACTTTTAAAGCTGTAATAGATAAAACTAAAGAGGCCATAAACAAAGGTAAAACAGATCTAACTAAATCTCGAGAGATAGGACCTTGCTGGACCATTAGTTTTCGTGATTCGCGCTTCATCCATTTCGGAATTTTTCTTTCTTTTCGTTTTAAACATTTTCTAAAAAAAGAGAACTTCACCTGCCAGCATGCTAAATAGTTCCACTTTGAACTAAAGCACAGTATCTGAAGCACTGTTTCGTATCGCATGACCTGATAAAATATGTAAATTATCTCGAGTTGGGTGTTTTTTTTATTATTTATTCCGTGATGCGCTAGGTGTTAAAATGCAGCTTCGCGTGTTTAAAATAATGTGCGGTGCATACGCAAAGAGAAAAAAAAAATGGAAAAAAAATATATCCGAAAAGGAGAAAGAAATCCGAAGGCAGATTTATACCCTTTTGCGGATACTTTTTGCTTGTTTCAAATTTCGTTATCGTTTTGGTCGTGTTTCTAGAATTGCTAGCAGTTTGGGTGTCCCGGAATATATTTTATGCGTTTGATAGTATGCTAAGGTGATTCGATACAAA
>OU015490.1:58099961-58179961 GCA_907164885.2 Dolomedes plantarius
ACCTTTATCTTGTCAATGATGTAACTAGCCACTGGCTAAGAAATATCTGCTAAAGCGTAGTGTACACTAAAGTCGTAATAATCAATAATAATTGCAATAAGCAAGTAATGGACTTTTAGGAATAGACTTATTCCACTTTCAAAAAAATATTTTTGCGATAATCTTTTGTTTACTTTATGAAAAAAAACATACTCCATTGCATGTTAGATTATAAATATGAAGAGAAGGTGTGTATATCTTACTAAAATTACCGTTAACTCACTTTTTTTTTAAAAAGTGGACTTATACCCCTTTCAAAAATAACAGCTCATATATATATATATATATATATATATATATATATATATATATATATATATATATATATATATATATATATATATATATATATATATAACGGGCTGAAATTTTGTATGGCGATTCTTCTTATAGTGTAAGGGTGCACTAAGAAAGATTTTTTTTTTAATTCTTCTTAGATTTTTCAAAATTAAGCTTTTAAGCTGTTTTAGTAAGTTTTTTTAAGTTTGCATTTAAAAAAATAAATTTGAGGGTTATAAAATTTACATCACGAGAAAGATCATTAAAAATTCCTTTAAAATGAAATCTTTTTCGAATCTTTACCTCCCTTTTCTGTTTTTTGGTGAATTTTTAAAGATTAATTTTTAGAATTTAATTTATTAAATGCTGATCACGTGATTTTTTCTGGCACTTTAAATAAATTTATCATTACGTGATAACAACGAAATAGACAAAAATATTTTTTTTTCTTTCTAATGCAGCAGACGATTGGACATTATCCAAAAAATATTAAAATACAGTAAAAGATATGTTCCTCAAACTGTTATAGAGTTTCTATGCTCACTTCTACCCAGACTTGGGTGTATATAATTTGAAGTGGCACTCTATTTGAATTTGAAGCAAACACAGTTTATACATGAAACAATGTTTATTGAATTCGTTGCACATATAATTGGCTTTTACAGCAATAAGCATGCGTACTACTTGTACGGAATGTATAAACACAGCTTTCAAGAACAATATATTTTTATACTCACGAACAGTAAGTCAAACCAGCAGTACTGCCATGTAAACTTCTGGCCCGCTAAGCACTAGCGCAGGATAACACCTTTCAACCTTAACAACCTCACCTTTTCATTAATGACGCTGCGTGGTATTTATACTAAGAGCGTATGCCGAAATTAGCATATCTGAAGCAGCTTCTTTAATTCATTAATTCAAAAGTTCGATTCTTGTGAATCGAATCTTGTGTATACCTTACACTGGCCTCCCTCGAAAAAAAAAATTAGGTAACTGAGGTCTGAACGGCTTCAGTTAACTAATTGAAAACGCGTGCTGGTCTGACTTTTTACATAATGGGTGGCAAAGCCAAAAAACCTTCCACACGTTGCGTGGGGGAAAAACGCCACTACCATTTTACAAAACTAACCCCGAAGGGTCCAGGTGACACCATCAAACAGTGGATTTGCAGAGTTGCGGATACTGGGATGGCCAACTGCGCCCTAAAAAACTTATTTTAGTTAAAATTGTCAACACAATTGCACAGCATGACATTTCTTGACTGTATCTGCTCTCCCCCAATTTATAATGTACATGTGTTATTTTTTTGTGAAGTTAGTACATTAGTGGTTAATTGGTATATTGTGCAGTATGTATTTTTTTCCTAGTCACTACATGTCCCCTTCAAAACTTTATAAAACAACAGTATGCCGTTTTTTTTCAGTGGCTCACTCCTTCCCCTCAAAATGTTTACACAGTATATACAATGGGGAACTTCAAACCAATTTGGTTCGGTTTTATTAAAGGGTGGGAGTTAGAATAAGAGAATTGATACAAGACTTGTTCATGAATGCAGCAACTTCCTTGCACCAGTCTGTCCAATCCGTGGGACCTCTCTTGATGGTCGCAGTCCTAGTAAAGGGGTTCGTTGACCGTGTGGGCATCCTTTGTGCAGCAGGTCGTAGGTCCTGAGGCGCTGGTCCGGCTTGACGATGGACAGGAGGTCTCTTGGGAGGAGGCCAACCTTGCTGGGCGGCAGAAATCTTCAGTTTCCTGTACTTATGCAAAGGAACTTTAAAATTGTCATTCTTCCTTTTGATAACCTTGTGTACCTTATCAGCGACGCATTCATCCTTTGATGGAGTTTTTGTAGTGCACACTTTACCTTTCTTCGTACTTTTGCTTGTATCGGTATTAGATTTTAATGCAGATTCTATTTTGTCAAATTTATACGCCGCACCAACGTGTTTAGTTACTGGCTTTATCTCTCTACTTGTGTCATGTTTTTCAACAAACTGACTCTGTTTTTGGTATTGGTGCTTATGCAACTTCTTGTTTACCGCCTTAATTACTTCAGTATTTGCAGTTTTAATGCTGGAACCTGAAGGCGCTTTTTCACGTTTTTTATCCCCCTTAACTTTAGTTTTATCCTCTTTTGACGAAAAAGTCTCTTTGAAACTTGCGATATCAGAATCGTTATCATTTAAATTCTTTAACACTGCTTCAGTTTTAGGAAGATTAAGCTTTTCGTACTGGTGCGTTTTAATGCAACCTGCGTCTATAACTTCCGAAGCATCAGCTAAACTACTTACAGTATAACTCTGTGTCAACTTTTCATCCTGACTCTCAGTATGGTTTTCATGTACTTTATTTAAAACCATATTATCAACCTGGCCTACACAATCCTCATTCGGATGGAAACTTGAAATAATATCATCATTACCTAGCGAGTTCCTACTATCGTTTAAAGAATTTTTATTGTCGTCAACTAATAAGTATTCACTAACTGCCGTAACGCATACTTCGTCATCTACTAAATTTCCTTCATTAACAGATGTGTGAATATCATCTAAAATATCAGGTATAGCATTAATAATATCAGGTATAGCATTAATAGAAGTGTCAGATGATTTATTTTCTAAACCACTAGCATTAGTATCGGCACTATTTTCAGAAATTTGTACTGGAATTACCTCATCATTCCAGCTAGACTCACTTTCTTTATAAGCCACAAAAATACCCTGACTTTCACTATTCTCAAAATAATGATTACTGCTCGGACAAAATAATACATTTGACCACACAGTTTCAACAGGTTGAACCATATCATGTGAATCAACTTGCCAGTGCAAGTAAGGTGCTTGCATATTATTTTCTTTAAGTGCACTAATTTCATTATAACGCCGTGCGCTTTTATTATTTTGCCTGCGGTACTGCTTACGCTGCTGGTTTGAAACTCGCGAAAAATTTTGGCGCGGCTGTATAAAACTTCTCGTACCTGAATGACGGTACGGGGTAGCGAAGAAATGCCTATTGTCATGTTTAGCTAAAGCTTGAAGGAGGGTAACCTTGCTTGTAATTGTTTGATTATCTAAAAAATCTTGAACACTTGGCTTCAAACGTTGGATAACTATTTTTAAGATTACCGCTTCCGTTACCCCTTCTAAATATTCCTCACACTTGGAAATCTTTTCTGTAGCAAAATCTAACGCAGACTGACCTTCACGTTGCCTTAGCGAATAAATTTCCGCTTCAATTTCACTGTGATTAAAGGTCTTTGGAAAAACGCTAAGAAACTGTTGCTTGAATGACAAATAGTCAAAAATCAGATTACTGCTTTGCATGCATGTGTACCACTGAAATGCACTACCTCTTAAAGCGGCTAGAGCAATTTTAAGTTTATCCCCCTCTGGGGTGCATTGTTGCTGAAAGTAATGCTCAATTTTCTTTAGGAATTGGCTTGAGGGGCCGCCATTGAAGGTGGCTTCGAATGGCGCAATTTGCTGAACCATAATTACCCGAGGAAAATTTCCAGCAGGATTTTGTTCTACAACACTCATTTTTTAAATAGTATATAAGTACTTGCAACAATTTTATCAATATAAGTACACAGTACACAGTTTTTAATTTCAATTATGATGTTCGTTACAAATGTAACGCTAACTACCAGGGTATATATAATTTCGGGCGCCAGTATAGAGTTTCTATGCTCACTTCTACCCAGACTTGGGTGTATATAATTTGAAGTGGCACTCTATTTGAATTTGAAGCAAACACAGTTTATACATGAAACAATGTTTATTGAATTCGTTGCACATATAATTGGCTTTTACAGCAATAAGCATGCGTACTACTTGTACGGAATGTATAAACACAGCTTTCAAGAACAATATATTTTTATACTCACGAACAGTAAGTCAAACCAGCAGTACTGCCATGTAAACTTCTGGCCCGCTAAGCACTAGCGCAGGATAACACCTTTCAACCTTAACAACCTCACCTTTTCATTAATGACGCTGCGTGGTATTTATACTAAGAGCGTATGCCGAAATTAGCATATCTGAAGCAGCTTCTTTAATTCATTAATTCAAAAGTTCGATTCTTGTGAATCGAATCTTGTGTATACCTTACACTGTACTATATTAGCTGTACTATATTCTTTAGTATGTCCTATTAGATTTAATTTGAATATTTTCATCTACATTATTTTGTCTTTAAAAATATCCCTTACGATTTTTTTATAAATATATATATATATATATATATATATATATATATATATATATATATATATATATATATACATATACATATATATATATATATATATATATATATATATATATATATATATATATATATATATATATATATATATGTATATATATATATATAATGACATTTTTCCAAGTTTCAAAAGGATAATTATATCACTTCTATGCATTTTGGGTCTTGAAAGAATAAATCTAGTAAGATAAAAACAAGTCCGCATGTTACCGACAGGCCCATTGACAAATGGTGTATGAATGACAACAAACAATGGCTGGTTTAGTAATTTTCCTATGCTAAACGTCATGATTCCATTACAACTTTCATGTAGCCATTGGACTGTAATAGCTTTGAGCGATTTGCTTTTTGCCAAACGGAAAATTTATACAATTTTCTGACTGTGTTTTAAAAGTTTAGTAAATGTATAGTCTAATCCGGCATTCACTAAATATGCAGTTAGATGGTCATTGCTCTATTATTTCAGCTAATGCTCTTCAAAGAGTCGTAATGTGCCCCCCAAAAAATCCCTCTTCATTAATAAAATGACTGTCATTGATTTCTTAGAACACAAAGATTACCCTTTTCAAATGTGTCTTTGGTTAAAGACATTAATTTTGGTCGTTCGTGCGACCAGTTGTTAGACAATACTTCAATATTTCATTAAGTGTGAAATTTCGCTGGCGATCGTTTTTCGATTAGGAACTCTGCCAAAATGACAGATCTGCGAGTTCACCCGAGAGCAAGTCTCGTCTGCAGGCTCCATTTTGTTCCATCCGAATAAGCACAATGGAGCTTTGAAGCATTTAGCCCAAAAAGTGAACAGTAATGGTTTTCTTAAGCCTTTTGTTAAAATTCTGTATTAACCCTGCCATGTCGAAAGAAATCAAGCTTCCTACTTGGAGCTTCCTACTTGGTTCCATTGAATCTGTGTCCCATCAAAAGAAATTTTATTACTCTATATCTGTTGATTTCTTACGGCACAATTTTCAGGCATTTTGGAGCAATATCGTGTAATCTATATATATAAAACAGTTCCGTAACTGACTGACATATAACTCACAGACCAAACCGCTGGACCTAAAGAGCTGAAACTTTGCATGGCCATTCTTTTTATAGTGTAGGGGTGCACTAAGAAAGATTTTTGAAAAATTCTTGGATTTTTTTAATTACATTTTTAAGCTGTTTTTTAACTTTTTTTAAGTTTGCATTTAAAATTATAATTTGAGGATTATAAACATTTATATCACGAGAAACATCATAAAAATTCCTTTAAAATGAACCTTTTTCGAATCTTTACCCCCCTTTACTGATTTTTGGTGAATTTTTAAAGATTAATTTTAGAATTCAATTTATTAAATGCTGATCATGTGGTTTCTTTTCTTTTTGTGATACTTTAAATTAATTTTGCGTCGCGTGCATAACAAGGAAAGAAATCGACCAAAAAAATATTAAAATATGGTAAAAGATAAAATTTAACCACTAAACTAATTGAGATGGAAAATTTTCAAGAATTTAATTCAAATTAGTATGTTTTATGGATATTAAACATACAAATTAATTGCATACATTGACCGTTTGTATTTAATTTGAATATTTTCTTCTACATTATTTTGTCTATAAAATTATCCGTTACGATTTTTTTTATAAATATTATTTTTTTTTTTTTTGGGGGGGGGGGGGCATTAATTGAATAGATTGACCGCTGTATTTAATCTGAATGTACTCCGTAGCGAAGCACGGGTATTCAGCTAGTATTTTATAAAACAAATGCGTTAATCTGCATCTGTTATAAATTGTGAAAATGACTGTTCTATTATCTTTCCTGATTCACTTTTTAACTATCTGAGATATTATGAAAGGATTTTATACAATATTCCCCCCAAAACCTTGCCTGCTTGAAAACAATGCAATAATTCTACTACTCTATCTCTTTTTTACTTTCTGATTCTGGGATAATTTTTCTAATAATTTTAAAGGATTAGAAACGATATACTAAAGTTAATTTATTTTAGGGCAATTTTCTTTTACTGTGATAACTGCTCTATATTTTTCATGTGGGAAGAATTTAAATATTCTATAACTGCCTGCAGGGCGTTCTATGTTTAAAATGTTGATTTTATTTAGCACTTTTCAGAAAAATAAACTAGTTCTGATTTTTTTTAAAGAAATGTATAGAGAATCTTTGCTCACTTCTACCCAGACTTGGGTGTATATAATTTGAAGTGGCACTCTATTTGAATTATATACAAACACAGTTTATACATGAAACAATGTTTATTGAATTCGTTGCACATATAATTGGCTTTTACAGCAATAAGCATGCGTACTACTTGTACGGAATGTATAAACACAGCTTTCAAGAACAATATATTTTTATACTCACGAACAGTAAGTCAAACCAGCAGTACTGCCACGTAAACTTCTGGCCCGCTAAGCACTAGCGCAGGATAACACCTTTTCAACCTTAACAACCTCTCCTCCTTTTTTCATTAATGACGCTGCGTGGTATTTATACTAAGCGCGTATGCCGAAATTAGCATATCTAAAGCAGCTTCTTTAATTCACTCAAAAGTTCGATTCTTGTGAATCGAATCTTGTGTATACCTTACAAATGATCACACCCTGTAATTTTGATTCCAATTACTGCATAACCTACGTTATTCTCTAAAAAATATGTTCTATATTTTACTGAAAAGTTAGCATATATCTCAGTTATGAAAGGAAATTTAACACTGCGGAAATGATGTTCTGTTGCTTTAAATTAGGAGATAGGACGTTCTTAATGTTTTATTTCTCACATCCTCTGGGACAGAAAATTTTGTTTTTTCAATTTTCACTCATTTTGTGAGGGCCATTAATCACAAAATCTGTATATATATATATATAGATCATTATGCATGCAAAATATGTTTTAGAACCAATGGGTCAAAGGGCACAAATTTCTCTCTTTTGTACATAAGAAAGGTTTAGAAATAATTTGTCTTCTTGAAAAATGAAAATTTTATTTATAAAATTCGTAATCACTTTGAAAGGAAAAAAAATTAATTTTTTTTCTGAGTAATTTTTTCTACGGGAGGGGAAAAATCTTCAGTTAAAATTTTTACTCTAAATTCTGGAGAAAGTTTTGAAAAAATAGACCAATAATATCCTACATAAAATTTCATAGAAATGGTGTGCAAGGAATCTCTGAAATTTTGCTTTGCGAAACAATATCAGAGATGCAGCATAAAAATGTTCAACGTAACTTTGGCAACGTAATCATCGTACAAAGATGCTGTTTATGTTAATTTATTCTAAAAGATTTGAGGTGTGTTTTAAGTCAAGGAAATTAAAATGGCATTTAATTTAAAATTCTTGTGTCTTCACAAGATGTTACTTATGGTAATTAGGAGTACAGACTAATTTAAGCGGTTGAAAGTATTTACATTACCAACAAAATTCAAAATCACGCTATGTTCCAACTTCCAGAGATCTTATTGTTTGAGTAACTGTGAGTGTTGGATGTATTTTCTCGATTTTTTATACAATTTCCTTTATTGATGTATAGTAAAACTAGTTAGAGCTAAAATCAGAGATGAAATTTATTAAATTTTTCCAATAAGGTTAGCATAATTTTACTTTACTGGACTGCAACAAACCTGGTCGAATCTCTAGCTTCTGTTCTTCAAAAACAAATGGTTTGAGTCTGAGGTAGTCTAGTGGTAGCGCGTTGGGCTGCAGACTTGGGGTGCGCGGTTCATATCCCGATGGCGCCATTCAATACCTCTTTGTCTAGGCCGGATATGAGTACGCTCAATCCGTAGACTGGAAAGTCTCTCTATGAGGTCAGACAGGGTGGGAAAAGGTACGAGATCACCAGATGTCGTCCCTGGTGGTGCTTGATCTGAATTGTAGTGGTATCCATTTCACCGGCAGGGATTCAATCCTGGAAGGCCTTAGTTGCCATTCGGGTCATCTCTGTTGCATTGGAAAGTGGACATTCGAAGCGGCTCGGGATTTGATGACGTTGGCAGATGTTCCTTAGTATGTACTTAATTGCGTATTGCAAAATTATTTGGGTTTTTTAATCGCTTAATATTCACGAAATATGAAAAAAATACTTTGATTGTTGCTGTTGATTAAATAATCAGCAGGGACATTTTCCTAGCATTTCACTGAAATTATCTATTTTTTTTGGTGTTAAATGAAATTTCGTAATCCATTACGTTTGTATCATTTTAAGAAATTCGAAAAAAAGTTCCGAATTCTCTTTTTTTGTGATTGAAAACTTCAGTTTCAACGTTTATTAACGTTTATTAAAGAGCAACTGTTTGCACCACCCCACGATCGTTTAAAAAATTGTTGCGAATGGGATGTCTAGAGATACTGGATTCATTTTCAAGATGTGATAACCACAGACCCATCAGATAAAACAAAAATTTTTAAATTTCAAATAATTCCCACTATTTCCAATTCTTTACTGGAATACTCTTCAGAAACCGTGAATAGAAAACTGTACAAGCGTGAATATTCTGTCTGCCCGGAAATTCTCTCTTCAAACTCTTTGACAGTGAAGTCACATATTTCTTCAAGATTTGAATGTAATATCTTAAACATGTATCTAACCTATAACGCTTGAATAATATCACGTGAATTTCCCTATAATAAATAGCCCATGATTTTACAGATATCAAAAGAAATTATACCAATACCTTTGTCGTTATAAAATGCAATTAAGAAATAATTAGCTTAAATGAAAGGGCAGAAATATTAAAGTTTAACAAAAATTAAACTAAGCAGCCCTACTCCTAATTTTTTTTTTCAGACAGACGTAGACATTTGGGTTAGTTTAAACAGGAAATATTCTTCAGTAATATACCAGTTTTATGGTACTTTCTAATGGTACTTTTATTTCATATACTACTTTTTAGTGGAAAAATTACTCAAGTTAACCCTTTGAGCCGTGTGCACAGTGCAAACGCCTAAATCTAGTCCTTTTTTCACTTGCATTCAATGTATTACAGTTAAATGAGGAGAAAAATGGTTAGTACTGCCCTCTGTTATCAGTTTAAAGAACTAAGAACAGATTGCTACCTTTAATTGTAAATTTTTTCAAGATTCTTTAGGCTAAAAAAAGCGGGGAGAAAATCTGCACCGTGTAAACAGTGGAGGTTTTTGCCCCTGAAAGTGTTAAAGAGAAATATAAGAACCATTAGACAATAGATAGATCTGACTGTTATGCAGTTTAGACGAGAAACCACCCCCAAATAGGGCAATAAAAGGGAATTTTAAAATACTAGATTTCATGTACTTCCACGACATGTGAGTTTATTTTCTTAACCAAACAGCGAGAAGAAAGTAATTTTGATTTGCAATGAGAGATTTCAGATAAAGAAATCTTATTCTGCCTTCGTTTACTGAGTTCAAATTTTTAATCCAAAGTATTTCAAAGTTTTATCTCCATAATTTTAAATTGAATCCCTAATAGGAGATGTAGATGAAGCAACAAGGCAGTTTTACTTCATCTACATCTCATGCATAAAACCAGGGCCGAGCCAATCAATTGTGGAACCTGAGGTTTGTTTTAAAAACGTCGCCTTTCCGAATTTTCGAAGAGACGCTTATGTCATCAATGTATCACTATTGAAAATAGTCTGCTGAATAGAATAGTGTACATTTTGGGAAAAGTGTGTATTAAATTGAAAGGCAATTATTATTTATTTTAAATAAACAAAAATTTTAAAATTGATAGAATTTAAAAAAAGTAGAAAAAGTAAATGAATTTGATTACAATTTGTTATATAATAAAATAGTTTTAATCATTATCCAAGCTTTTATATCAGAATATTGCTGCTAGATATCGTCTCTATAATTTATTGTTTTAGATACCGTCATTTAGATACCGTCTGAGGCGGTCGCCTCTCCGCCTCACCTATGGGACCGGCCTTGTAAAAAGACATTTTTTTAATAATATGAGATGTAGAAGAAGCAAATTAGCGGTTTTATTATTTACAAGTTTTCTAAATTTTTCATCGGCTCTTCATATTCTTTATGCCTTTTACACACAGAAACTTTTCAAAAGCTTCGTTTCTTATAACATGACCTGTAGGAAAATTGCTTAGTTGACAACTTAACCTTTTCCCTACGGGATGGGATAGCATGTATCCCAAGAATGAATGAAGGAATATATATGTGTGTGTGTGTGTGTATACATATGTATATGTAGTATATATATATATATATATATATATATATATATATATGTGTGTGTGTGTGTGGATACATATATATATATATATATATATATATATATATATATATACGTTTATATATATATATATATATATATATATATATATATATATATATATATATATATAAAGAGAGAGAGAGAGATCTGTCATTAATTTGAGAGAAAGGGAGAGATAACCCCATTAATAGCCGTTCTTACAAAAGGAGTATGAAATTCTAAAGAGGGAATCGTAATAATGGGCCCCTTAAGGTAAAGGTTAAATTAACACCATCCTAAATTTTTTCGCTTTATATAGTATGTCAATGATTAAAAAATTCGTTAATGAACCGAACAATGGAAACTAATTTCTCTTCTAAAAAATATAATATGAAAGCTTTCATTTAAAGATAGATTGCTACGATTCTAAGATGCAAATCATGTTTCTCGTTCCACTAAAAATGTTTTAAATTTCGACAAGCTTTCTTGATTTTGACTAGCTTCCTTTTATATGTAATTTACATTATAGAGATATGTTTAATAGAGATGTATATTTCACGATGACGTTTCTGGGGAAAATAAGCAGTAATTTAGTACAATGCTTCTAAAAAGTCCATAAATTTTTATTAACAATACACTACGGTGAAAAAAACTGTTCTAAAATTAAGCTGGATAATCTACAGTGGTGTTAGATATTGAAATCAAAATCATTCAATTTATAGCTACTAACGGAAATAATGGAGTAGGACGCTGCAGTATAGAATAATGCAGTATTAGGATATCCTCTACAGTCATGGAGTAACAATCTGCTATCTACGAAAATACAGTGGTAAGCTGCTAATGAAGTTAAAAGTTCCTCTATATAATAAAGCAGTAAAGAAGCTATCATCTGCAATAATGCAGTAAAATCTTGCTTTCTTTGAAAAATGCAGTGGTATTTTGCTAATGGAGTATGAAGCTGCTGTGTATAATAAATCAGTAAAAGAGCTATCCTCTACAATAATGCAGTAAAATCCTGCTATCTTTCAAAGATATTATGGGAAGCTGCGAATGGAGTAAGAAGCTACTGTGTATAATAAAGCAGTAAAGGAGCTATCCTCTACAATAATGCAGTAAAATCCTGCTATCTTTTTAAAATATAATGGGAAGCTTCTAATGGAGTAAGAAGCTGCTGTGTATAATAAAGCAGTAAAGGAGCTATCCTCTACAATTAATGCAGTAAAATTTTGCTATCTTTAAAAAATACAGTGGGAAGCTGCTAATGGAGTAAGAAGCTGCTGTATAATAATAAAGCAGTGAAGGAACTATCCTCTACAATAATGCAGTAAACTGTTACCTACAAAAATACAGAAGGAAGCTGCCAAAAGAGTAAGAAGCATCACTATACAATAACGCAGTAAGAGGCTATCTTCTACAATAATCCAATAAAAATCTGCTGTCTACGAAAATATAATGTGATGTTTGCTGTCTAAAAAATGCAGTACGAACCTGCCATGGTATCGAAATTGGATTATTAAGGAAAATTGCATTTCATTACATTCCTTGCAAGTTATTATTGCATATTAAAGTGTCACATCTTTTTAACAAGCTAGGAAAAAACACAAAAGATCCAAAGCATGATCTCTAAAAGAACTTTTATAGCATTGCTTTACAATGAAATATTTTAAATTGAACATACATATTATACCAACTGGTTAACAGACAAATTTGCAATATTTAATGTGGTTATCCCTTTATATTTTACACTATGACTGTTAGCATTTTAAACTGTTATTACATTAGTTTGTATAACAGTTTGGACTTGGTGAAGTATCGTCAAAATTAAAATGGTATGATTTATTTAAAACTTAAATACCATATTCCAATCCTAGGGGGTATGCATTTTGAATTTTTTGAGCAATATGCAATTGAATTCTAAACTAATTGACCGATGATGATTAAATTTAACTCGATCCTGTCGGTGACAGATAAAGTGAAATTTCATTTATAACTCCTTTCTAAGAAAATAATCGCGTGCGTAAAGAGATGGAAGTCAGAAACATTCTACATCAATGAAACAAAAATAATTCGGTTTCCCAGCTCTCAATCTGATTCTTCTTTCTCAGAACTGCAAGTGATAAATCTCCCTGAGTCTTAAATTTTTGCGAGGAAACAAAATGGAGGACAGCTGTGCTACCTGCTCTCGTACAATCTGTTTTAAGAAAAGGCATTAATATTGCTGACAGACTGCTGAAATTTGAGAAAAAAAAAGAAATTTCTTATGAAGAAATGGCTCCATCACGGTAATGACTGCAAGTAATTGAAACATTACATCATTCTAAATGTGCTCGAATTATGTTGTATTTGATAGAAAATCTTCGATCGAACGGAAACTCATTTTTTCTTCCCCTCGCATTTCTTTCGCTGTATAATTTCGGTTATTACTTCATCCTCTGGTAGCACTGCTATTAAATTACTGTCACAGAAACGTCTTAGTGCTAAGTTATCGTTGTTATTTGAATTTCAAAGCACACTCGTTTATTCAATTTCCGCAGAAAGCAGCGCACTTAAAACTCGTCAGCTCGATAGAGCTTAAAGTTTTGTTCTTGTACTGGAACACGTAATTGGGGAATATATTAGAAAGATTGATTCATAAAATATCTGTAATGAATGATCAGAACATTTTTTTCCAAAAATTCATTTTAATGTAATACAATAGTGGAAAAAGAGAGTTGTTAGGTGCACATGTATATGTCAGCTATTCTCATGCGTTTCTAAATTATCCTGGTTCTGTTTAAATGCACCTTCTCAGTTTAGAAAAGTAACTGAACAATTTGCTCATCTGTACTGGATAGATGGCTCCTAGAATACATTCATTTTCAATTCGCATTTAGTTTATTACCGCTTTTTTAACGTATTATTACGTTCCTCCATAACGGTCCGCGGTAAAGCGAAATTTCAGGCGTCCGTCGTTGCGAGTTATAATTTTGGCAACTCGGTAAACGCAATCTGTATCGCTTGGGCAAGCAGTAAACAGTTAAACAGAAAAGTATCATACTGCGTCAAAAAAAAAAGAGGTAAGAAACGATAAGTAATCCTACGTTAATAACCCGCGGTAGTTTCGTTAGAAGAGACTACCTGAATTTTTTTTTTAAGAAGAGCACATCGCCAGTTACAAAGTTAGGTTTGGGCGGAATTCAAACCTGAAGGGTCATACCCTGCAAATATTTTCAGTATCATATAAAAGAAAGGCAAATTATACTATTGTTACTTTACTCTGTTTTCCTCTGTCCTGTCAACGTATAACATTTCTTATTCTAAATTTTCTGCTAGCTGCAACCGAATGCTGTTGTCTTTAAATTTCTTTTCTATTAGAAAAATGTTTTTTTATTGCCATCTATGTTTAAATATTCATGGTATGACAAAATATTTTATTTAAATGTTTTTCATTTTATGGAACATATAGGATATTTTATCTAACTAAAATTAAGATCCACTAAAATGTTTTTTCCCATTGTTGCAAGGCCCTTAAGAAGCAAAATCATATACTTCCCTCTTTTTTTTTTTGCCTTTTATTCAAATTTTGCTTTTACTTATTTATATTTTTCTGTTTAGGTTTCCCGGAATCAACTTTCTCATTGATATAACATTAAATTGATACATTGATATAATATTAATTTATTGCGTCCAAGGTCCCTAGGTCAGAGTACTAGAACTGTAAAAAACTTAAGGTATTATTCAAATAGCAAGCTACAATTTATTTTCAGTTCGTCTCGACCAAAGATAAAACTTAACGTAGCAAAGCATTTGATATAAATATTCCTATTCAGAATTCCCACCACCAAACTGTCTAAAGCAGGGGTCTCCAATCTTATTAGCCTAAGGGCCACACTGACTCCTGCACTAAGTCCCAAGGGCAAAGACCTAGCTAGCTAGCTCATCATACCAACATGCTGTAGTTCTGAATTACGCGGAAATTTTCGTTGCAAAAATTTGCCCGTGGCTTTTTTTCGCTTTTGGAACTACTTAAATGTATGAAAAACCATTCTCCAAAATGAAAAAATACAAAAAAATATTTACAGATCCAAATTAACTGATGAGCATTTGAAATCGCTGTTGATAATATCCACTAGTAAACTTGATCCACAACTGCAAACAATTGTAAGTGGAAAGTTACAGCTACATAAATCTCATTAATCATATTTACACATAAAGTTTAATTTCATTATGTAAATTACTTATGTATGTCTTTTATTGTAAGTTTTTAGGATAAATCTCATATCATTAATTACAGTTAAAATGTTCAATTTCATTATGTATGTAAGTTATTATGTTTTTTTATTGGTCGTTAAATTAAAAACATCTGATTATAATTTTTTATGATTTACTTACAGTGTAAATTTTACAATGTAATCAAAATAAACTATGGTGGCCGGTGTTTGGATACTCCTGCTCTAAAGTAGATTAGAATCTCACACCCCACGTATTAAATTTCCCCTACACGGAGCTCTACCCTTTCAGTTATACTGGCATTTATTTCACTTGTTGATCAAACTTGCCTCGTAGCACTTTTACGACGGTAGAGATTTCCGTAAATCAAACTTAATCTCCAACGTTACGACTTTAGGAAAGAAAATTTGTCTCACTTTAATTTAGCTGTTTTTAACGTAGGATTACGTTCCTCAATAACGGTCCTCCGGCATCACATGTATTTATAAACATATACAATATCCAAGAAAGCGCCAATCCAATAGTAACTTCTAGTAAGACATCCAACTGATATCGTTGATAGGAGAACAAATCAGAGAAAAGGTAAAAGAACTGAGATCGTCTGCGACTACATTGCCAACAATATTTTCATTCCAGTTTTACTTTTCACCCTTAGGGCCTGTTTGATAAAATACTTCAGCGTTACTAGTATTGAAATATATTTAACCAATTACGAACTTCAAAACGATTATTCACGAAATTGTTAAGGTCTGTGATTGGTTTAAAATATGTCAATGCGGGTAACGGTAACGCTGACGGGTTCTATGTGAGCAGTCGCTTACTTTAAATCCTCCTCTAAACCCCTTCATAGGCACCGTTTGCACAGTGCAAACGCCTAAAACTAGTCTTTTTATCACTTGCATTCAATGTTGTGGCGTTAAGATAGGTATTTAAGGCAATTCTCTGAGGCATTATTAAAATTACTACTATTGAATCCATAACTAAGAAAGACAGAGTCCTAATTATAATGAAAAGGCCAATTTTAAAACAAAAAATTAACGGGTAAATTTATTTTTTAAAAAAATTAAACATTAGACACTTTCGACATATTCCATTAATTTACGGGCAGATTCACAATACATGCTCCGGGACCCATGGTCTCAAATAAGAGCTCCTAACAAAGCACGTCTGTTCGGGCTGGATGTTACATGCCAATCTCTCTCAAAACACAAAATCTCTAACTCTCTCTCGGCTTGAAAAACTCGTTGGTCGTCTTCTTAGAAATTGCTTTCCCAAAAAAAAGGGGGGGGGGGCGGCATATTATCGGCGAGAGTTCTTCGTAGCGATCCATAGCTAAGCCATCTTTATGGCCCGCCGATGTCAACTCGCATCAAACTATCGCTAACAAAAGGCAGCTTTACGACTATGGTGGGAGACGTTTGCTTGAAAACCCGATATGCATGGGCTTAACTTTCAGGCCAAAACTCTGGCGGCATTTGCTGGAATCGTTTTTTAATCCCCCAGTCTTCAAAAACGGTGGGAACTGGCAAAAATACCCCGATAGGCTGCGTCCTGCATATGGCTATAGTATTTGCAAACGTTAGATAAATTATATATATATATATACATATATATATATATATATATATATATATATATATATATATATATATATATATATACATATATATATATGTATATATATATATATATATATATATATATATATATATATATATATATATATATATATATATATATATATATATATATATATATATATATATATATATATATATATTGTGGCGTCACGGTAAAAGTTTAAGGCCAGTCTCTGAGGCTTCTTTAAAAAAATACACAACTATTGGACCCATGCTAAAAAGGGGCAGAGTCCTAAATAAAATGCGAAGCCAATTTTTAAAACAGAAACTTAACACTGAAATTTATTTACAATAAAAATTAAACATAACAACAATAAAAATTAGACACTTTCGACATATTCACTTAATTTACGTGGAGATTCACGATGCGCGCTCCAGGACACATTCCGGCCCTAAAACACAGGAGCCTAAAAAAAAACACGTCCACTCAGGGCGCATTCTAAGCAGCATCTCTTCTCGGCTGGAAAACGAGGCCCGTCTTCTTAGAATTCGCTTTCCCACAAAAACGGGAGGGCCGGCAGTTTATCGGCTTAGAGCTCTTCCTAACACCGAAACTTTATTGCATTCCAGTATCGCTATGAAGAGAGCTTTACCATCGTGATGGCTAACGTCTCTTTTTTTCTAAACAGTTACCCTCACCACTTGTTAGGGAAACCGCCCGATAAACACACAGCTGTGTGCCGTGCACTCTGTGCGGTCTTGGGAAAAGTAACCCCATACTTCCATTACGCTACAATGCATTCCAGTTAAATGAGCAGAAAAATGGTTAGTACTGCCATCTGTTATCAGTTTAAAGAAGTAAAACATTTTGCAACCTTTCATTTTTAAAGATTCTTGAGGTTTAAAAAAATCGAGAAAAAAAATCTGCACCCTGCAAACGGGGGATATTTTTGCCCCTGAAAGCGTTAATTCTCCCCTTCTCGACAAGAATCCTTTACCTACACCTTTAACCAGTGGGACAATCCCCGAAATACCCCCCGGTAGAATAAATTTACCTGGAAAATATTCCGAGGAACTCGCCTTTTCGGCACCTTAAAACCGCAGAACGCGCATATGATATGCAAATTTAAATTGAGTTCTTACTCTGCCATTCGAGCGGTCGGAGAAAAAGAAGTAGAAAAGAAAGAAAGAAAGGCACTTTTATTGTCCTCCAAGGATTATCTGGTCCTACAAACTTGTTAACTTTATTTCGGGGGTAAAATGCATTAAAATGCTTTACGCTCGAAAGGCACGTAAACTCTTCCACGAGAGTCTCCTATCGAGCGGTCGGATTTGAATAAAAGCGGTTATTGAATACCGGGAGAGGAGATACAGCCAGAGGAATTTTAAAGTTTTGTTTTGCGAGATAAAAATATCTCGACGCTGCGCTTGAATAACGGTATTAAAATAGTTTTTTTTTAATGTAATGTCATTTCGGAGCTAAATAAATAAATAAATGAATAAATAAATAAAATGGGATTTTTTTTTGTTCGTGTTCGGAAACTTCTAAAATGTGACTCTAATGAACGGAGCAATAAAATGAATGTAAATTTACCGCTCTTTTAGCGCAAATAAAAGAACAGCAATGGGTTTAGGCTGCAGGGTAGTATCCCTATTGGATTCGCTCTGCTCAATGTTAACCCATTGAGAAAATGTTTTCCAATGACTGTCTACTTGGATTGAAAGATTTTTTTTAATTGTACTCCGTTAAAGAATTTTTATAACTCCCTTATTTTTTTATATAAAGCAGTTCCGTAACTGACTGTCTCACTGACTGCCATACAGCGTACAGACCAAACCGCTGGACCTAAAGGGCTGAAATTTTGCATGGCGATTCTTCTTATAGTGTAGGGGTGCACTAAGAAAGATTTTTGAAAAATTCCTCTTAGATTTTTTAAATTAAATTTTTAAGCTGTTTTAGTAACATTTAAAGTTTTTGCATTTAAAATAATAAATTTGTTTGTTATAAAATTTATATCACGAGAAAGATCACAAAAATTCCTTTAAAATGAGATCTTTTTCGAATCTTTACGTCCATTTTCTGATTTTTGGTGAATTTTTAAAGATTAATTTTTAGAATTTAATTTATTAAATGCCGATCACGTGATTTCTTTTTCTGGTACTTTAATTAAATTTATCGTCACGTGCATAACAACTAAATAGACAAAAAATATTTTTTTCTTGCTAATGCGGCAGACGATTGGACATTATCCAAAAAAATATTAAAATACAATAAAAGATATGTTCCTCAAAACTGTAGTATATTAACTGTACTATAATTCTTTAGTATGTCCTATTACATTTAATTTGAATATTTTCTTCTATATATTTTGTCTATAAGAATATCCCTTGCTATTTTTTTATAAATATATTATTTTGTTTATTTTTTACATCAATTGTATACATTGATCGTCGTATTTATTATAAATATATATATTTATTTTTTTTTTTGGCATTAATTGCATACATTGACCGTTGTATTTAATTTGAATGTACTCCGTAGCGAAGTGCGGGTTTTCAGCTAGTTCGTTATAGAAATGTCCTCAACCCAAGGAAATTACATACATTTAAACCATAGTATACTATCCCCCCTTAATAAGTTATATATAAATGCATTATTTGCATTTCTTTTCTACAAGGTTTCCCAACCTTTTTAAGTTTGCGCATCTTTGGGATTGATATTAGAAACTTGGTGCACCCTTGCTCTAATTTTAATTTTCAAAATTTTTTAAATATAAAATTAAACAGGAATATATTTCAGGAACAGATTTCAAGCAAATGCTTATCTATTGCTGAATGTATTAATTTATTGAAAGATATAAGTAACAAACACTAGAGTAGGAAATACAGAAGGTCGTTCGCACTTTATGGAAAGGATTTTGTAATTTATTTTTGTCGTTTGCATTTTGAAATAAAATGCATAATAATCGCAACTTCATAATAATCGTCTGCTACTGTTTTGTTTTGATTGGTATGTAAAATAAAATATTTATTTTATAAATGGCTCCCAAAATTGACAGATGGCTCGAAGTTTACGTAACTGTGCTTTAAGGGGAGAAATATTCGTCTCAACAAATTATAAAGCGGTGTAAAAATCGCGTTTATGGCATTTGAAAAAAATGGTATTTATAATATATTAAATTTGAAAGGGAAAAAGATCTAACTGAAAGTAAAAATGAAAACATAATCGCGAAACCTCATCCTAAGACTGTTCTAACGCAGGTAACTATCGAGAAAGGGAAGTCTCTGATCCTAAAAGAAAAACCACCGACTCAAAGGTCCATTGTATCGAAACTAGGAATGTCTTCTGGCAATGTAAGTAAAATCATTCATAAAGATTTGAAGTTAAAAAAGATTTTTAAACCTAAAGTTCATCTACTTTTGCCAAAGAATATTACTGAAACAAAAAACAAATTGTAGTAAATTATATGAAAAACACCTAGCTGCTGAAAAAGTAGAATTTTGTGGTAACACTAGATGACGCATGGATGTATTTAAATGACTGTAATAAAAAAAGATCAATTTTAAAGAAACTAAGATCAACTGACGGGAATGGCCGTACGAAATGTCTTCGTCGGTGTACCGAAAAGTTCCCAAAAGGATTCATGATTGTTGCAGGATTTTGTTACAACGGCAAATTAAAAATCAAAAAAGTCTGAAGTAAAGCCAAAATCAATTCACTCAACTATCAGCAGAATATTTTAGAACCAATTTTTGAAGAAGAAATTCCAGCCTTATATGGAAAGAACATTGATAAAGTTTAGCTTCATATGGGCAAAGCCTCTAGTCCCACGTGTAAATCAACTGCCGCTTAGTTAGCAAAGAAAGAATCAGAAACAAGAATAAAGTGTCTCCCATTTAATGAAATACCTTTAAAATCCCCTGACACTTTTCCAGTGGACTTTTGCGATTTCTGTTTATTAACCTTTTCCTTACGGGGTGGGTGGGATAGCATGTATCCCAAGAATACAGGCTCAAGGATGAATATATATATATATATATATATATATATATATATATATATATATATATATATACATATATATATATATGTATATATATATATATATGTATATGTGTATATGTATATATATATATATATATATGTGTATATATATATATATATATATATATATATTTATATATATATATATATATATATATATATATATATATATATGTATATATATATGTATATATATATATATATATATACATATATATATATATATATATATATATATATATATGTATATATATATGTATATATATATATATATATATACATATATATATATATATATATATATATATATATATTCATTCTTGGGATATATGCTAGCCCACTCCGTAAACAAAAAGGTTAAAAGGAGCCTTAGAAAAACGGCATCCAAGAACACTGAATGGACTTTGGAAAACGCTCTAAGAGTAATAGGGTAAAATTGACATGACATTACTAAGAAAAATGTTTACTTTCATGGAAAAATTGAGCTAGAGCTATTGTCAAGAAACATTGCTATCAAATAGAAGCAAATCGCTGCAAAAATAAGGCATATATACATAAAACTTAACTATCAAAATCGTTTTCATAAGTGCGAAGGACCTTCTGTATTAATTGTTTCAAAAATAGCGATGGGTTCAAGTATAGTATTACGCTAGAGGAGTTCAATGGAAATCGCCAAAATGAATTTTGTTTTATTAATATGAGACTCGTGATAGATACTTAGATTACCTGATATCATGCTCAACAATTGAGCGCGTGAGGTTAGCTAATTCACCCTCAGGAACGAATGCTTCGATTTCTGTCATAATGTGTCGGGCTTGAGAGTCATTAATTCAAATAAATGTTTATTGTAAGTGTATCCTATTTATATTTTTTGTCTATGCAAATATCAAAATCTCGTGGCACGACTGTGTGACCACACGACACCCTAAAGTGCCAGTCGGGAATCACTTCTTTTGAGGAATCAAATATATACCCGAGTCAGAAAATTTTTTCTCTGTGACGGAGTGCAAATTAAAAAAAATTGAGGTAGTCTCTTCTAACGAAACTACGGCGGGTTATTAACGTAGGATTACTTATCGTTCCTTACCTCTTTTGTATGTATATTTGTATATATGTGTTATGTATATATGTACGGATATATATATATATATATATATATATATATATATATATATATATATATATATATATATATATATATATATATATATATATACAGAGGATGTTCGAACATTTTTTAGACGATTTTGGTAAGCGGTAATAAAAAATCGTTTGCTGCAAAAGAAATAATTGCAATTGTATTATGTTTTTAAAAGTCAAAATTATCGTCTGCGGCTTGAAAGTTTTGTTTTTATTCAAAACTTCATGGCATTTTTAACAAAGCAGTGGTTCGAAGGCTACATTTATGTTCTTTCGGAAGAGAAATATGCATACTCCGTTATCCAAAAACGATGTGAGAGTCATGGTTTTGTGATATCTAAAGCGTCGATAGGTAATATCGTCAACAAGAAAGGAAAAAAAACGTCAAATTGGAGCCACAACGGGGACAAAAATTCCAAACAAATATCCAAGATAAAAACGGACATCTTCGACTATTGCAAACGACTATTGCAAACGACAGTTGCAAAATCATTAAGATGCTCGGTGTCCACTGTAAACAAAATGATAAACGTTGATTTAAATCTTAAGAAAGCGAAAAAACGCAATGTGCATCGTTTTCTTCCAAATCATATCGCTGAACGCAGGACACGCTGCAGAATTCTATATGAGAAACACTTATCCAAAGAAAAATGGAAAACAATTGTCACAATAGAGGAATCATGGGTGTATTTAAATGATTGAAACAAAAAAAGAGCCATTTATTATCATAAAAGGGGAGAAAAAAATTTAAGTACATGGTTCAAAGAATCGAAAGAAAGTTTTTCTAAGGGATTCATGATTGTTGCTGGTTTTTCTTATAATGGCACGTTAAAAATAAAGAGATTGGAAAAAAATGTCAAGATTAACTCCAAATACTATCAGGAACATATTTTATCGCCAATTTTTCTGAATGAAATACCATCGCTTTACCCACAGTGCCATCAATCTGTGAGTCTCCATCAGGACAAAGCTAGCAGTCACACATCAAAATCTACTGTAAATTTCCTAAAAGAAATGGATCAAAAAACTGGTATCAAGGCCATACCCTTCACTGATATCCCTACTAAATCTCCCGATGTATCACCTATGGATTTTTGTGCTTTCGGACTTTTAAAATCTGCATTATCCAAACGTCGTCCCAAAACCCTTACAGGACTCTGGAAAGCTGTTCAGGAGGCACGGGATAGAATACCTCTTCTGACACTTCAAAAGGCATTATTATCCTAGAAATTGCGGTGTCGAAAGATAGTTCAGAATAAGGGATGTCAAATAGAACATTTAAAAAAAAAGAATTTTATGTAATTTATTATTGTGAATACAATATACATCGTCTAAAAAATGTGTGAACAGCCTCTGTATATATATATATATATATATATATATATATATATATATATATATGTGTGTGTGTGTGTGTGTGTGTGTGTGTGTGTGTGTCAAAATTTTGACGCATTTTGGTACATTTCTGTTTAACTGTTTACTGTTTGCTCAAGCGATACAGACTGGGTTTGGCACGCTTCCAAAATTATAACTTGTGACGCAGTGCATCTGAAATTTTGCTTTCTGGAGTACCGTTATGGAGGAACGTAATCCTACGTTAAAATTCTGTCTATCCAAATCGTCAATACTTGGAAAATTTTCTCCGTAAGTAAACATTCAATAGAGTAAATCCAGTATGGGCAGTCTTAAGAAAAATGTTGTATTATTATACCACAGAACATTGAAATTCATATAATTTTACAATTAATAGGCTCTTTGAGTAAATTGTTCCATTCAAACATCCTCGAGCAAAACAAAAAAATCCAGTGTGCGCATAGTTTAATTCTGGGTTAAATTCTGACATTGGTCATTTTTGTTCCAAGCTACAGAATCCTCGATTCAAGTATTTTTTCTTAAGGTATCTTTTCACCACAGAAATATACCTTAAATAAAATATACAAGAAGCTTATATTTTCACTAATTTTATTTTTATAAGTCTACGGTATTAGTACAAAAAGGGACTCGGTCTTAGTACAAATACGGCCAAAGTCCATTTTAATGAAATGTCAGTTCATCAGTGTCAGAAAATCAATGTCAGTTTAAGGAATTTTACAAATCTTAGGGCATTGGACCTTTTGATTCGCCCTTTGATATTGGCCCTTTGAGAGGACATTGGCCCTTTTGACAATTAATGTATTTCCTACACTGATTTCACTCGTGCAGTTCACTCAAATTTCAAAGTTTTGGACATTGGCCATTTTTGTTCCAAGGTACAGAATTCCCGATTAAAGTATTTCTTCTTAAGGCATCTTTCCACCACAGAAATATGCCTTAAATAAAATCTATAACAAGTCTATTTTATCACTAGTTTTATTTTTAGAAGTCTACGGTATTAATGCCCCTCATTGTCAAACCCACGACTATCCAAGCTCTCTTTTTGAAACATGATATCCATTTAAAAAATTAACATTTCAAATTTAGTATTTTTAACAGACATGTCATTTTTGCCGCCTTCTTTCTACTGCAAACTATCTTTTACTTCTAGCATGTCTCATATTTCCATTATGTATGGCCTTTCGCTCCTTTAAATTCATTTCCGTGTCTCTACTCTGAATGCTTTTCATATTTTGGCTCTCTGAATCCATTCACATTTATTTCCGAACTCTTAATATATTTTATTTTGCTAATAAGAATACTTATCATACATCATTTTTGTCACTATTGTTAAAATATTTTTCGCATTTATTTTCTCTAAATATTTTTCATTTTTCTTCTTTGAGCATTTTCTTTTTCATTCACACTGTATATGTCGTTACTATGTGAGCATTATTTCCTGAATATTTTTCTTTTATCTCTTTAAATATTTTCCTTTAGCTTTTCTACATATTTTCTCATGACTTTTTTTAATACGTTCCTTTCAATTTAGTAAATATATTTTTTTAATACGTCACTCATATATCCATTTGTCACTATTGTAAAATGTTTTCTATTTCCGCTTCTCGCAACATTTTATTTCACTTCTTCAAATACTTTGAATAACCACAATATTTCAAGTAGTTTTTCACTCTTGTAAATTCTTTTAATGACACTATTCTAAATAATTCTCATATGTATATTTTCCTGAATATTTTTAATATGATGATGTTCAAAATACATCTCATATCGCTTTTGTGAATACTTTTAATGTGACACTTAAATGCTTCTCATATATTTCGCTTTTCTGAATATTTTTAATATGATGATATTCTAAATATTTTTCGTATCGCTTTTCCGAATATTTTTAATTATGGTGACACTCTAAATGCTTCTCAAATTTCGCTTTTTTAAATAATTTTGATATATTGGTACTCTAAATTCTTTTCATATATTTCTCTTTTCCGAATATCTTTAATATGATGATACTCTAAATACTTCTAATATATTTTGCTTTTATGAATATCTTTAATATGATGATACTCTAAATGTTTCTCTATCGCTTTTATGAATATCTTTAATATGACGATACTCTAAATATCTCTCGTATCGCTTTTTGGAATATTTTTAATATGCTGACACTCTAAATGCTTCTCAAATTTCGCTTTTTTAAATAATTTTGACATATTGGTACTCTAAAAACTTTTCATACATTTCGCTTTTCCGAATATCTTTAACATGATGATACACTAAATACTTCTAATATGTTTCCCTTTTCCGAATATCTTTAATATGATAATACTCTAAATATTTTTTGTATCGCTTTTCGGAATATTTTTAATATGGTGACTCTCTAAATGCTTCTTAAATTTCGCTTTTTTAAATAGTTTTGATTGGTACTCTAAAACTGTTCATATATTTCGCTTTTCTGAATATCTTTAATATGATGATACTCTAAATACTTCTAATATATTTCGCTTTTCTAAATATCTTTAATATGACGGTACTCAAAATAATTCTGATACCATTTTTCTTAATATTTCTAATATGATGTCACTCAAAACACTTCATATATTTTGCTTTTCTAAATACTTTTAATCTGATACTTTAGATACCTCACATATATCACGTTTTTATGAATAAGTTTGGTATGATGATATATGCATCTCACATTTCGCTCTTCTAGGTGAATTTAATAAGATGGTACTCTAAATGCCTTATTTTTTTATCTTCTCCAGATATTTTTTAAGGCATTAAAGCCATAGATAATTAACTACTAAGCAGAGAAACCGCGTTCGTGTTTTGGAAGCTTTTGGGAATGTGTGCACCTGTTCACGAAAAAAGCGAGTAAGAGAAATTTTATACGAACAGCAGAATTCCTTTGAGTATCGTATAATTGGTGTTGAAAATGGATTAATATGAATTCCAATGAACGATGCAATATTGTCTGGAGAAATTTGAGTTCCCGGAAATTCCTGACCGGGCATGGAACACCTGTATGTAGAGCACATAAATTTCGTTATTGTAGCCCTCTCTCTTAAAAATGTCAAATTCCAGTATAGTCTAAAAATTCTATGAAATAGATTTTCGATGTATTAAATGCATGATCAGACAACAGATTATTTCTGGGAGACGCATGGCTTTTCGCATTGGACACTTTTCTACTTTTCCGTACTTATATATACAGGGTACCCATAAATTATTGGAAGGGTTTCCTTACCTCATAGCTTTTGATAAAAGAACATGAGAAAATATATTATTAATATATATTCGTAAATATATATTCGCTCAAAAATTTTTTATAACACAAAGTTATGAATAAACAAATTAATGCATTATGAGCACAATATTAGATAATTTTCACATGGCAACCATTCGTGGCATGTAACACATCGAGAGATGAACTCAAGTTCTCGCCAAGTGTTCTCCAGTATTTGTGGTGTATCACTTTGGATCGCAGCCGCAACTCTGCGGTCGAGTTCCCAGGGGCTTTGTAGACAATGTCCTTGACATAGCCCCACAAGAAAAAGTCGAGCGGTGGGATATCTGGTGATCTCGGAGGCCACGGAATAGGTCCATCTCGTCCACACCATCTGTTGGGAAAGGTCATGCCCAGGAACCCAAGTACAATTATTCCCCAGTGTGATGGTGCACCATCATGCTGGAATATCACATCTGGCTGATGGCATTGCAACTGGGGAACCGCATACTACATGTAGCATGTCCAGGTAACTCACAGTGTTTACTGCTTTCTCGATAAAGAAAAATGGTCCGATAACTCCGTTACTCCTGACGCGTTGTCTAGTAGTGGCGGATTTTGTTTCGAAGAACCACAATACGTACATTGCTTTCTGTTGTGCACTCGCCATTTTGAATTCTCACGTCTCAGCCTTCCACAATGCTACGACGCCAGGGTTGCCGCTGAAATTTCCCGAGAACACATGACGGGAAACTGAGTTCCATCTCCATGGGTTACCTGCCGCGAAATGATACCATGTGGAAATTGCTGGACTTTGTGCTATTAAAAAAACCTTTTTGAGTTGTACTTTACGAATATGTAATAATATTTTTCGTCATGTTCTTAAATCGAAAGTTATGAGGTAACAAAATCCCGACAATAATTTATGGACACCCCTTGTAATTTAATCCTATGTTTATCATAAAAGTACGATCCTACAATTGACTATTCTGAAGTTCGTTTATGATTTGTGAATTACAACCACAAAACTAGTCAAATGCAATTCCATAGACAAGTAAAATGGTGTAATGTTTCTTGTAGTTACATAACTGCACATAAATCACTGTCTCGTGTTTAAATATCAACAACAGACTGGTTTAGACATCTTTTGTGGGCTCTTTATTACGATATTACAGTTGAATATACAAAACAAAAAGACATTGTATAAGCATTTCCTTTCCATTTTCAAAGCCAATAGAATTTACTTCTGATTTTTCTAAACATTTATAAAATCTTCCCAAATTGTTGGCACAAATCGTAAAATTCTAAGACATCGTAGTAGTGTGTAAAATTCGTTTACCTAAGGGTGATACAATAACAACAAATATTTAGGATGGCAGAATTTGAAAAATTAGTCAAAACAATTGTAAATATCCTGATCCTAAATATCAAAACATTTTGATGGCATTACTTGCAGGAATTTTGGGGGATACACATAACAAAAATCACTTCTTTATAATATCGCCAGTAAAAAATTAGTATGGAGATAGTGTCGAACAAAATAGGGCACTTCATCAGGCCGAAGAGTATTGGATGCGATTGTCTCTGTGGACAATTCCCAAATGCTCGTCCGTACAGACTAGGGATGCGACATCGATGTCGATGTTTTCAAAACATCGATATTCTTATCAGATGTTTAGAACATCGATTTATTGAAGCCGATGTTTGTTTAACATCGATGTTTTGTGCTCGATGTTTTACGTTGTCTCGATGTTTTTTTAATGAAAAAGTACCATAATAAAAAAATTTACCACGTAGCATAATTTTCACACTCTGTAAATGTAAGTCTGAATTCTGTAAAGGACGAATACAAAAGGGGGAACGATTCCTTAGCAAACATCCAAATGGCAATCAACAACCAATGAACCAATCAGAGTACTTGGAATGTTCTTGACACTCCAGAACTTTCGATTGGGTTTTATTTTATAAATAGTATATACACGAGAGCAGCCATTTAAGTTTTTATTTTGTTCTGGTTTTATATAAGTTGACGTTAATATTATTAGTAAGATGCCTCGTAAAAGTACCGTTTGGAAATATTTTTGCAAAACCTCTGACAAATTAGTGAAGTGCAATATTCTAACCGAAGTAACATTAATGTTAGAGGTTACTAAACCAGTTTAAAAAAATGGATGTTCTAAAATATCTATGTTTAAAAACATCGATTGTTTTTGGGCGATGGTTTATAATCATCGAGGTTTTAATATTGAATATCGATGTTTCAAAACATCGATGTTTTGTTATCGATGTCGCATCCCTAGCACAGACAGTCATAAATAACGATCCCCGACCTGACGAAGCGTTACATTAATGAATCATGGATTTTTAAGGTATCCGTACACTTTTAAAATGCAGTACCAGGATTTAATACTATTTCTGGAGCTAACAAGCAGAAATAGTAGTAATTCAGGCAAATTCTTAATGTACCTGAATCGCCCAGAAAGAAATCTGTTGCGATGTTTCGACTTATATCCGGCCATGATTGCCTTCGTAAGCATGTACATCATATCAACGTTGTTCCTGACTCTCTTTGCCCCTTATGTAATCTTAAGGAAGACATGGACATGTCACATCTATGTATATGCCCTGCTCTCCCCCGTATTTCAGTTTGGGAGCTTAAATGGGTGTCTGGCTAGGAATGTCCTATGTTCATAGATATACTGATGTCAATTCGTTTTCTTATGTATTGTATTTGATGCTCAGTTGTCTTACAACATGCTATTGGAATATGAAATAATTACAAGATAAAAAGAACTTTTTATATACCATGTTTTTAAATTTTCTGTTCAGTCATATAAACTTGACAATTCTATATATTAATAAATACTTTTAAAAACTTTTGATGAATTATCCCATCAACTTGAAAGAAAATGAAGTTAATTGGAAGTTAAATTGCGTTTAACTTTTCGTTCCCGTCCTGGCCGATAGATGGCTGCACGAATCTACAAAACAAATTAACTTAAAATGAATTCAATGCTGCTTAAAGATGGCTAAAAGTATTAAAATAATGCATTGTCATCGTGTTCTGAGCTATTCTAAAAGTTTCAAATGTCTAGCTAGTCGGGAAGTTAGTTGAAATTCGATTGCAAGATTTGTACCGGACAAACACACACACACACACACAAACAAGCAAACAAGAAAGCGAGTTAATAAAAACTTGGTAAAAACTTTAAAATGGTATTTTCAGTAGTGTAGCTGTCGCATATTTACTTCAACTACAACCGACGGACGTCAGCTTGGGAAGCGCCAATCAGAGTTTAAAAAATTCTTCCAAGGCGAATACTAGCAGCACTTCATTCTGTGTATTCTGTGAAGAATGTTCGCAACGTGAAACCGTAGCTACTTACCGCCTATTTTAAATTTTGTATTATGCTATGTTAGTTTTGTTTACGAAGGTTAAGTATTAAATAAAACGAATTAATTTGCGTCATTGATTCGGAGTCAATGGGAAGTTATTTAACCCCCACAATAGAAATATCGATTTTTGCTTTTTTCCAATAACATTAAAGCCCAATCTTTTATCTTTCTATTTATGTTTGAATTTATAAATCTGGTGGATTTTTAAAGTAAGAAATATGTTATAAAGTTATTTCTAGCATTTCCTCTTCATTTATTTTTTCATCGTTTATCTTTACGCAAAAGTTTCTGTAACAAAAATTGACACTTAAAATGCCTTAAAATGTTGCGTACTTTTGTAAGGTATACACAAGATTCGATTCACAAGAATCGAACTTTTGAGTGAATTAAAGAAGCTGCTTTAGATATGCTAATTTCGGCATACGCGCTTAGTATAAATACCATGCAGCGTCATTAATAAAAAAGGGGAGGTTGTTAAGGTTGAAAAGGTGTTATCCTGCGCTAGTGCTTAGCGGGCCAGAAGTTTACATGGCAGTACTGCTGGTTTGACTTACTGTTCGTGAGTATAAAAATATATTGTTCTTGAAAGCTGTATTTACATTCCGTACAAGTAGTACGCATGCTTATTGCTGAAGAAGCCAATTATATGTGCAACGAATTCAATAAACATTGTTTCATGTATAAACTGTGTTTGCTTCAAATTCAAATAGAGTGCCACTTCAAATTATATACACCCAAGTCTGGGTAGAAGTGAGCATAGATTCTCTATACTAGTATATGTATATATATATATATACATATATATATATATATATGTATATATATATACATATATATATATATATATATATATATATATATATATATATATATATATATATATATATAAATATATATATATATAAATATATATATATATAAATATATGTATATATATATATATATATATATATATATATATATATATATATATATATATATATATATATATATATATATTTATATATATATATATATATATATAAGCAAAATCAGACGCAAACTGTTCAAAATACCCTGTATAACTTTGTTAAAATAACTTTCAACGTATGTTCTGTCGCAAATCCTGAACCAATGGATTGTACTAACATAATAAGTAGTGATGACGAAGAATAATTTATGCTTTCTAAATACAATGTATTTTAAATTACGTATGCATGTATGAAAGTAAAAAATATATGTATGTACATATACAATTTTTTTTTCTTTAACTCGACTTACGACCAACTCAACTTACGACCAATGTCTCGGTAACCATCTCGGTCGTAAGTCGAGGAATATCTGTGTTTGACTTTCAAAGCATAACTTTTCATGTTTATCTAACATAATTATTATGACGGTATAATAGTTTTTGTGTTTAAGGAAGATAACTACTAAATGAAACGGAACAAAATTAGAGAAACGAATGATTATAAAAAGCGAAAACAAAGTGTAGCCTAGTTAGGGTAGTAACAATTGAAATGCAGTTAAATTAGCGAAATTGGCATATTCAGAGAAGAAATTGTTAAGAGAAGTGTAAAAAGGAGGGGATTTTTGAATATCGATCAGCACCAAAGCGTAATGGAATCATATTCTTGGAGGATTGTACTTTTAGGACATGGAGGATTATACATTTAGGACGTTCTTTAACTGCTATAGACTCTGAGAAAAACAGGGTATGGTCCCGAGAATAGTCTGTTCCTTTGACAAAGCTATTATCTTCATTCTCCAATTTATAAAATGGCAATATATTTGTTTGTTTTTGAATTCTCATGTTTTGAGGAAATGTCAAATTTTCGCCAAGATTTTTCAATTTTAAACCCCTGAAAAAAATACTTTAATGTAACGACTAATTCTTTCTATACCTTTTTCCAAGTTTTAACTGACATGTCTTTATAAAATAGATAAAAAGACAAAATTTTTAAAAAAATCAGAAAAGCACCTCTGATGTTGTGGGGATACCTTAAGAAGGTTAATGTACCTGTCATTTGGACTGTACTTGTTATAAAAATATTCCAAGTTTTGCTTCAATTGCACATTGTCGTTCAATCTGATCAGTGTGAAGGCGCCCTTACGTGATGCAGTGGAATATATGAAATAGCTCTTTTTTACGATGAAATGCAATTAGATATGTTTTGTAGCTCGTAGAAACTAGGCGTTTGATTCAGTAAACGAAGAGACGCCGAAAAAAAAAAACACGAAAAGAAAAATCGTCCATTAAGCCCGGGCGCAGGTTCGAAAAGAAAGAGCGCCTTGGAATATATTGCCTCATCCAACGAAAGCGACGAAGATAATCTATACGGAAGAAAGGCCACGGAGAAGAAACGACGCAGAATTAGATAAACCACAGAGTTCTCGGAATAAGAAATAGAGAATGTCGAAGGAAATAAATAGGGTGGATTTCCGAAAAGACGTGCGAAAGATTGAAAGATAGCCAGGGAATGTGTGATTTTTAACAGTTTCTATATTAAGTACTAGCTGAATACCCGTGCTTCGCTACGGAGTACATTCAAATTAAATACAACGGTCAATGTATGCAATTAATGCCTATATATATATAGATATATATTTATAATACATACAATGATCAATGTATGCAATTGGTGTAAATAAACCAAAAAAATATTTTTATAAAAAATTGTAAAGGATATTTTTATAGATAAAATCATGTAGAACAAAATATTCAAATTAAATCTAATAGAACATACTAAATAATATAGTACAGTTAATATAGTACAGTTTTAGGAACATATCTTTTATTGTATTTTAATATTTTTTTGGATAATGTCCAATCGTCTGCCGCATTAGCAAGAAAAAAAATACTTTTTGTCTATTTAGTTGTTATGCACGTGACGATAAATTTATTTAAAGTACCAGAAAAAGAAATCACGTCATCAGCATTTAATAAATTAAATTCTAAAAATTAATCTTTAAAAATTCACCAAAAATCAGAAAATGGAGGTAAAGATTCGAAAAATATTTCATTTTAAAGGATTTGTTTTGATCTCTCTTGTGATATAAATTTTATAACCCTAAGATTATTATTTTAAATGTAAACTTAAAAAAAGTCACAAAAACAGCTTGGAAATTTTATTTTAAAAAATTTAAGAATTTTTTTTCAAAAAATTTTCTTAGTGCACCCCTACTTTATAAGAATAATCACCATGCAAAATTTCAGCCCTCTAGGTCAAGTGGTTTGGTCTGTGCGTTATTTGTCAGTTATTCAGGCATTCTGTTACGGAAATGTCTTATGTATGAGGTGGTGAAAGGCAAAGTGGTTAAGTCAGTAAGTCAAGTGGTGTTATTAGGTGTGGTTAGTTTATGAATATTTTTAGGGATCTTTAAATTGGTTAGATTATTATGAAGTGATGGATTAGTTTTTTGTTGTTTATGTTTAAGTTTAAACTTAATACACTTAATCTGCCAATTAGATTGTTAAGATTTAATGGAGCTGTGATAGCGATTTTATTGTTGATGAAATGATGAATAGGAAGTTTTAAATTGATTTGTAGTCAATAAATATGGTAACATATGATTAGTGGTATTGAAAGCTGCTAATTTTCATACAGCTGACAGCTACAGTGATATTGTGCTTTGAAGCGGCTTACTGCAAAGCGTTTTACTACAAAAACAACAAAAAATTCCACTATAAATTAAAGAAATTATAATTCATGATAATTATTGTAATATTGCAAATAATAATTAATTGCAACTCCACTATCAATTGAACATGGAGATTACATTTTTGCCCTCAAATAAAAAAAGTTGAAAATGTGAATTACCACTTTGCCTTTTAACCGCCTCGTATGAGGCGTTGAAAGGCAAAGTGGTGCAAGTCACATTTTCAACTTTTTTCATTTCAGGGCAAATATGTAATCTCCATGTTCAATTTATAGTGGAATTGTAAATAGTTATTATTTGCAATATTGTAATAATTGTTATAAATTATAATTTGTTTAATTTATGGTGGAATTTTTTGTAGTTTTTGCAGTTAAACTCCTTTGACTTACACCACTTGACTTACTGACTTACACCACTTTGCCTTTCACCACCTCATATATAGATTGCAGTCGAAGTCCTTAGGATCGTTTGAACTAGCGAGGCTTTCGAAATTACCTCGAAAAGTCCTCAAAGTGTTTTGCCGAAATATCGAGCGTAACAAGTAACAAATGGAGAAGGGGGTAGGCGGCCTACGGTTGTCTCTAATAACTACTATTGAAAGGGCTTAAAAATGACAGCGTGTATTTAAAGTATTCATTTTATCATCTCAGTAAGGACGCGTCACACCCTGCAGCTAGTCTCCTTTAATCGCTCTCGCAAATTATGTTCCTGCTCTTCATTATGGACTTCTTTTTACGTCTAAATAAACACTTTCAGTTGTGCGATTCCCTCCCCAAAAATTTTCCAAACCTTGAAAAATGACGGGGGAATGGGAAAATCGATTAAGGGACGACTATTTACCAGACGCTCTCTAGTACTGCCTTTTTGTGTAGGAATTTTTCTTTTTTTTATTTTCCTCCGGGGTTAGTATGGAAGGGTGCCAAGCATGGAATGGGTTGCCACGGATCAATTCTCTAGACACACGTCGCTCTTTCAATTTTCCTCGAAAGCATGTCATTATGGAAATGCCCCCCTCCTTTTTTTTTCTTCTGTCTGGAGGAAAATTAAGTGAATGATTTCAGATCTTAATTAGGATTACATTTTCGTCCTATCCGAACTCATCGGGGGAATAAATGCTGTCTTGTCCTATTTACCGCATTACGGGGCATTTTAGAATGCCTGTCAAATCTAGCAAGAGATTATATGTCGAAAAAATGACATTTTGATCCTATCTAAACTCGTAATGCTAATGTCTGCTTTTTTGTGTGTGTCTTACACACCACATTAAGGAGAGTTTTTAAAGTTTAAAGGACGGGATATTAATCCCAAGTCGTCTGTTCCGTGTTGCCTTCGATCCTTACAATGCAAAAATGTAGCACAAATTGTATGTCAAGCCGTGCCTGAGGCGGCCCTGTGGTACAGCGAGCTGGCTTTCGATGCTGAGGGTGCTCGGATCGAATCCCGGCGTTGCGCCACTAAATTGCCCCCGTTTGTGTCGTCCCGTCATAGGGGGTAATGCTGGTCCACCTATATGGTGCCCCCCATAATAAAATGGCTATTAAAAACTGCGGTGTATTATAGGCGAATGTCTTCACGACAAGTGCCTCCGCATTAGTAATATATATATATATATATATATATACACAGTGGAATCTCGATCTATCGTTTTCGAAGGGACTGACTAACCTAAACGATGAATGCGGGAAAACGATAGAAGCGGGAACATCAAAAAAGTATTAACATACCTAAAAGTTTGATACCCCTAAAATGCATTTACTCACATAAATGCATACAAATCACATAAATGCATACATACCCGTTGTGTAATTGAAGGTTAAATAACAAAGTTGTACTGAAATCCAAGAAAATAATAATAAAAAATGCAATACACGTAAATACACCGGAATTTTGATTCAATTAAAATAGTCTTTAATCTTTATTTGTTTTTTGGCGTTTTCCAGAAGTTAACAATATTTTTTCTGTGCTGCAATTTGCATTATTTTCGGTATAGGTTATTGTGTGAGAGCATAAAAAACTTTTCAATTTTTCCACCACCGAGCATGTTTCCGAAAACGAAGGTACAGGTAGTGGACTTCTTCAGTTATTTTTAATCTTTCTTGAAGAGTACGTACTTTTTTCGCTGAACGATGCATTTGAAAGTTTAAAAAAATATCTATAGTAAAAGATAAGAAAAGAGATAATCTCAGACGTGCCCCGCTACGTTTGACCGTTCAGCAAGGTCCCAATACTTTTCGAAGCTGGTATGGGAAGCGGCGGCCGTGAATCGTTTGTAACTAGAACCATTCCGTTGCACTGGATGGGGTCCGACATTAGACAACCAGGAAGTTCCGCCTTCCGGGTGAAACCTCCATCGGCAGTGTAGACTGCAGCAATTAGAAACTTCTCACAGTCTAGACAAAACACCAGGGCGCCTCCATCCCAAAGCCAAAAAAAAAAGCCACAGGGCAGCAGGAACCGCTCAGGTCGGCTGACTGGGAGCCATAACTGATAAGAACAGAAATGGTGAATAGACGGAAGATTTGGAATAAGTTGCCGAAAATAGGATGCTCCAGAGGCTAAAGAATTAAGGAACACCAACGGCGAACAAATAATAGGAGTGGTATGATAACGCGAAAGCAGGCTAAACAGGAGAGAACAAAACCACGAAAGCGTGTATCTCAAATGTTCTGCTAATTGTTTAATTAGAGCGTCATTCTAGCTCAATCCAGACATTTATATTTCAGATTCAGTTATTATGAAAAAAAAACGATCGATCTTTTAAATTTATATAAAGTACCGATATTCAGAACGAATATTGCGGTAAAACGATGGATCGAGGAACGATCCATGTGGTCTGTTTTTGCTTATTTTCTATGGAATTTATTCGGGACTGGGTGATATAAACGATACATACGGGAAAACGATCATTCGGGGAACGATCGATCGAGATTCCACTGTATATATACAGCTCAGATTCAAAATATTAGAATAATTGAGTAAAAGTAATAAGAAAGAAATTATTTTCCATTTATTTATTTTTGATACTAAGTAAATGCAATTAAGTTTCTCATAAATTAAATCTGGAATGTTTAGATAAGATTTTAACATTTACAAAATATAAAATACAATAAATTAGGTATACAACAGCTTTCTGAAACACATCAAAATATTAGAATAAAATTTAGATTGGTTCAAAATATTAGAATATTTTATTTTACGCAAAAATATTACCTTATGAATATAAAGTAAATGGTAATTAATATTTTGTAGCATCCCCTTTAGCTTTAATAACAGCGTACAATCGATCTTACATACTATATACAAGGTGTTTACAAACATTTCTATCAATATTAGCCCAAATAGACTTTATATGTGCCACTAACTCAGTTTTACTTTAAGGAGAATTTTCTTGGAGTTTTTCTTCATTATACCCCATAAGTTTTCAATGGGATTAATGTCTGGTGAGTTTGGTGGCCAAGGAAGTACCTTAATTTTACGTTGATGGAACCAATTCTAATGACACCGAGGTATGTGGTGACGCTAAATCTTGTTGAAAGATGAAATCATCTTCAAATAAATCTTCTGATGATGGAATCCTGTAATATTCCAAAATTTCTTGATATATCTGAGAGTTAACCTTTTCGTAGACTATGCATAACTTTCCAGGTCCTTCTGCGCTCATGCAACCCCAAACCATGACACTAGCAGCAAATATTACCGAACGTTTAAGACATTCTTTATCAAATGCTTCTTGCTTCATTCTACAAACTCGAATACCTAGATTACCATATGAAACACAAAACATAATTTCATCACTAAATAATATTTTTTTCCAATCTTCTTCGCTCCATAAACGTCTTGATTTACACAAATTCAATCTTATACGCTTTTGTTTTGCAGTCATGAGAGGTTTTGTTTTCGGTACACGAGATTCAAACTTAAATTTATGGAGACGTCTTAATGTTGTCGATTTAGAAACTTCAACTCTTTCTTCTTTCCATTTTCGGTGCAAGAATCGCACACTTTGAAAACGGTTTTTCTTAACTATACGCTTCAGTTTCCTGTCATCTCTAGCAGACGTGTTTGGTTTTCGGGCGCCATTTCGGCGATTATTTTGTAATTTTCCATTTTTTGAATATTGTGTTAGTATTTTACTAAAGCTTGATTGCGAACAATGTAAATAATTCGCTATATAACATTGATTTTTACCGTACCGATACAAATCAACCATACGAAGTTTAATAGATTCAGGAATATCACTCACACGACCCATTTTAAGACGAAAAAGCAAACAAACTGCAAAAAGAATACTGATTTTAAATAAAATCGCCTGAATTTAATCAATGATGCCACCAGTTATGAATTTGTGATAATTAAAGGAGAATTAATGTGAAATATTCTAATATTTTGAACCACTTGAATAAATATTCTAATATTTTGACTTTTCAAAATAATTTTTTTTTCAATTAATCTTTTCAAAAATGATATTAATTTTAAGATAATAAATAAGTTTAATCAACAATAAGTTCTTAATAAAAATATCGTTTGCATATTTGCATTAAAAGACATTAAATTACCAAATGATATTTTCAATTTGTAAAAAAATGTAATTATTCTAATATTTTGAATATGAGCTGTATGTGATGCCCGTACCTCACGCAGCGGAGGAGAGGCATAGCACTTATCGGAGGCGTAGCCGGCACGAGGGAGTGATGCAGTTGGGCGAAGTGTTGACCATACCGTAAATCGCTGCACACATCTTGGAGAGAAACACACATGGAGCCATAGAAGAAGAACACAGCTTTCAGACGAATACCTCAAATCACCTTTTTATTCAACTATGAAGCATTACGAAAGCGTTATAAATGCAGTGTCCACTGGACTTGCCCTGACGGGACGCAGAGCTCTTATTAAAAAACCCCTATACCATAAGAAGAATCACCATGAAAAAATTTCATCCCTTTAGGTCCAGCGGTTTGGTCTGTGCGTTATCTGTAAGTCAGTCAGTCAGTTACTTAACTATTTCATATACATAGAGACTAGCTAAAAACCCGCACTTCGCCATGGAATACATTCAAATTAAATACAACGGTCAATGTATACAATTAATGCCAAAAAAATTAAATATATGTATATATATTTATAATATATATACATATATTTATATATCCAATCGTCTGCCGCATTAGCAAGAAAAAATTTTATTTTGGTTTATTTTGTTGTTATACATGTGACGATAAATTTATTTTAACTACCAGAAAATAAATAACTTGATCAGCATTTAATAAATAAAATTCTAAAAATTAATCTTACAAAATTCACTAAAAATCAGAAAATGAAGGTAAAGATTCGAAAAATGTGTCATTTTAAAGGAATGTTTATGATCATTCTTGTGATTTAAATTTTATAACCCTAAAATTATTATTTTAAATGCAAACTTAAAAAAAGTTACTAAAACAGCTTAAAAATTTAATCTTAAAAATTCTAAGAAGAATTTCTCAAAAATCTTTCTTAGTGCACCTCTACACTATAAGAAGAATCACCATGCAAAATTTCAGCCCTTTAGGTCCAGCAGTTTGGTCTGTGCGTTGTACGTCAGTCAGTCAGTTCCGGAACCGTTTTATATATATATAAATAAAGAATTGGTGCTCGTCACATATTTAAAACTAACTAAGGTGATGACTTTTTTTATGTCTTTCAACAAACTATTTGAATAATTACCTAATCTAAATGCCATTGGAAAATTTTGTGGTCATGGTTAATATGCATAATACCAGTAAAAGAGTGAGTAATTAGACCTATCTTCTTTGATTATAAATTAATTTTGACGTTATCCTATCAAAATAGAAAACGATATATTTACAAAAAGATAAAAATAAAGACGACTTTGACCCCCATTGTGGTAGTACCGGATAATAATGAAGACACCAGGAAAAGAAATCAGGAAGACGATTCAAAATTATCTTCAGCCTCCTGGAATTAATCTCGGACGCCCAAGACAAGTAACTCCTTGTCGTGGGGATTTTTCCGTGAGTAATGACTTTCGTGGGAAGTAATGAGTTCCAGTAGTGTAACTGTTTTCATTAGCGTGACCACCGCAGCGTTGAATCAAATAAATAGCTACTTATCTGGCGCGGCCAAACAAGACTGGGCTTGCTTCATCTAATTTACAAACACATAAACTGTATGATAATTTCGTCGGTTTATTTCAAGTTATGGTCACGAGGCTGGAAAATAAATGAAATACGCGAAATCTAAACAAAGGTGATTAACACACTGCAGTGTGCGTAAGATGCAAGTGAGTGATAGGACATAATGGACCTTTTTTAGTCGGCAGAGATTTAAAAAAAACGCTTCCATCTTCCTGTATAAACAAACCCACGTGCCGGGCCCGAGGTAGCCTATCGGTAGCGCGTCGGTTTTCAGTACTGAGGGTCAGTGGCGTACCCAAGGTTTTAATCTTGGGGGGGGGGGCGAGTTGAATGGATAAAAATATCTATAATGCAATTTCTATTTCTTTGGAGGAGGAGCAGGGTCCCTTGGCCCAGCCCCTGGGTGCTTTACTGCAGAGGATGCTCGGATCGAATCCCGACAAACGCTTTTAAATACAGTAAAACCTCGTTTATCTGGACTAACTGGGGCCATAGGCAATGCGGATAATCTGGGTAATATGGGTAATAAGCAAAATAAAATCCTTAACTAAGCAGACTTACCGTTTATTACGATAAAAAAAACTGTGTTTTGTAGCAAAATTACAGAGTATTGTTTACAAGACATTAAAAAATATAAAAATAACTTTTCATGTCATTTCTTAACAAAGAATTGGTAAGTCTCGTAAAGCTTTCTTAAACTCAACAAAAAGCATTTTATTACCCTAATTTATTGTACAGTCTATGCAGGAACTGTACATTGAATCAAACTAAAAAGGGAATATTTGGCGTACTTGTAGTTTCGTTCTTGCTATCATAGTTTAAAAATTATTATCTAATGGGAACACTAAATAAAAATGCTTAGAAATCAGATCCGGATTATCTGGAGATCGGGATCAACGAGGTCCGGATAAACGAGGTTTTACTGTACCTACTTGTCTAGGCAGGATAGGGGCAAGTTCAATACGTAGACCGGAAAGTCCCTCTGTGAGGTCAGTGGGTGGGGAAGGTACGATCCCCCAGATGTCCTCCTTGGGGGTGTTCGGTGAAAATTGAGGTGGCAGTTAGCTAAGACGGACTCCGACCCTTGTGGTGCTATTATAAACCGGAGCCACACTATTCAGCCCGAAGCCTATAGGAACCTGTTCTGGAACTACTGGCCACAGGGCATTAGGAACAACAAACAAAAACCCCTGTGCCACAACGTTAAAATGATATTTTGTAGTGCGGTACCTCTAAAATGCTGGTGGAATGAAAAGTATTCATGATAAGGATAATATTCCTGATTGAAGGTATTCCCGATTTACATCTTCATGGATAATTTTTTCGAAAATGAAGTGAAAAGTATTCATGATAAGGATAATATTCCTGATTCAAGGTATTCCCGATATTTTCGATTTACATCTTCATGGATAATTTTTCGAAAATGAAGTGAAAAGTATTCATGATAAGGATAATATTCCTGATTCAAGGTATTCCCGATATTCCCGATTTACATCTTCATGGATAATTTTTTTAGTCTAATGCGGAAGTACTTGTCGTTAGACATCGTTAACAACTTTTGTTATTCACCGCTATTTATTGGCTACTTTATTATGGGAGCCCCCTATAGGTGATCCTCATTGCTCCCTATGAGAGGAACGACACGGAAACGACCAAGCTTTATTCGGGAGTTAAGCCCAAGCCCACTGCGTGCAGCTCAGAACGCTAACCACTACAACATCTGGGGGCCGCATGTTCATGGATTTTATTTATTAGAAATTTATGCGCATGGTTAAAAAATATTGTGTGGTTGCAAATGGCATGTCTAACGTTGTTATATGTCTGTGTTGTCTAACGCTAGAATCCATGTGGTACTGACAGCTTCACGGCATCTACTACGTCATCTGAACTTAGTCCTTTGAAATGGGATCGATTATTTTTTTTGCTACAATAGGGCGTGGCCTGGAAGTAAAATAAGTAAATAAACCTACTCTTGGAAATGAAATAGTCCCGTATACAACGTGGCATTTGTTGAAGCATTGCGTACAAAAATATCTCTCCCAGAGGACCGTATATAATAGTTAATTCCCTCTAAAGTAGCCTATTTAATAAGCTTCCGTAAATATAGCACCTTTGCTAGGAGAATGTAACATCTCAAAATAGTCATATTTTCAGGAAGAGCTAAAGAAGATATACAGGGGGATTTTTTTTAAAAAACTGACAGTACTCAGAGACATCTGTAGCGCTATCTATCAACCGGAATTCCACCAAAATTGCTAGAGGGACTAAGAACGACATGGGAAAGAGTTTTCCGTAAAAAAAAAAGTTCCAAAAGTCGCCTATAGGGGAAGATATGGCACTCTTGTTCTCGGCGCACCCGAGAATTTGCATAAAAGGCAAGTAAATGCGAGGGTCACATCAAAATACAAATTCATGACTATGTAGTCGACAGCATTGCCAGTATTTCGGGCTATAAAGATTAGGGATGAAATACCGAAAAAGTTGAAAGCAGACAAATGAATAACAAAGAAATTTCACTGCAGCACCACTTTATGCAGCAAATTCCCTTCTCTCTCCTTCAATGTGACCACAGTCCTGGTGAACGACACATTGCATCCTGAACACTACGTTCTCAACGGCCGAGCGTAACATGTCACCAGGAATGTTCATCAAAGTTCGGAATATGTTGTCCTTTAGGGCCGCCAAGTTCGAGACTCCACCAAGATACACCTTATACTTTAAATAACCCCACAGAAAAATGTCACATGGGTTAGGTCCGGGGAGCGAGGTGGCCATGCAAGTGGAAAATAAGCGAGTGATGATCCTTTGTTTTGTAAAGCGAACGCGCAACACATTTCGCACTTTATAGCCCGAAATACTGACGTTGCTGTCTACTACATGGTCGTGAATTTGTATTCTGATGTTTTACTTGTCTGTTATGCAAATTCTCGGGTGAGTCGACAACAAGAGCGCCATATCTTCCCCTATCGGCGATTTTTGGAACTAATTTTTTTTTTCACGGAAACTCTTTCCCATTTCGTCCTAAGTCCCTCTATCAATTTTGGTGGAATTCCGGCTGATAGATCGCGCTACAGATAGCTCTGAGTACCGTCAGTTTTAAGAAAAATCACCCTGTATGTCGAAATTTTATTTCTTGTTTTATGAATGCCTATGGTAATTTTGGAAAAACGTATTGTTAGAATCACTTCAGAAAGCAAAACTATACACTATTAAAGTTGTTTTTCCAATTTTTAAAGCATGATTCTGAATTTTAATTACATGATATAACCCTCTTCTAGTAACCTCATTTTGTCAACATGGACTGAAATGCTTGAGGGAATACTGTCATATCTCTATGCTAAGGCAAATCTATCTAAACTTTTCCCAATACAAAACCTTGATAACATGAACACATACAAATTTACTTTCCAAATAAAAACATTTATTTTCCAAATAAAATTTAATGAGCATTTATATTGGAGGAACATTTTAATACAACAACATTAGGCACTGACAAAAATCTGATTTTCATTCTTCGCGCATCAGCAAGTTCCCCCTCCTAGTTGTGGAAGAGGGTAATAAGCGCCATCTAGGAGATTGTGTTGGTACCACGCTTATGACATTACTCGAGAATGTGAAGGACTTCTTATAGAGCATTGTGGTGCAATTATCTCAAAATCAAAAATTTCGTAGATGCAACACTCTCCTAGCAGAGGTTCGCTATGTTAATTATAGATGCTCTTGTAAGGAAATATAAATTCAACGAGGCAGTTTAGTACAACGTCATTAACACGCCTCGAAACACGAAGGGAGGAAAATGGATCCCATTTCAATTTATTTCATAGGTGGAACTTTGTTGCAGTGAATTTGCAAATTTGTGAAAGACCCAGTAAAACACGTTAACCTTTTCCTTACGGGGTGGGATAGCATATGTCCCAAGAATACGAGCCCATGAATGTGTATATATATATGCATATATATATATATATATATATATATATATATATATATATATATATATATATTCCTTCATGGGCCCGAATTCATGGGATACAAGTTATCCCACCCCGTAGGGAAAAGGTTAATATAAAATGGTTGCTGAATGGTTTTAAAAATCTAAGTAGACACTAGTAGTCTGAGTATACAATAGTGACGACCAATACTTGTGAATCATTTGGAAAAGTTTTAACTCTACTGTTAAAACTTTTGTAAAGAAAGATTTTTGAAAAACTCTTCTTAGATTTTTTAATATTAAATTTTTGAGCTGTTTTTGTAATTTTTCTTAAGTTTACATTTAATATAATAATCCGAGGTTTATAAAGTTATATCACGAGAAAGATCATAAAAATGCCTTTAAAATGAAATCTTTTTCAAATCTTTACCTCCATTTTCTGATTTTTGGTGAATTTTTAAAGATTAATTTTTAGAATTTAATTTATTAAATGCTGGTCACGTGGTTTCTTTTCTTTTTGTGATACTTTAAATTAATTTTTCTTCACGTGCATAACAACGAAGTAAATTGACGAAAAAAGGTATTAAAATAAGGTAAAAGATAAAATTGAACCTCTAGACTAATTAAGATGGAAGTTTTTAAAGAAGATAATTCAAATTAGTATGTCTTATGGATATTAAACATACAAATTAATTGTTAACCGTTGTACTGAATTTGAATAATTTCTTCAACATTATTTTGTCCATAAAAATATCCGTTACGATGTTTTTATAAACATATATATATATTTTTTTCTGCATTAATTGCATACATTGACCGTTTTATTCAATTTGAATGTATTCCGTAGCGAAGCACGGGTATTCAGCTAGTTTTAAAATATTTCTGTATGTCTTATGGATCCTATATGGATCGCCAGATGATATTTTCACTCAGTTTTCTCACACGCGCGCCTCGAGTAAACTCTGAGAGTGTCAACTTTAATGTCAACGTCTGTTTTTAATTTAAACTTTTCAGTTTATTGTCTGCGTAAGAGAGCCAATCTCAAAAATGGCACCCAATTTCCTAGCAGTTTGTCACCCTTTGTTACGCACTTTGCAGATCTCTCATTTAATTTTCTTTTCAAATGTTTTCTACTCTTTTATCATACAAATTCATTGTGTCATTCCTTTACTTCGTCGACATTTTCCCTCTCTGTGGTAAATCTTTCTTCTTTTTAACAGTTTTCTGTCGTCCCTTTTCACAAGACACGACTATGTTTCGTATTTTTCTGATTTTGTTTTCTCTTACCAATTTTTTTTTCTGCGTTTACCAGAATAATCAATTGCCTAAACAACTTCGATATTCATGCCACATCACAAATCCTTCTCGCCATAGGAGCAAAGGTTTCGACCAACGATTCCTCCAGTTCCTAGACTATCCTGATATTATTTTTTTTCTCTAAGCTATTGTAATGAACTGTCGTTGTTGTTACATATGGCAATTTTTGGAAACTTAATCCATTACCTTTTGCAGCCGAAACTGTTGGCCAATTATTTAAGAGGGTCCGAGATACATCTAAATTTTTTTTTATTTATTGAGTTAAAATTTTGAATTTTTTGTGATGGTTAACCATGTAATTTGTAAACATAAATCACTTCATAAAACTTCTCATAAAGTTTTTAAAAAATTTAAAGTTAAATTTTTTTAAAAAAAGTGGAGAAATTTAAAACCGTTATAACTCGAATTATTATTTGTCGAATTTAAAAATTTTTTCATTTAACTAAACAGAAATATGTAAGTTTTAATTTAGAATCAGCGTTTTATAAAATATTAATCTTTAAAAAAATTAAAAATATTTAGAGTAAAAATTTCAAAAAACAATCATGTAACTTATTTTTAAAAATTCATATTTTCAAAAAGAAATATTTTTTTCAAATTTTCTGAATCAAAATTAAAATAAAATAATTGAAAAAGACATGTTCCAAATATGAACCATTTATCTTTAACGGTTATTGATTTATAACAATTTAAATACGAGAAATGGGGAAAAAAAACCATCATGGCAGTAAAACGTATTTTCAGGTTGAAACAACGATTGGCTGCTATTAGAATGTTGCAATAAAAAAATTAATATCTCCTGTTCTAATGAAGATAGAAACGTGATTTAAACGTCATTTTAAGCGGAAAAGAACACAAAATTGTTTAATGCAATAAAATGTTTTTTCGAAAATTTCAAAAATTTTGTGACCTGGACCCCCATACCCCCTTAACCCTTTCAGGGACAATAACATCCACCGTTTGTACGGTGCAGATTTTTTCCTGATTATTTTAAAGAACCTTATAAAATTTTCCAATTAAAGGCTGCAAAATGTTTTTACTTCTTTAAACTAATAAGAGATGACAGTACTAGCCATTTTTCTGCTCATTTAACTATAATACATTGAATGCAAGTGAAAAAAAACACTAGATTTAGGCGTTTGCACTGTTCAAACGGCGCCCCTCAAAGGGTTAAGGCGGCACTGTATAGGTGGCCTGCATTACCCCCTACAAGCCAGCCCCTTAATTTAGAACCGAGTCAAGTGCCGAGACCGGAACACGTTACCCCGCACCTCCAGAGGTAAATTTGAGAGCTTGGCCACGAGGTATTTAACGTGCGCCAGCCGCCATTAGTGTACACGGCGATAGATTTGCATCAGCGGGCATTGAACCATAGGCGTTCAGATCACCGGTCCGCTGCCCTTTCCATCTGGGCCATCTCGCCCCACTGCAATAAATTATATCCACCATTAACTCATATTCTTAACTATGTAATAATCAAGAGTGGGGGTAGATCGTTGACGTGCAGTATTTCTAACGTGTCAGTGCTTTAGAACAGTGGTGAGCAAAACTTATGATAGCACAGTTGGTAATTTGACCCCGCCATGTAGGTTACGTTCTCTCAAAAACAAGAACGATGGAACCGTACCAAAATCATTAAAATTTTGCTTCAAAATTTAAAATAATGCTATAGTTTTTCAAAGGTTCAATTAACTTTATCTTTTCGCGTAAACTCCTCGATTTTAAAATTCGAAAAGAATTGATAAAATCCCTGAAATTAATTTTTGAAGATATGGAAAACTTATTTATATTTTTCGAACAATTCACGTGTGATATTTCTATAACAGTAGTACCTGGAAAAAAATTGTTGAATACTTTCAGATGAATAGAAATTGAAGTGAATTTTTTTCGACTGGAATTATTTGATATAAAATTTTTCAACCGGAATGATTTGTGATAGACCATTTCAATGTCTTACGCTGCTGCATCTGTTGACAATGCAGATCTTCAATTCCAATTTTTTTCTCTTCAGGACATACAGTGCTTTACAGTCAACACGTAAACATAATATGAAGACAATTATCTAAAATTTCTTTTAATATAGAAACATGCGAATACAAAGCAGTGCTAACTGGCTTCCTGTAAAACACACTTAATTCAGACCTCTAGGTGGCTAATATTAAACTTGGAGAGGATGATGAATTAAATTTAAACGCTCCTATAAGTTAAACGATTCTTTATTTTAAATGCTTTCCAATACCAGTTAAATATTTGAAAGGGAATTGCAATGGAAAATCAAAGATGAAATAGAAATACAAAAATCTAAAATACCGGGATTTGAGGGCTTTGTATAAAACGTTCAATCCGTCTGGGGATAAAATTGGTAAAAACATCACTGGTAAAAGATTAATTTGAGATCCATGGGATATAACTAACCATATACCTTTTTACCATGTTTTTATTAACTTGCTTTCTTGTTGGTTTGTATGTGTGTTTGTCCCTTACAAATCTTGCAATCGATTTTTAACTAACTTCCCGACTAGCTAGACTTTTGAAACTTTTAGAATAGCTCAGAACACGATGATAATGCATTATTTTAATATTTTCAGCCATCTTTAAGCAGCATTGAATTCATTTTCAGTTCATTTTGTTTTGTAGACTGGTGCAGCCATCTATCAGCCGGGACGGGAACGAAAAGTTAAACGCAAGTTAACTTCCAATTAAATTCATTTTCTTTCAAGTTCATGGAATAATTCATCAAAAAATTTGTAAAAAAGTATTTATTAATACATAGAATTGTCAAGTTTATATGATTCAACAGAAAATTTAAAAACATGGTATATAAAAAGTGCTTTTTATCTTGTAATTATTAGACAATGCCTTGCTTACAAAATACGAGTTTAAATACCCGCAAAATAACAGGGAAAAATCCTTACTGCCATGCCATTGGTGAAGAGGAGGTTTATAGATTTAGATGTACACTCATGGACAAAAAAATTAGCGCACCAAGAAATAATTGCGGGATCGTAACGAAACTTGCAATGAAGGTACATGTCGGGGAGATATGCAAATGATTAGAAATGCAGCGTGATTGCGCATTACGTATAGCCGGTAGAGGGCGTTGAACATCGTACCCTGTGGAGTATAAAACAGGTAACCAAAGCTTGTTTGAGTGTGCTGAATCATTTACAAAGGAACAGCTGACTTAGACATGCCATTACGCCGTGTTCGAAGACAATATAAGCAGTTGTCGCAGTTTGAGAGGGGGAGGATCGTCGGGATGATGGAAGCTGGGTGGTCAGCTAGGCCAGCAGCTCGTCAATTAGGCCGCTCTGATTGTGTTGTGAGGAGGTGTTGGGACCAGTGGACCCGAGAGATGTCATGTACACGAAGACCAGGCTCAGGACGCCCTCGACAGACCAGTCGTCGAGAAGACCGCCACATCGTAAGAAATGCACGCGTACAGCCAACTGCTTCATAGGCCGCCATCCAGGCACAAGTAGCACCTTCACTAGGGGCCTCTGTGTCTTCTCGAACCATACGAAGGCGCCTGGCTGAAGGACAGTTGGTATCGCGGCGCCCATTACGTGTGCTGCCCTTGACGCCCACCCATCGACGCCTCCGTTTGGAGTTTTGCCGCGAACGAGAAAACTGGACTGCAGCGGAATGGAATCAGGTCGTCTTTAGCGACGAATCCAGATTCAATCTCGGCAGTGATGACAATCGTGTTCGTGTGTGGAGAGCCCGTGGTGAACGCTTCAATCCTGCCTTTGCTGTACAGCGACACATCGCTCCCACAGCTGGTGTGATGGTATGGGGTGCCATTGCCTACAATACACGGTCACCCCTAGTATTGTTCCGTGGCACCATAACAGCCCAGCAGGTATGTTCATGAAATCCTGCAGCCACATGTGTTGCCACTCATGCAACGGCTCCCAGGAGCCATTTTCCAACAAGACAATGCTCAGCCTCATACGGCAAGGGTGTCACAAGACTGTCTCTGCACTGTTACTACCCTTCCTTGGCCTGCCCGATCCCCAGATTTGTCTCCAATCGAGCATATCTGGGATCATTTGGGACGACGAGTTGGGCATCCCACGAGTTTGAACGAACTAGAGGCAAGGTTACAGCAAATATGGAACGAAATGTCTCAAGACATCATACAGAACTTGTATGACTCAATGCCCGATCGTATCGCATCGTGCATTCGCGCTAGAGGGGGTCCAACGGAGTATTAACTCCTCCGTTCTTTTGCCTTTTTCTCTGAAATAAATTATCCTTTTTCTTTGATTTTTTTATCATTGACTTATATCAAAGTAGTCATTACGTATGTAAAATTTCGTTTCTTTTTGACGACTCCTTCTTGGTGAGCTAATTTTTTTGTCCATGAGTGTAAATCCTACCCTTAAATAATATGGAATGTATTAAGATAAATAAAATGAATTGTGATCGTTTCATTTTCAAATCATATTTTTTGTTTCGTTTTGAGGAATTATCAGACTGTTCTCAGAATATATACCACATTACCGACTACTACATTCATGTTGTTATAAGATTGCAAGGTTTGTAAATGATTACGTTGACACAGTCCTTCCGTTAGTGTTTACCACACCTGTCCTGTGAGCAGAGGGTACGAGTTCGTTTCCAGGACTAGCTATCTGTATTTAAAAAATGAAAACATGGATAGTTATGAGTGTATACCGATGAGAGTCGTTATACGGTATTAATACAAACGTTTATTTAGAACAGGGGTCGTCAAAATTTTAATATCTACCGCCTACTTTTGTATCTTTGTTGATAGCAAAGTTTCTTTTCCGCCAACCGTTGCATATCCGCAATGACTCAATTTATCACAAATGCGAAGTAAATTGTAGAGGGAACAGTTTTCAAAAAAATATGTCTTTAATTTATCTTTTTATTTATACTTTATGTGTTTATATGTATACTAGCTGAAAACCCGCACTTCGCTACGGAGTACATTCAAATTAAATACAGCGGTGAATGTATGCAATTAATGCAAAAAGAAAATTAATAAACATATATATATATATTATATATATATATATATATATATATATATATATATATATATACTTATAATAAGTACGACGATCAATGTATATATAATTTATGTAAAAAAAAACAAAAAATATATTTATAAAAAAAATCGTAAGGGATATTTTTATGGACAAAATAATGTAGAAGAAAATATTCAAATTACATCTAATAGGACATACTAAAGAATATAATACAATTAATATAGTACAGTTTGAGGGTCATACCTTTTACTGTATTTTGATATTTTTTTGGATAATGTCCAATCGTCTGCCACATTAGCAAGGAAAAAAAATTTTTTTTTGTCTATTTCGTTGTTATGCACGTGACGATAAATTTATTTAAAGTACCAGAAAAAGAAATCACGTGATCAGCATTTAATAAATTAAATTCTAAAAATGAATCTTTAAAAATTCACCAAAAATCAGAAAATGGAGGTAAAGATTCGAAAAAGATTTCATTTTAAAGGAATTTTTAGGATCTTTCTCTTGATAGAAATTTTATAACCCTCAAATTATTATTTTAAATTTAAACTAAAAAAAGTTACAAAAATAGATAAAAAATTTAATTTAAAAAAATCGAAGAAGAATTTTTCAAAATTCTTTCTTAGTGCACCCCTACACTATAAGAAGAATCGCCATGCAAAATTTAAGCTCTTTAGGTCCAGCGGTTTGCTCTGTGCGTTGTATGTCAGTCAGTGAGTCAGTCAGTTACGGAACTGTTTTATATAGTATATAGTTACATAAATAGCTACGGATGGCTACGGAGCAAATTCGTTTCTCCCTCGTCCACGAGTATGCTTCGAGAAGTGTCTGGGGAATTATTACCTGTAATCCAAGTTTAGAGATGGAATTCAAAGTAAATTTCAAAAGAATATTTTAAAAAGTCAAACTCGCGAATGTATTTGCAGTGTATTCGATACAGGGAGGAAGAACAAAATTTGTAACAACGAACAAAAATCCCCACCGCCCACCATCAAAGCTTGAATCACACACTAGTGGGCTTTGACTGACACTGATTTAGAATATCACTTTTTATTATACCTTTTCTGACAAATTTATATGATTTAAATTGTTGAAGTAATTCTTACATCTTAGGAACTCAGAGGTGTATCGAGTTTTTCCTTTTGAAGGTTTTCCTGTAGGGAAAAATAGGGTAGGCTGACGTATCTTAAGTGTAAAAAGGCCTAAAAGGATTCTTTTCTAATATTTCCTGACTTAGCAGATTTTTCGAAAAGAAATTCTGTTGCTCTGACTCCCCAAAACTTAACCTAGATGTTAGGAAGTCTTGAAAGCTCTTTAGCTATTCGTGTTAGCTTCGTACGAATATTTGCAGGTTGAATTAAGCCTTTACTTAAGGGCTGTGCAGGAAATTAATTGCGGCAACTACATGCTACTTATTTTCTAAAAGCACTTGTTGTTCACTAGAAATTCTCACGATGAGGAATCGCAACGCTGTAAAATTATTCCGTATCTGGAACGAGCTTTTAGAGCTGAAATATTATTTCGCTGTTGCTGTAAAGTGAGTTGCTGTAAAGTGTTTGTTGATGTATTTATCAACACATATATCAAGCTGTGTTACGCGGCAAAATATGCAACTTAGATATTGTGAATAATTCAACAGAAAATAAGAAAGTAAAATATATAAAGAAGGAATAGACAGCCGAACGAAATTAACAGATAAACTGCACTAGCGTTAAATTATTTTAAAACTTTTCAATAAAAGATTGCGCAGGTGAAACAAATCCTCATGCTGAAAAAACATACAATTATAACTAAAACAATTCAACAGAAAAAAGATATTATATAACAGGAAGAAGGCAATGAGAGTCAAACGAAATAATCAGAAATCCGGCATTTAGAGCTAAACGCACCATAAATGCAAGATTCTGTAGGAGGTCTAACCGAATCAGTTACCTCAAGTGGAAACTTTCTGAATAGGATGCAGGTCAGACCAAAAGACATCCAAGGCCCCGAGATCTCCGCATGGAAACAGATAGTCAAATCAATTGAAAATAAACAGTAATCTTGCACTTAGAGCTAAACGCACCATAAATACAAGATTCTGTAGCAGTAAAAAGAACATACAGTCCTAAAATGAACACAAAGGAAAAAAACAGAAATAAAAAAAGCACACTTTCCCTATCCTGACAAATTGAGAAGTGACGGTTGTAACTAAAAGTCAGCAGTTAAACCTTAAGAAAAGCACCACTACAGCATAACTACAGCACCACACCCAATTGAAATTCAAAGCAACAAGTATTGAAAGAAATTGTGAAACCAGAAAACCTTACCTTAGTTGTCCTTAATATACAGTTATAACTAGTAAAATGTAAATAAATCAACAGAAAAAGATATTATATAACAGGAAGAATTGATATTATATAACTTGATATTATAATATAACGACAAAATATGCAGTTATAGACAAGATTGGAAATCACATAAAGCATAATACAAATTGACTGACAGTTAAAATGGAATTATATAAAATAGATGTGGTCATAGCTGACTGAACAGGGTTGTATAACCCTCACTGCAAAATATATATTGTAACAAAAATACTCTTCAGATTTCGTCTTTTGAATTAAAGGCGTAACAAGTGGGGTCATTGATTTTTTTAAATACTTCATGAGAACTTTTTTATTTCATACTGTTCAGGAACAATTTAGGGGATTAGACTAATTAATCTACATACAGGACTAGTCTTCTATTGGCCCTTCAATAAATAGGGCAGGTACCGTAGTTTTTATCTAAAATAATTGAAATAAAACTTAAACTTAAACTCACGGCGCAACAGTCCGATGTGGACCAGGGCCGGCGGTACCCATCTCCGCTTTCGTAACCGTGGGTCTTGGTAATTGGGGTGCCATACAGCATATGTCTCAGTCAGGTGGTCAACCTGACGTGGGACCCCCAGAGTTTAGTTCCCAAGCATGCTTGGTCCTCATTTTATCGACCCACTGAAGGGATGAAAGGCTGAGTCGACCTTGCCCAGTCACAGGGTTGAACCCTGGACCTGTGGGATGGCAGCTTGACGCTTTTAACCACTACACCACCGGGCTTCAATTGAAATAAAGAAAACCAAATATAATGAGCTAAACCGGTTTCAATTTTCCTTTACACTGACCAGAGACTGGATGCTAAGCTCTGTTTAGGACTGAATTTCTACGAGAAGAAATGACAAGTGTTAGAAACAGCAATGACTTAAACTTCTAATTTGCTATCAACTTTAAGAGATTCATTATATAAAGCTGTGTCAGCTGGCATATCTCACGGTAAAAGAGAAAATTGGACGTTGGCAGAATTCATTATTTTGAAAATAAGGATGAGTCATTGTATTGTAGTATTTATATAACAGAAAAATGAATTGGGAATTCTCTTCATCCGTGTTAAGGCTGCTGTGTACTAACCCTATTGGATTTGTCTCACCTCAATGCTAACCTATTCAGGGACACTTGTCAAGGAAGACATTGGCCCTTTATGAGGGATAACCATTGGTTGCTTTTCATTTGGGAACCTTATAGGTGAACCAACAGCACCCCATAGTGCCACCTCCATTTTGATCGAACAACCCCAAGGGTAACATCTGGGGGAGTTCATACCTTCTCCCGCCCTCTCTGACATCATGGAACAACTTTACGGTCTTCATATTTAACGAGTATCTGGCCTAGACACAAAGGTATTTCATGTCTGTCGTCGGGATTCGAACCTAGAGACTCAATTCCGACACCCAACGCGCTACCGCTTGACTACCTCGTGTCCGAAAAGTCAAGGTAAAACACCTGCTATTTCAGTATAAACCCCGAATAGTCTTGTGACATCCAACAAGAAGCTAAAGAAGTCAATTCCAAAGAATCAAATCTATGGGGAAATCACACTCTGTCGCACTGCTAAAAGCCTTAGGGAATGTTCACATAGAATCCGTCAGTGATATCGTTACTCGCATTGACATATTTAAAATAAATCACAGTCCTTAATAATTTCGTAGCTGATTGTTTGGAGGATAGCGATTGGTTACAAATATATATATATATATATATATATATATATATATATATATATATATATATATATATATATATATATGTATATATATATATATATATATATATATATATATATATATATATATATATATATATATATATATATATATATATATATATGTATATGATGTATATATATATGTATATATATATATATATACATATATATATGTATATGATGTATATATATATATGTATATATATATATATATATATATATACATATATATATATATATATATATATATATATATATATATATATATATATATGCATATATATATATATATATATATATATATATATATATATATATATATATATATATATATGTATATATATATATATATATATGTATGTATATATATGCATATATATATATATATATATATGCATATATATATATATATATATATATATATATATATGTATATATATATATATATATATATATATATATATGTATATATATATATATATATATATATATATATATATATATATATATATATATATATATATATATTATTATTATAATGCTCATGTTCTTCGGATACATGTTATCCCACCCCGTAAGGAAAAGGTTAAGTGAACAGAGTTAGTAACACATGGAGGAACACATCCTAAAATTTTCAAATTTGTCGTATTTTTTTGTTACTATTCTAAAAAACCTTAATTCAATTTAGAATGACTTATTTATTATATTAACTATTAACATACATACATAATTAAAATTTACAGACAACTTTTTTTTTATTATTGCATAAATAAAAATATAATAAAAAGAACTACCGTTACCCTGCACGGAAGGCATTTTATTGTAAAAACTTACGTAACAATACACTTATCGCCCTCCGCTTTTACCCTTTTATGCCACACTTCATTTCTCCTTTACAGATTATGTATTTTAAAATAACCTTTTGAACCGTCTTTACAGCCCGCTCAAAAGTACCATAAAGCAAAATTTTCATTACTGTCTAGTTACGCGGTGAAGAAGGGGGCAGACAACATCTGAAGCGTGCTTCAAAGCATTCTTTCCCCTCAAAATATACGAAGCAGGTATTCGCTTTTTCAAAAACTAACTCCTTTGAACTTAAAAATCTCTTAAATTTTATGATTGCCGTCGTGACTTTTTCTTTTGTGGAGCTGATATTCCGCTGCAATGCGCACGCCGAAAATTGGCTTCGGCGTCTCAGCCCCGAAGCGCTTTTTAAAAGAATGCGTTGCGGTTTGAGTAGCCCTGGATATATAGCGTGGAAATTTTTCCGGAATATTCGTTCATTGTGCGCCGGGAAATTATCTGCTGAAACGCGCCTCGCAGTTATAAAAAGCTCGGGAAAATATTCCTGAAGGTGTTTTCAGTTACGGCGTGTTCCAAATTTTTCCTTTTGCTTTTGTCCTTGGGCAGGAAGAGTTATTTTGTTATTTCCGAGGCCTAAAAAAAGATAGAAAATGATGGTTATTATTTGCATCCCTAGCTTTTCATTTGTGACCAGGGGAATCATATTTTTATAACTTATTGGCTCCCGTGAAAAACCGAGAGAAATTGGGTCTATTTGTTGTCCTGTAAAGTCGTCGAAAACAATATGAACATGTATTTATATTACATCTGCCAATCAGTTGACCTCATAGATCTTTTATGCCTATAGTTATCTATGGTAAATTTTCCATTCTATACTTTTATAATCCCTCATGGCAGCACAAGCCATTTTTCTCCTCATTTAACTGGAACACATTGAATGCAAGTGAAAGAATGACGAGATTTAAGCGTTTGCACTGTGCAATCACCGCCCCTAAAAGGGTTAATACTCTAAACACAATGTAAAAGTTGACGACGCATTACTGATGCTTGTGCCTCCGTAACACCTGCCATGTTACACAATGTGCAGCGAAATTCCAGTCCAGAGTGCAAAAAATGTGTATGGTGGCTAATGAAGAGCATTTTCAGCAACATAAACAAATGATCCTGAAGACAGGGAAGTGTCTCAGTTTCTTTCTTCCACTCTTTTTGACATGACAATTTTCGAAATCGTGACCAAACAAATGTTCATTTTCTAAATTCTGTTTTAAGTATTAATGTGCGCAAGGCATCTTTTCTTACTATATCGATGATGCTCAACAACTTTGTGATTGATTTTTTTCCCGTATCTCGTACCGTTTTTGAGATAAAAACGCTAATTCCAAAATTTTCCGATAGATGGCATTGTAAGTTATCTCTTCGAGTAGCAGATAGAATTTTTACCATATCTAGATACTAGCTTTAAGGCCTAAGCTGCCACTTTTGAAGTTATGGGGGTGTAACGGATATAGGTGGGAACCCTGTATATAAATATATATAAATAGAATTATAGCGAAGACGTATTCACGCATTGTAAAACATATCTTTATCTTCTAGGATAAAAAAGTTCGACAACGCGAAATGTAGTATATGCTTAAAGTAGAAGAATTAACTGCATTAATCCTCACGTCCATTCCTCTATAATGAGAAAACTCAGCATAAAATATATCCTCAGTCAAGCAGGATTCATTTTCTCGGTAATAAGAAACGTATTTAGAATTTGTTTCGGTAACACACGTCTGACAATGATTGTATTAAATGTAAGACTTGGTCATAATACATCACATAGCTATTTAGTTTTCATTTTTGAAAACAACCTCTATTTTTTTTTAAATCAAAATAAATCTTGAATCTAAAACATGCTTATCATTAGACGCACTGCCAAGTAACTTTGCATTTCTTCTGTAAAAAAGAATTTACATGCGACAAACAAAACGACTGCAATGTCATATTTTTCACAGGCAAACATCCATTACCTCTAAATAAATACTTTCTTCTGTCTAGACTTTCGTAACCCGAAACGGCATGGCGTTGCCATTCGGGTTCATAGAAAAATTCCTTTATGATCTTTTATTGATGCAACCACATATGTGGGTATGAAAGAAAATATGGGTTTTATGTTCCTCAACGGGATTGTGACTGATTTTAGTTTTTGTTAAAATTTCTACTTGTGTGGTTGCGTTTAAAAAATGCATTTTTTAAATAAAATGGCATGCACTGAAAAGGCCAGTGAGACGAATTCAAATTGCAAAATATCGGTTTCGTTTATTATTTCGTGTAAACACTGACAATAATAAAAAACAATATTGAAATATATCGGTTCTTGAAGAACTTTATATAAGAGATAGCTTTCGTTTCAAATACGAAAACGTAGTAGTTACAAATTATTTTACAAATGTCTGCTTGATACCACTACTTTAATTTTAATGAATGACTCTTGTATTAATTGGTGGGAAGGGACTTTATGTATAAACCCATATTAGTATATCGATATTGATTTGTGCTTATCAGTTGTCTACCTTCGGGAATATGATAAAAATGACTCTTAATAGAGTTTCGTTTAACGTCTAGATTTCTTCGAAGGTGTATCCATCTGAAAACTCTCAGAAGAATTGGGATTAAATGCGTGGGTCTAATCCTATGCAAGTATGCATTTTACAACCCGTTTATATCCATCTAAAAGATTGCGATAAAAGCAACCTCTGAATTAATCTCTAATATTATTTCGCAGTGACGATTTTTCTCTGTTCTTCGTTTTCAGTTGTTTTTCTCTTAGGGACTGTTCACATAGGAGTCCGTTGCGTAGCGTTAGGGAAAAGAAGACGTTGAAACGAAAATAAACCAATCATAGGCGTTAAAAATTTCATTGCTAATCGTTTGGAGGCCTATGATTGGTTTATTTTTGTATCAACGTCATCTTTCCCTTAACGCTACGCAACGGACTCCTATGTGAACAGGCCCTTAGCCTTTAGCTTATGGGGCCCATCTTTTCCGATTCCCTCTTTAGAACGGAAAATTTCATAAGATTCATAATCTCATAATATTTTTGTAAGAACGGCCATTAAGGGGGTTATATATATATATATATATATATATATATATATATATATATATATATATATATATATATATATATATATATATATATATATATATATATATATATATAAATATTCATTCATTCTTGGGCCCGTATTCTGGGATGCATGCTATCCCACCCCGTAAGGCAAAGGTTAGGGGCTTAGTGGACTTAGGGGGAAGTTTGCCGATACATAACGCACAAAATCAAAACCATTGGAAACCGGGGACATGCAGCAGAAGGTATGCCATCGTAACATTATTATCCATAGTTTGCACACACCCCCCCCCCCAAAAAAAAAAAAGTTCCCCAAAGGCCTTTTATCCTAACGTTGCGCCCTGAATGCTTTCTGAAACTCACATGGTATTCAGTAAACCTTATAACCAGTTTATATTTCATCGGGTATCCCAGGAAATAATTCGAATCCAAGTGATTCTTTCTGAAGGTCCCTGTGTTATATAGATATCTAAACTTTATATCCGGTAGTCTATTGTCTCTTAACGCGACAATGGACCATGAAAAACTTTTATTTTATTTAACAACCAATTGTTATGAAGTTTTGTATACTTATACAGTGTTGTTTAGAGATGAAAATGCTAAATTAAAAAAAATTAGAATGTAATTATTTAAGATATTAATTAAAATCAGTTTGTTAATTGCTCTATTTAAAAATGCCCATGCGCATCAATTTTTGTCTCAGATATCTAATTTTCTTTCTTAAGCTAGCTTGATATAGTTGTAATAAAAGTTACTAGCAACATTTGATTTACAGTCATATTTATAAAAGTTAGAAAAGAAATCGATAAAAAATAGGTCATTTTATGCAAAATTTTATCCAAAAATTTTTTTTGATTGTAAAAATTTTAAGTTGTTTTAAAATAGTAAAATGAATTTATTAGTAAGTTTTATTCTAACATATATAAATAATCATTTTATGAAATTTTATGAAAATTCAAGAAAAATTATGACGCATGGAACATTTTGAACTTACCGAAACGACATGAAAACAAGTTTTGAGAAAATAGCATTTAAAGTTTTAATTTAACGTAATATCTCCATTGTTTACGTTTGAAAAAATACTTTTAACTCGGTTAATAATGATCGGATCAACATACATTTTTTTTTAATTTAAAGCTGATGAGTTACAGAATTATTTTCTGAAAGAAAAAAAAAATCACTTTGGGGACATATTTTTTTCAATCTGAAGGTCCATTGTCGCCTTAACATTATGATATTATCTACTCGTTGCCCAGTTTCAAGGTTACATCTACTCGACGTTCATGAAGTACCATGATATCCCTTTTCCACCCTGTATACTTATACTCCCTATCTACCCCTGTATACTTATATCCCTGTATACTTAGCTATCCCCGGAAAGACTTTCACTCAATTTCTGTCCACTCGATGTAATACCAAACGGACAAACATCAGATGTCCCCGGAATAATTATAATTACAAGATAAAAAGAACTTTTTATATACCATGTTTTTAAATTTTCTGTTGAATCATTTAAACTTGACATTTCTATGTATTAATAAATACTTTTTTAAAAATTGTTTGATGAATTTCCCATCAACTTGAAAGAAAATGAAGTTAATTGGAAGTTAACTTGCGTTTAACTTTTCGTTCCCGTCCCGGCCAATAGATGGATGTACCAGTCTACAAAACAAAATTAACTGAAAATGAATCCAATGCTGCTTAAAGATGGCTAAAAGTATTAAAATAATGCATTGTCATCGTGTTCTGGGCTATTCTAAAAGTTTCAAATGTCTAGCTAGTCGGGAAGTTAGTTAAAAATCGATTGCAAGATTTGTACAGGACAAACCCACAAACACACAAACAAGAAAGCGAGTTAATAAAACTATGGAAATAAAAATCCAAATAATTGTTCACAGATGCTCCAATATCAACACTATATCCATCTCTCTTGTGACACTCTCTTTTCCTTTCAGTTGTCGGTGTCGGCGGAACCGATCGACCTCTCGTCCCTGCACCCGAACCCGGAGTTCCACCTGGAGGATGCCCTGGCCAGCAGCGGCGGTGGCCGTGCGCTGGCCTTCTCGCTGGTGCTCCGTCGTCGGCCCGGGCCCCATCTCCTTCGCCAGGTGCTGCCCGCCTTCCTGGTGAGCGGACTGTCCGCCCTCTGCTTCCTGGTGCCGCCGGCCTCCGCAGAGAGGGTCACCCTGGCCATCGGATGCCTGCTGGCACTGCTGCTCGTGTTCGTGGCGGCGGGCGGGGGACCAAAAAGCAATTCTGCCCAGCTGCCACTGCTCGGTGAGTGACGACTCATCCAAACATTGCATTGTATTCCTTCTCACTTTGCTCGATAAATTTCTGCGTCGGCAAGTGTCAGTGGTTTGTCGATCTTCATGCACTAAGGTTCGTAGACATCCGATTGTTGTCACCGAGTGAATTGGCCATTTCGATCGGATGCTTACGGAAGCTCTTTGGCCATTTTTAGTAGAAACTTGTATATTGTACTGAGCCTTTAAAGTTCATTTTTCTCATTTCGCCCGATATATGTCTGCGTCGGCAAGTTTCAGTGGTTTGTTGATCTTCATGTACTGAGGTTCCTAGACATTCGATTGTTGTCACCGAGTGAATTGGCCATTTCGATTGGATGCTTACGGAAGCCCTTTGGCTATTTTTAGTAGAAACTTGTATATTGTACTCAGCCTTTAACGTTCATTTTTCTCACTTTGCCCTATACAGGTATATGTCTGCGTCAGCAAGTTTCAGTGGTTTGTTCATCTTTATGCAGTAAAGGTTCTTAGATATTTGATCGTTGTCACCGAGTGAATTAGCCATTTCAATCGGATGCTTACGGAAGCTCTTTGACCATATTTAGAAGAAACTTCTATATTGTACTGAGCCATTAAAGTTCATTTTTCTCACTTTGCCCTATATATGTCTGCGTCGGCAAGTTTCAGTGGTTTGTCGATCTTCATGCACTAAAGGTTCCTAGATATCCGATTGTTGTAACCGAGTGAATTCGCCATTTCGATTGGATGCTTACGGAAGCTCTTTGACCATTTTTAGTAGAAACTTGTATATTGTACTGAGCCATTAAAATTCATTTTTCTCACTTTGCCCTATATATGTCTGCGTCGGCAAGTTTCAGTGGTTTGTCGATCTTCATGCACTAAAGGTTCCTAGATATCCGATTGCTGTCACCGAGTGAATTCGCCATTTCGATTGGATGCTTACGGAAGCTCTTTGGCCATTTTTAGTATAAACTTGTATATTGTACTGAGCCTTTAAAGTTAATTTTTCTCACTTTGCCCTACATATGAGGAGGTGAAAGGCAAAGTGGTGTATGTCACATTTTCAACTTTTTTTATTTGAGGGCAAAAATGTAATCTCCATGTTCAATTTATAGTGGAATTGCAAATAATTATTATTTGAAATATTATAATAATTGTTATGAATTATAATGTGTTCAATTTATAGTGGAATTTTTTGTAGTTTTTGCAGTAAAACGCTTTGGACTTACACCACTTTGCCTTTCCCCGCCTCATATGTCTGCGTCGGCAAGTTTCAGTCGTTTGTGGATGTTTATGCACTAAAAGTTCTTAGATATCCAATCGTTGTCACCGAGTGAATTGGCCATTTCGATTGGATGCTTATGGAAGCTCTTTGACCATTTTTAGTAGAAACTTGTATATTGCACTGAGCTTTTAAAGTTAATTTTTCTTACTTTGCCCGATATATGTCTGCATCGGCAAAGTTCAGTGGTTTGTCGATCTTCATGCACGAAGGTTCCTAGTTATCCGATTGTTGTCACCGAGTGAATTGGCCATTTCGATTGGATGCTTACAGAAGCTCTTTGGCCATTTTGGGAAGCAACTTCTATATTTTACTAAGCTTTTAAGGTTCATTTTAGGGATGTGTCTACCCAAATCCTCAATTTCAAACAATGCCTCCTTTAGAATTTATGACGCATAATAGAAGGAGTTAGAAGTAAATCAGGATTAAAGATCAATTGGGTCGTGAAACTACTCATGAGATTAATATATATATATAATTCCAATAACCTAACCAGAATAAAATTAAACATTATAGGACAATGTTCTTACGAATTGTTACGACTAGCAAACCAACCTCCCTGACTGGTTATCAGTAAGACATATTTATCGAGGTGCTCGAGGTAACCTTGTGGTAGTGCTCTGGCTTTCGATGCTGAGGGTGCTCGATTTATATCCCGACACTTGTCATTCAATATCTCCGTGTCTAGGCTGGATATGGGTACGTTAAATCCGCAGACCCGAAAGTCTATGAGGTCATAGAGGGTGGGATAAGGTATGATCCCCCTAAGATGTCAACCCTAGGAGATGCTAAGTCAAAATTGAGGTAGTTTCAGGCTAAATCGGACTCTTGTGGTGCTATTATAAAGCTGGAACCGCTTCCCTCTGCCCGATAGCCTATATGAACCTGGTCTAGAATAGATTCCGGCTAGGGAGCATTAGAAACAACAACAACAACAACAGCATATTTATCGCCTTTTCACCTTTTTTAGTTCTCTTTAGTTCAACTTTTAGCAATACCACTAACTTAAGAGTCAGCATATTGGACATTGCTATTAAAATTAAAGTAAAAGGCTGAAGGTCTTGCAAAATCCAAATCCTGGCCAGTTTGACTTTTTATCGTTCAAGTGGAGACGGTCGTACTGGGTAGTGAGCCAAATTACTCTATGCTTGGAGAATTATACTTCTGTAAATGAACCTTATGGTGTTTATTTTTCATTAAATGAACAGGCATAGACTGAATGCAAAACTTTGTCTAAAGATATTATTTATTATTATATCTTGTAGAAAAATAGCTACAGTTAAGAAAACATCATGCATTACGTAGTTTCGGGAAACTATTATTATTATAGTCATACTCATCTGTAATGTTTTTATTTTTAAATTTTGAATTTTGTCATTATGGATCTCCTGTGTTAAGATCATATATTAATAATTAACTATATTTATATGAATTTTTTAACAAAATTAAATTGCTCTTTCAGTATAAAAAGTATTTTATTTTAAAAGGATATATATTCTTTCCGGGTAAAAGAAGCATTTTATTATTAGTGTAACATTTTATAATTGAAAAATTTGTATATTGTTATCGTCCTGGTTTAATAATGATTAACTCAAAATAGACCGCCAAATTAGGGGCATTGGCGAAATTCACTTTAGAGTCTCCTGGGAGCTAGATCTCCATATTCTCTGTATTCAATGTGGAATGTATCATGATTACCATTCTCTAAAATTGATTATAATAGTACTGAGAGTGTGTGAGAAGAAATAAAAGTGAATTAAACTAAATTACAAAAAGTTTAAAAAGTTTAGGTTGGTAGGTAATGAAGGAATAACTGGAGTTGTAGAGAAAAGATATATAAGAGAGAGAGAGAGAGAAGATGTTCGAAAAAATATTTAACCTGAGACAATCGAGGAAGATTCAAAGCATAAGGATGGCCGGACAGAGATCCAACGAGAGCGAAGAAGTGAATTCTACGAAGAGAACTAATGGGATATGAGTCAGCGGGCGGAGCAACATGAATGGAGCTGTGGTTGACTGCTCGGAGTGACAGTTCGGAAACCAGAACTAGTCAAGCGAGTGGGGGTTTGAAGCAAGGAGAGGAAAGAAAGTTTGCTGTTACGAATGGGAACAAACCCAGGGTTTATTATCAGCGTGGCCTTAGGTCGCCTGGGAAATTCTCTAGAGTCATTATAAGAGGTTAATTAGGTCTTCATTATTTACTGCATATAGGCTATCATAAAAGTTTAATGCGAGTCCTTTGATATGGTATCTAATGGGCTCTATTGTCTAATATCTATGAATAACTTCGTTACGGAGGTACCAAGGGGCTTTCCTAATTCCGGGGAGGGTTTTATTTTGAATAGTCTGCAGTCTTTGGATGTGAGTGTCCGCTACTGAGCCCCAAACCGGAGCAGGGTAAAGTAGGAAAAATAGAGGCTCCACCAACATATTTCACCAATTGTACCTTCCTTCAACTTTCAAAGTTAATTTTCCCCTATTATAAGTAAACATAATTACTTATAATGTTTAACCTTTTGTATATTGGAAAGAGTTTGGTTAAGAGTAATTTGCTTTATTTGTATTCGTTTGAAAGTTCAGTCAAAAATTAGAAAATTGTTCAATTTATTTCATCAGTTGCAGTGTACCTTATTCCCTTCACCCCCTGAAAAATAAATTAATTAATTACTAGATTAATAAACTGAGTTTCGAGAAATTTCTTACATTTTAAAAATGTCTTCATTGCAATACAATATTACGCTATGAATTTTCCTAAGAATCGGACTTTCCAAAAAGTCTTAAGGGGACAGTGGACTTTCAAAATTGTGAAATTTGTCCAAAAATTCGATTTTTTTATTTTATTGAACTGTGAAACTACGGACGAGTAGGAATGTGTTGCAAAAAGATTTTTTAATTTCTGTGATTACTTTTCTAGCTATAGGCATTTGTATTTAATTTAGATATTGTGTGGTTACTAATAGCAATAACTTTAAATGTGTTTTTCTCAAAATAAAAATTTTCATGTCATACGAATATTCAAACTGCTCCGGGCGCATTTCTAATGATCGTATTGCTTTGAAATTTAAGTTTTATATACTTAATTGTATACCAAATAAATCTTATTGAAAAAAAATATGCTTCGTAGCTCAGAATTTCTAAATTTTGTACTCGAAAAGATGATTTATAGGTATTTTGAGTAATAAAAAGGGTGTTTTCACTATTATTATTTTTTTCTCTCTATATTTTTAATGAATACTTAAAATAAGCAATAAGTTTCATTGTTAGTTCTATAAGGTATCCTGTAAATAAAAATTACCATATTATATGCAAAAGAAATGCGCATGGAACATTTTTAATGAGGCCAATTTTTGATATAATTAATAATTCATAATTCATAAATTATTAATATTTCATCATTAAATTTTAACCACTTTTACATATCTATAGTACTAATCACATATTCAAATTTCAAGCAAATCCATTCAAAACAAAAAAAGTTAGGTTTGAAGGTCCACTGTCCCCTTAAACTATGGTTATATACCTTAGCGTTTATCTGTGTTTTCGAAACGTATGAAAATAAAGCTCTTATTCTCTAGGGTCCGTTTAGATAGTTAATCTAATTTCCATCACGGAGCAAGTCAATTACCTATGAATTTCAATGGATTACAAAATAATTCCCAGCTATAGGTTTATTCATTTATGCCGACTATCATAAAAGCCCGATTTATATGCATTATTGAATAACGTGTGAAAACAGACGAAAGGAAGAACAATAAACGAAAAACATTTCCGGGACGTCAGAAAGTTAGAGATTTCGTGCCATCTATGGCGAAATAAGATTGAGAAAAATAGAACTTGGCCACCGTCAGATTTAAGATAAATGTTAGGTTGCTGAATTTGCTTTCCGTTCAGATTTTGATGTGATCCTTTTTTCCAGAAACAAAATTTCGCAAGGGAAAAAAAAAACAATCGATTACGTGAACAGAATTCGGAATCTCCGTCGTGGAAAAGAATGAATTTGTAGTCCGCAAATTACTGCTGAATATATCCTGTTTTCGAAATCCCGGGCTAAAAAAATGCTCAGCAGGAGTTTAGATCTCCGTGGTTTGTAAGAGAATGAAACGCATTTCGAAAGTATAAGCATGCGGCGTTATATTTTACTGGCTGGCGCCCGCAGTTGTCATTAGAAATTCCAGTTTTCTCCCCTATTAAAATGCAAATAATTTTAGAGACCTGTCTTTTCTTTGCTCAGTATCGTTTACATTGAGGACAGGTCGGAGTTTTCAACTCCAGAACGAAATATGTGGGTACACCGTATGCTTATGTTGCTAGCAGGGTCCGAAAAAGTTTACCTTAGTGAAATCAAGCCTGGGGAAAACAGCAGTTTCTACAGGATTTTAAGTGGATTGAGACATTTTGGAGTAAGCATGCAAATGGGGAACAGATATGGTATAAGCATAATTCTCACGGATAAGGAAATCTTAGTACATTGTACCCTCACTGTATTTGCATGTAATAATTCTGATAAACAGTCTAACATGTTTATTTCCGAAAAAATATTTCGCTAAAATATAAGTAAATCTTTAGAGAAAAGAAATAGAAAAATCAAAATGCTTTTTTGTTGTTATTTTTCCAATACCCTTCGCCCGGTAGATCTGTGGCTTTTGCCTGGATTTGCGGAATTCTTTCAATTATCTTTCGACCAACGAGGGCTCCAATAACACGCTTGCCGTCAACTATTAGTACTGCCAGACACTCTGTGTTACAGTTAATGGGAGAAGCCTCATAAAGTGTAGAACCCCCATGAAGTCGGTAGCAGTCATAATTATAGAATAACTCCATGAATACAATTTCATTGTCTTAAGCGGCTGTCATGTTGATAAGCCGAAGGAAGAGGAGTTCATAGTCGATGAATATGGGCACAACTGCATTTTGTTCTTCTCACCGTAGTTTTGATATCTTACACATTTTTCGAAATCCACTACGTACAGTACGATCCAGTACGATCCTGCGGGCAGTATGATTCAGATCGTACTGTTCGAAGTACTATTTAAGGAGATATAACTTTTTTCTTTTCCTTTTTTTTTTTGTTTTGCTTAAAAATTTTCATACGTTTTGACATCTTTTCTTTACTGTAATTTTAAGGTGCTATTGTGGTCTTTTATAGATGATCTCGTATGACTCTTCTAACTGACGAAATTGTGTCTCCATCACAGGTGTCTATCAGATCTGCAGCCTGTGTCTGGTGTCTTCGGCCGCTTTCCTGTCCGCCCTGACCTTGGGGCTGCACGGCAAGGGGGCAGACGGCATTCCTCCCCCTCCCTGGCTAAGAAAGTGTGTTCTCGGCTGCCTGGCACCCGTCTTGTTCGTTCACCCCTGTCCCCCTAGGAAAGGTGCTCTCAGGTTCCAGGTAACGAGCCTCTTCTTTACATCTCCTTTCACGAAGGGCGTTGATTACAAAACTGGAATCGTTTTTTTGGGGTTGATGTCCAGACAACCCCACTGATGATGATATATCGTATTTTTGGAAGGTATCGTAACATCATATAATGGTTAAGGTCACGATCTTCTCCGGAGCGGGCTCGGGTCCGAATCCCAATTAAGGCATGGACGTTATTGTGTTGTCCCCTCATAGATAGCTCTGTTGCCTCATCTTTACAGTGCTCCCATTATAAAGAAATCTGCTAAGTTCGCCTTGTGGGTGGGTCAAAACACGTGCTTGTAGCTTTGAAATATATATATATATATATATATATATATATATATATATATATATATATATATATATATGACACGCCTCTAAAACGTAGCTGCAGAATAATCGGAAAAATATCCACTGTGCATGCAAAATGTAGAAAATAGAAGACAATTGAAGAATCAAGGATCACGGGCACTCCATGTCAATGTTGTTGCATTTATTCAATTAATAACTGACCAGTCCAGAAAGCCATTTTTCAGCTAGCTCCTCTCCTCCATCAGAAAAACGGGTCTTAACACTGGGAAAATCCAACTGCGTGTGTGCATACTCGTTAAAACCCCACAAGCGGAAAAGACCAGCGCAAAACCCCGTGATAACATGTGACGCTGACTCATAGATGATCTCAAGAGCGCGTGTTGATGATTGCGTTAGTCTGAGTGCGCGGTTGGCAATTAATTATTGATGACCTCATGATCTTGTGAATTCTCCGCTGCAGGCTAACTGAAAGCGCGTACTAATAATAACTCTTGGGGCAACGCGATGCGACTGTCCTTGAATCCCTGCTCTTTGAAAAACAACAACACTTCCGGAATGCGGAGTATAGTATAGTCATGTTAGTGAACCATTCTTTTTTATACCTGAATATCGGATCAATACAGAAGGTCATTCGCACTTGGAAATGATTTTGATAGTTAAGTTTTATGTATAAATACCGTATTTTATGCGGTGATTTGGTTCTATCTGATAGCCATGGTTCTTGACTCTAGCTCGAATGGTTCATAGATCTAGCTCGAATTTTTCCTATGAAAGTAAATTTTTGCTTAGTACTGTCATGTCAGTTTTACCTCAGTCCTCTTGGACCGCTTTCCAAAGTCCGTTCAGTGTTCTTGGATGCCGTTTTCCTAAGGGTCGTATTAAAAAACCGAAATCGCAAAAGTCCATTATAGAAGAGTCAAGTAATTTTACAGGTATATCATTAAATGGAATAAATTTTATTCCTGTTTCTGATCATTTCTTTCCTAAATAAGCGGCAGTTGATTTAGACGTGTGACTAGAGGCTTTGTCCATATGAAGCTCAAATTTATCAATGTCCTTTCCATATAACTCTGGAATTTCTTCTTCAAAAATTCGCTCTAAAATATTCTGCTGATAGTAGAGTAAATTAATTTTGGCTTTACTTGAGACTTTTTTTATTTTTAATTTGCCGTTGTAACAAAATCCTACTACTATCATGAACTCCTTCGAGAACTTTTCGGTACACTGACGTAGCCATTTCGTGCGGTCATTCCTGTCAGTTGAGTAATAGAAAATAGATCTTTTCTTATTACAGTCACATAAATACAACCATGCCCCATCGAGTGTTATCAAAAAACTTTCCTTTTTCAGCAGCTAGGTGTTTTTCATATAATTTTCTAAAATTTGTTTTTCTTTCAGCAATATGCTTTGGCAAAAGATGAACTTTAGGTTTAAACCTCTTTTTTAACTTCAAATCTTTATGAATGGTTTTACTTACAGTGCCAGAAGACATTCCTAGTTTCGATGCAATGGATCTTCGAGTCGGCGTATTTTCTTTTAGGATCAGAGACTTCACTTTCTTGATATTTACCCGCGTTCGAACAGTCTTAGGATTAGTGGTTTAGTGGTCATGTTTTCCTTTTTACTTTCAGTTAGACATTTCTTCCCTTTCAAATTTAATATATTATAAATACCTATTTTTGAAATGCCATAACCGCAATTTTTACACAGCTTTATAATTTTTTGATACGAATATTTCTCCTCAGAAAGTGCAGTTGCGTAACCTTCGAGCTATCTATCAATTTTAGGAAACATTTTCAAAATAAATCTTTTATTTTACATTCCAATCAAAGCAAAATAATAGTAGACGATTATTCTGAAGTTGCCAAATTATTATCTCAAAATGCAAACGCCAAAAACAAATTACAAAATTATTTCCATAAAGTGCGAACGACCTTCTGTACTAGGCTTTCGCAAATGATTTAAATCACGTTAATTGGGCTAATTTAAGTGTTTTTTTTAGGTTTCACACACACACACACACACACACACACACACACACACACACATATATATATATATATATATATATATATATATATATATATATATATATATATATATATATATATATATATATATATATATATTAACCCGAGGGCAGTTTTACTCTTGGTATTTTGCTAATCACAGAGTAAAAAAGCATGTTAGTGACTTCCAAAAATTTTTTGCATTTAATAAAATGCCATGAAAATAGAAATTTAATTTTTGAGTTAGAGACTGAACAATTTTGATAATTTAAAGCCTTGAAAAAAATTATCATTTAATTATTAAAACTTTCTAAAATTCATTGAAATGCCTCTTTTCCTACGCCAAAAGCAGAATCAAAATAAAAGCATTGCAAAATACTGATAGGAAAAACTTCCATTGCTTAATACACTCATGGACAAAAAAATTAGCTCACCAAGAAATAATTGGGGGATCGTAACGAAACTTGCAATGAAGGTACATGTCGGGGAGATATACAAATGATTAGAAATTCAGCGTGATTGCGCATTACGTATAGCCGGTAGAGGGCGTTGAACATCGTACTCTGTGGAGTATAAAACAGGTAACCAAAGCTTGTTTGAGTGTGCTGAATCATTTACAAAGGAAGAGTTGAGATAGACATGCCATTACGCCGTGTTCGAAGACAATATAAGCAGTTGTCGCAGTTTGAGAGGGGGAGAATCGCCGGGATAATGGTAGCTGGGTGGTCAGCTAGGCGAGTAACTCGTCAATTAGGCCGCTCTGCTTGTGTTGTGAGGAGGTGTTGGGACGAGTGGACCCGAGAGATGTCATGTACACGAAGACCAGGCTCAGGACGCCCTCGACAGACCAGTCGTCGAGAAGACCGCCACATCGTAAGAAATGCACGCGTACAGCCAACTGCTTCATCGGCCGCCATCCAGGCACAGGTAGCACCTTCACTAGGGGCCTTTGTGTCTTCTCGAACCATACTAAGGCGCCTGGCTGAAGGACAGTTGGTATCGCGGCGCCCATTACGTGTGCTGCCATTGACGCCCACCCATCGACGCCTCCGTTTGGAGTTTTGCCGCGCACGAGGAAACTGGACTGCAGCGGAATGGAACCAGGTCGTCTTTAGCACGAATCCAGATTCAATCTCGGCAGTGATGACAATCGTGTTCGTTTGTGGAGAGCCCGTGGTGAACGCTTCAATCCTGCCTTTGCTGTACAGCGACACATCGCTCCCACAGCTGGTGTGATGGTATGGGGTGCCATTGCCTACAATACACGGTCAACCCTAGTATTGTTCCGTGGCACCATGACATCCCAGCGGTATGTTCATGAAATCCTGCAACCACATGTGTTGCCACTCATGCAACGGCTCCCAGGAGCAATTTTTTAACAAGACAATGCTCGGCCTCATACGGCAAGGGTGTCACAAGACTGTCTCCGCACTGTTACTACCCTTCCTTGGCCTGCCCGATCCCCAGATTTGTCTCCAATCGAGCATATCTGGGATCATTTGGGACGACGAGTTGGGCATCCCACGAGTTTGAACGAACTAGAGGCAAGGTTACAGCAAATATGGAACGAAATGTCTCAAGACATCATGCAGAACTTGTATGACTCAATGCCCGATCGTATCGCATTGTGCATTCGCGCTAGAGGGGGTCCAACGGAGTATTAACTCCTCCGTTCTTTTGCCTTTTTCTCTGAAATAAATTATCCTTTTTCTTTGATTTTCTTATCATTTACTGATATCAAAGTAGTCATTATGTATGTAAAATTTCGTTTCATTTTGACGACTCCTTCTTGGTGCGCTAAATTTTTTGTCCATGAGTGTATGTCAACTTATGCACTGCTTTCAGCTCAAAAAGAAAAAATAATAATTTTCCAAAATACCCCAGTGTATATTCATAAAGTATCAAACAACTACGTTGTATTACAAATGTAATAGTGATGCTGATTTATAAAAAGTGAGGTTCTTAAAAAAATAAGTTTCAAAAAATGGAGGAGCTAAAAGTTATGTTTAAAAAAGAATGAATGAAAAATTAGGTGTAAATATCTCTTAATTCTACCTATTATATACCCGTTTCATGTTAAATTCCGTAAATGTACTGTTTAATAGCAGCATATAATAAAATTTAAAAGCTAAAAATGTGTCGTACGAAGTATAGAAATGATGAGTGAAACGAAGACCATCTCAAAAATTGATATCATAAAGATACCTTAAAATCCAAGAAATCATGATTTACTACGAAATAGAAGAGAGACTGAGTTCAAAAACAAGCGAACAAATATCTGTAACAGTCTAATAAACAACCGCAATGAGATATACGAAGGTGAAGAGGGTTGCTGGACAAAATAAAGCCGCCATGAAAGGCATTGATCACCCTTTTTGGCGACCTGAGATCGGAGCCAAATAGAATATTTATAACTGCAACTGACAACTGACACGAGTGTCTATTTCTATTAGTAACCCTGCTTAGTGATTTTGTTGTAGTACTTTATTACAAATAAACTAATTATAAAATAATTCCATTTTAATAAACAGCATTGAGTGGACCATTCTTTTGATGTGTTAGCTTACGATTCTTTCTCAAAAGCTGTTTGACATTTTAAAGCTGCTGTGTACTAACCCTGTTGGATTATCTCACCGCAATGCTTTGTCAAATGTGTTCTGTTGTGTTCAATTTTCCGTTGTCAAATGTGTCCACTATTGACAGAGACATAAATGGTGATAATCCAATAAAAACGGTATTTTCAGATAGCCTGAACTTTTCTGCACCTTGCAACAGGATTCATTTTAGAAATTTCGTCCTCCAAAGGAATTCAGAAGTGTTTAAAACACACTATATAGTGATGTTAATATAGCAGGTTTAATCTCCAAATAATTTAAATTTTAAAATATTATTTGCATTTAAAAGAACAAAAAATGTCCCAAGGTATAAAATTTCTTTCACTGTTACAGAGCACAATTTAAAAAAAAACAAAACAAACTAGGGGCTTCGCCCTAGGCTAGCTACGCTAGCTCCTCTGTTATGGCTAATAGCGAGATACATAGGGGTGATTCTCGAGCAATGTAACAGCTTCCATTCATTTACTGTTGTCACCCTAAATGCGAAGGGCGTTTCATCACTGTTGAATTATCAGCTTTAAAATTCAATTAAAAATCGAAAATTTTAGATATAGACTTGAAATGAGTTTATATGAATAAGAAAGCTTTCAGCTTCCAGATGATGTAAATATTTTCTTTGTAAGATAAAAACTCGAGGAGCATCGATATTACATCCGCATAGGGGACGATATTTCTTGAAAAACTGTTTTTCCTTTTTTGATGAAAATATTAGTCTGTTTTAAAATATTTTTAAACAAATGAGGTCTAGTTTGAAAGAGAAATGTCTGTAGTCTTAGATTATAAAAAGATCAAAATTCTACGATCATTTTTTGGCGAGTTATCGTAATCTGAAGATGAAAAAGACAATATTTTCCCACAAAACATAAAATTAAAAAAAAAAAATCTTAGAGTCCTATGAAGATGAGACATGTCTAACTTTGGTCCCCCCCCCATTTTTCTGCATCCATTGGTATCGCTCTCGACCCCATACTCCCAGCGATTTCGGAGGAGACTGTGTAACAAGCTTTTGACAGCTTCAGCGGGAGTTATTTTTTTTTTTAGAATACAGAGATCCTTAAATCCTTCAGTCGGCAACCCTTGGACAATTTTTTCCATAGGCTAACATTGAGGTGAGCGAATCCTATAGGGTTAGTACACAGCAGTTTTCACAGAGTCCAGTTAAGGCGGTCCGGGACTGATTTTAAAATTTCTTTTATTTATTGAGTTAAAATTTTGAATTTTTTGTGATGGTTAACAATACAATTTGTAAACAAAATCACATCATAAAACTTCTCAAAAAGTTTTTAAAAAATGTTAAAATTTAATTTTTTTTTTAAAAGTGGGGTAGTTTAAAATCGTTAAAACTCGAAATATTTCTTGTCGAATTTCAAAATTTTTCTATTTAATTAAACAGAAATATATAAGCTTTAATTTTGATTCAGCATTTTTTTAAATATCAATTTAAAAAAATATTAAAAATATTTAGAGTAAAAATTTCAAAAAAATGCTGTAACATATTTTTAAAAAAATCATAGTTTCAAAAGTAAATATTTTTCAAATTTGCTGAATCAAAATTAACGTAAAATAATTGAAAAAGACATGTTCCAAGTGTGAACCATTTATCTTTATCGGTTCTTGACTTATAACAATTTAAGGATGAGAAATGGTGAAAAACCCCACCATGCAGAAAAACGCATTTACAGGTTTAAACAATCGGCTGCTATTAGAATGTTGCAAAAACAAAAAATAATAATAATAATAATAATATCTGCTGTTCTAATTAACATAGAAACATGATTTAAACGTCATTTTATGCGGAAAAGAACACAAAAATTTTTAATGCAATAATTTTTTTTCGAAAATTTGAAGATTTTTGTGTCTTGGAAATATGGATGTTAAACAAAAACAAAAAATGACAACGTTTTACACAATAGAGCTTTTCAGTTGATCGAGTTACGCAAGATATTAAAACCTCCACATTAACATAGTGTCAATTCGTAGTCAATAAAATAATTCATGGTGAGTATAATGAATTTGGGACACTTTTTTGGCTACTATACGTAAGTATAAGCTTGTATATTTTCTTAGAACGTTAAAAATCACGTCTCTTTGGCAGTTGCATAAAAATACCCCAAAGAAATCGTAAATTGGCTTCATTTAGCCAGACATTTTATAATACCGACAAAATGTATATTTAGTCAATTAAGAAGCGAATTAGTGACGAAATTCAAGCAGGATTCTAGTAGGGATGTGACAGCGATAACAAAACATCGATGTTTTGAAACATCGATATTCAATATTAAAACCTCGATGCTAATAAAAGATCGCCCAAAAACCATCGATGTTTTTAAACGCCGATGGTTTAGAATATCCATTTTTTAAAACTGGTTTAGTAACCTCTAACATTAATGTTACTTCGGTTAGAATATTGCATTTCGCTAATTTGTCAGAGGTTTTGCAAAAATATTTCCAAACGGTACTTTTAGGAGGCATCTTACTAATAATATTAACGTCAACTTATATAAAACCAGAACAAAATAAAAACTTAAATGGCTGCTCTCGTGTATATACTATTTATAAAATAAAACCCCATCGAAGGTTCTGGAGTGTCAAGAACATTCCAAGCGCTCTGATTGGTTCATTGGTTGTTGATTACCATTTGTCTGTTTGCTAAGGAATCGTTCACCTTTTTTTATTCGTCCTTTACAGAATTCAGACTTACATTTACTGAGTGTGAAAATTATGCTAGGTGGTAAATTTTTTTATTATGGTACTTTTTCATTAAAAGAAAACATCGAGACAACGTAAAACATCGAGCACAAAACATCGATGTTTAAATAACATCGGATTCAATAAATCGATGTTTAGAACATCGATGTCGCATCCCTAGATTCTAGTCTTACAATGTGCTTGGCGTTCAGCCAATTTTAATATATATATATTTTTTTAAATAGCAAATTATTAAAATTGAACAATTTCGAAAATTCACATTCGTTAGTAAAACACTTAAAACGGGCTTTCCCAAGACATTTGTGACGGAACACGAATAGGACGGTAGATTGGCGCATCACTTGGCTAAACTTTGAATCACTTCTGACAAAAGTTGTCATTGATTAGCAGCCAAACGTAGCGATTTCGAAACTCGATGCACAAAATGTGAATTAAGAGCAACTTAAATGAGCGATTTCAAAGCCGCGTCTTTTAACAGAACACGAAACTCACTGAACACTAGCGCCATCTTGAAAAACGTGTCTCATTCGCACAAGGTGTCCGCAATATGTAAATGCTAAATTTAATTATTTTGAAAATTAAAGTAAATAAAATATAAACTATTCATTAAATTCCTACATCTAGATATAGAAGTGGTCATGTTCACGAAAAACAATTGAACTTGAAAAGGGAGACAAAGTTCTTCCTGTTTGTGACATAGATTTTTTTCTTCTTTTATTAACTCAATAAATTCCACAGTTTCCATACACATAAACCCTAACGTCCCTTTTTCGACTTGGATTGACAGATTTTATTTTTTTAACATAGATTACGTTCCTCTATAACGGTACTCCCGAAAGCAAAATTCCAGACGCTACAATTGTCCGTCGTCTTGAGTTATAATTTTGGCAGTGCGCCAAATCCAGTCTGTATCCCTTGGACAAGCAGTAAACAGTTAAACAGAAAAGTACCAAAGTGCGTCAAAATTTTGACTCACACACACACATATATATATACAGGGTGGTCATAAAGAAAATTTGCCGATATATGGACCCCTAGCGGCCGTTCCGTTCAACTGATCGAGATGAGATTTCAGATATAGTTTTTCGGAGGTATGAACTCGGGTTTCTGTGAACGGCAACCAAGTGGCGCTCACGGTTACGGTTATAGGCACATAAACTGGAAATTTTTAAATAGCAACACCCATTTTTTCCCATCGCAAAATGCTCAGCGCATGCGAAAACCCTAAACAGTGTTGGAACGGTACGTGTATCACAAAAAACGGACGCGTTATGCACGCACAAAAAACAGCTCTAGGTGCGAACGGCCGCTAGAGGTACATATATCGGCAAAGTTTCTTTATGACCACCCGGTATATATGTATGTATATATATGTATATATATATATATATATATATATATATATATTTTATTTATTTATTTATTTATATATATACATACAAATGAGGTAAGCAACGATAAGAAATCCTACGTTGAAAACCCGCGGTAGTTTCGTTAGAAGAGACTACTAATTTTTTTTAATTGTTGCTCATAATAGAGAGATCAATTTTTGACTTGTCTTTTGTTCATTCTTTAAAAGTAACGCCAATTAGATATTTAAATTTGAAATGTTGAGGAAAGAATGTGGTCTGCTGTGTTTTGAATGCAGATAGTCTCTTTTTGGAGGCAGAGAATTCTAAAAGGAAGATACCCGAGCCAAAAACTTCTTTCCGTATTACAGAGTACGGTTTTTTTCGTTTTAAATCTTTCAATCTAAGTCAACAGTCACAGAGAAAGATTTTCTTAATAAGTTAACATTAAAGCTGGTGTGACTAACCCTATTGGATTCGCTGACCTCAACGTTAACCTACGTTGAAAATGTGTCATTGAAAGATTTTTTGTAGAGACAGAAATTTTACACCTTGGGGCGTTTTTCGTTTATTTTTTTAAAAATGCAAATAATGTTTCAAAATTTAAATAATTCGGGGGGGGGGAATCTCGTCTAGTGTGTTTTAGTTACTCCTACATTCCTTTGGTGGGCGCAATTTATTAAATGAATCTTGTCGCAAGGTGCATAAAAGTTCAGGCTATCTGAGAATGCCATTTTTATTACATTATCAGCATTTATGTAGCTGTCAAAAGTAGACACGTTTTCTCCATAGGTCAACATTGACATGAGCGAATCCAATAGGGTTAGTACACAGCATCCTTAATAGATATTGTAACAAAACTTACATAACTTGAATGTTGTTGTCATGACTACAGTCTGGCGTACATATGAAGATAAGTCAAGAAAAATAAGTATACACGTGCAGAGACGAAGCATTTTATTGACAAACTAGCTGAAAACCCGCGCTTCGCTACGGAGTACATTCAAATTAAATACAACGGTCAACGTATGCAATTTATGCCAAAAAATAAATATATATATTTATATTAAATGCGATGATCAATGTATACAATTGATGTAAAATATATATCTATCTATATATATATATTTATAAAAAAATCGTAAGGGATATGCATTTTTTTTGGATAATATCCAATCGTCTGCTGCATTAGAAAGAGAAAAAAATATTTTTTTTGTCTATTTAGTTGTTACGCACGTGACGATAAATTTATTGAAAGTACCAGAAAAAGAAATCACGTGATCAGCATTTAATAAATTAAATTCTAAAAATTAATCTTTAAAAATTCACCAAAAATCAGGAAATGGAGGTAAAAATTCGAAAAAAATTTCATTTTGAAGGATTTTTTATGATCTTTCTCGTGATATAAATTTTATAACCCTCAATGTATTATTTTAAATGCAAACGTAAAAAAAAGTTTAAAAACAGCTTAAAAATTTAATTTAAAAACATCTAAGAAGAATTTTTGAAAGATCTTTCTTAGTGCACCCCTACACTATTAGAAGAATCGCCATGCAAACTTTCAGCCCTTTAGGTCCAGCGGTTTGGTCTGTGCGTTGTATGTCAGTCAGTCAGTCAGTCAGTGAATGAATGAGTCAGTTACGGATTTGTTTTATATATATAGACTATGACCGGCGATGGACATGAAAGCATGCAGCTTCATCTTACGAGACATCCTTATATAGGTGGAAAACAGACTTTCACTGCAGTTTACAAACATCCTCTCTGCACCCCGACCATAGCAGTCTCGAGGATGCCTTAAGCACAGGGCGGAATAAAATGGCAGTAGATAAGTCAATCTTTTCGCTCTCAATAATACAGTACTCACTTGTAGATGAAGCCAATAACGAAATTCGATGACCTCAAACCGAATGACGAGAATGAACGACGCAGTAAATGAAATTCAATATTCCCGGCAAAGCAATTAATGAAGTTCAAAAGTGTCAAAAGGGTCGAGATTAGCCTTGATGTCTCCTAAAGGACGATATGAGTAAAGGATTTAAAAGATATGTTTACGGTTCTTAAAAACAACCTTATCCCTTTTGCACTTGGCAGTATTGCTGGCATGAGCATTGATTCCTCTTGCAGTCGAACCGCTAATAATGTGAAACAGCATCACCTGACTCAATGTATCGATCCTTCGGGGGGACTTTTCGGTGTCTTTTCCCATACCGACTTTCCTGTTCATGTGAACAAGCAAAAAGATCTTCCTATATATATTAAGGGGGCTCACCACCTTTAAAACTTCAAAAAATCTATTTTAGGTTTTTGCTATATTCTAATTTTTGGGACATTTCTGAACAATATGCAAAAAACCGCATAAAAAAATTCGCATTATTTCTAGAGTTATGAGAGTTTATGTAAAGCTCACTCTGTTGCCATGGCCATGTATATTTCAACTTTAACTTCAGTTTTCTCAAATATGTGAATTTTTGGATTACGCGCACTGTTACTCCCAAAATATGTGCGCTAGACACACAAAATTTTTATGAGATTTGTATTTTAAGCTACTTTACATACTAAAACCAAAAAAAAAAAAAAAATTGTAAAAAATTTTTTTACACTTGAAAATGTTTTAAAAAATTGCTAAATTTTAATATTTTTTAAAATTTTATGTATAACTTTACATTTAAACTATATTTTTTGTATATTTTTTGATTTTACATTAAACTTGAGTATATTATTAATTTAATTTGACCAAAAACTAGTTTTTGTATGAAAATTTTTATATTTATTGATGCGCGAAACATCCAATGATTTTTTTCCCTTTTTAGTAATGTGTACATTTAAAAATAAAATCTAAAAATTATTTATGGATTTACAAGTTTTGTTCTTGTATAAAATATAACTGAAGAATTGTAATTTTTATGTAAAATAAGAAGATTATACACACACATACACACACACACACACACACACACACACACATATATATATATATATATATATATATATATATATATATATATATATATATATATATATATATATATACAGTGGAATCTCGATCGATCGTTTTCCTAATCATCGTTTTTTTTCCGTATGTATCGTTTATTTCACCCAGTCCCGATGACCTTATTTCTTTGTTATGTTCCCGCATCTATCGTTTTTCCGTATTTATCGTTCAGTTTAGTCGGTCCCTTGAAAAACGATAGATCGAGATTCCACTGTATATATATATATTAATATTATTGGAGTTTCAGTAACTCGAATTTGATCATGTTTACGGTCATTTCAGTGTAGTCAAAGGTAGTGTGCCCCCTTAAGCAACTGGCTCTCGAAAGAATTAACAGTATTCCAGAGGACGCTGTTTGAGTGTATACGGACGGTAGTAGGAATGATAAAGGTTGTATTGGCAATGAATTTACATCAAATCACAAAATGAAGAGGTAAAGATTCAGAAGAGGAATCTCGACTCCTGTTCTGTTTTTTCGTAGTGAACTAATAGCCATAAACGAAGGTCTTAATTTCATTACGTCACTCACTCATAGAAATGATATTCGTATGCTGTCGGATAGCAGAAGTTCTATCTAACATTTGGCCAGTTGGCATAGCGTAAGGGATAATGCAGGAGTGACTATTATTAAAAGCTGAAACTCTATCCTTGTCTCATCGGATCGACATTCAGCGATTCCTTCTCATGTTGACAACGAGGACAATGAGATCGAAGACTCCCCCGGGCTTGTAAAGCTTCAATGCCTTATTCTGCGCCTCTGACCCATATGGAGCCTTTTTCCAGAACTAAATGCAAAACTAAGGTTCCGCCAGCGCATCACTGGTATCAGAGTAATCGACCGGATGGCTCGCTGGCACTTAGCTGTAACAGACAAGATCATGTGAAGCTTCAATGCCTTATTCTGCGCCTCTCACCCATATGGAGCCTTTTTCCAGAACTAAATGCAAAACTAAGGTTCCACCAGCGCATCACTGGTATCAGAGTAATCGGCCGGATGGCTCGCTAGCACTTAGCTGTAACAGACAAGATCAAACCATTCTTACTCGCTTTTTCAGCGGGCATCTTAGATCTTTGACATGTTCTGAGGGTTCTAAGTGTTTTGAAGTCTACTGATCGGGCTTCCCCTCAACATATTCTTACTTGTCTGGAGCTCTCCATGCGGGATCTAGCTGCCAATCTGGTTCTGGATTTCCTTAGGGTGTCTAATGTCATGGACCTGATATAGCCCTGCTAGTGTTTGGGGATGTGCAACAACAACAACAACAACAATAACATTGCTTCCGGAAAATTGGAGAACTCATAGTTCTCACGA